>JAKSZU010000016.1:71346221-71736221 GCA_026018925.1 Tupaia tana
GTGATTTCTCGCTTTCTGTCTCTCTGTCTCTGTCTAGCGATCGCACACACCCTATAGCAAAAAACTCTCCAAAAAAAAAAAAAAAAAAAGAAAAGAAAAGAAAAGGACATCGCTCCTATATTTTTTTGTGTGTGTGTGGAGAGGTTTTTGCCATAGGGCACGTGCGCTCACCAAACAGACAGAGACAGAGAGACAGAAAGCGAGAAATCACCCCCCCCCCAGGGGGATGGCCACACCGCAACCCCTTCTCCTCCATTCTCCTCTCGGGATCTTGGGCACGCACGCCCACGCGCCCGGCGTGAGTTTTAAGCCACCGGGTCTGGGACGCGAACCGCGGTCAACTACGTGGGAGTCCAGCGACACAGCCATTACACTAACTGCTGGTCCCCATCGCGCCTATATTAACAGGGAGAGAATGGTCAACTCCAAAGGGACTCTCTGACATGCTAGGGCAGGGGTAGGGTATGTCAGAGGTAGGACCTGCTGTTTACTATCTTCTCCTTGAATACCTGTGAGAAATCCCTTTCCCTTCACCTTCGATGTCCCACAGGCCTGCTGTGGGTCTCATCCCTGCAGCTGGATGGGTACCTTAAGCCAGACCTGCCCTACAAGTCAATAGTTTTCAATTCAAAAGAGTAGGAAGCAAAGATATGTTTCTGCTCGTGACAGTTTTTCATCAAACGTGTGAGGTTTTTCTTCACACTCACAACCAATTATCTACCTCTCCAGACACCAACTGGGTGTCCAAAGATTCAATTCAGTTTTGACACTGTCACCACAAGCATCCAGAAAACCCCTTCGGTAAACCCTGTAGTGACAAAAACTAACCGCACGATGCAGCTGTGATTGCTTGCAGGCACTGAGAGTTCAAGAGGCCAAACTACGGAATCAACTCAAACCACTGCCAAACGGGTCATGTACACAAGGTGCCAGATGTGAAAAAGAAGGTGTTGGATGCGAAGGAAGAGGGGTGACGTGTGCTCCAGGAGGCCCCTTCCATTTTGTGAGGACAGTTTAACCCCTTGTCAGAGTGAAGATGACTCTGGTGCACAGGCTCCCCCTTCGCCATTCTTCAGTCAAAGAATAAAGATTCTGCTGTAGCAAATCTGGTCTCTCTCAATCAGCATGAGTGACATGGAGCAGAATAGGACCTCTTAGGTTCCTCTGAGTCACATGGGTTGGTATCATAACTACTTGGAGCTAGGGCCAGATTCCACAGGTTAAGGGCTCAGTGTCCCAGGGCTGCCTCCACTTCAGACGCCACTCATGCATTCCAGGTCACCTGAGCTTCTGATCACCCGGCTATAAATCGGGGGTTCCCACAATCCCCTCCTCATGTTCAGTAACTTGCTAAAATGGCTCACAGAACTCAGAGAAAGCAGCTTACTTACTATGGCTGGTTTTTCATAAAGGATACAAACGAACAGCCAGATGAGGAGGTACATAGGTAAGGTCCAGAAGGAGCCTGGTAACAGGAACTTCCATTCCAGTGGAGTTGGGAACACCACCCTCCCTGCACGAAGATGTTCACCTACTAAGAAGTTCTCTGAGCCCATTCAGAAAAGGGTTCTATGGAGGCTCCATCAATAGGCATGGTTGATTAAGTCATGGCCACTGGTCATCAACTCCATCTCCAGCCCCTCTCCCTACCCTGGAAGGGTAGGGTAGGGGAGAATGAAAACTGTAGCCCTCTAATCACGTGGCTAGTTTTCTGGCAGCTAGCTCCCATCCTGAAGCGGTCAAGGGTGCCACCAAGAGCCAGGTTATTACCATAAACTCAGGCATGGCTGAAAGGGAATTATGATTAACAAAAGATGTTCCTCTCACCCCAGCATTCAGGAAACTACAAGGGCTTTAGAATCTCTGTGATACGAACTAGAGTCAAAGACCCAATTACATATATTTCTTATCATATCACAATAGCACAAAGGCTTTATCCAGTCTCAGGGCTAGCTATGCTCTTAGTCAAGGGTGAGCCTGTACCCTGAGATGCTGTTTTGCTTTGGAAGTGGTTAGGAGAGGTTGTGCGGTTGCCAGGAATGGAACCATGGCTCCTTTGTGTAGGAGCCCATGGATCAGAATCTGTTGAAGATATTTTGATCAACTGGACTGGGGAGAAATGTTCACATATTGAAATGTAAGCTAAACAAAGTGATTGAATGT
Source organism: Tupaia tana (assembly GCA_026018925.1). Lineage (NCBI taxonomy): Eukaryota > Metazoa > Chordata > Mammalia > Scandentia > Tupaiidae > Tupaia > Tupaia tana. Next base: position 71,348,385 of record JAKSZU010000016.1, read on the forward strand.
ATATAAATTACTTACTTACTTAATTAATTAATTATTTTTTTTAAAAAAAGAATCCAAGAAGAGAAAAGACCAGTATGGCTTGTCCACCAAGAACTCTGAAATAAGAAAAATTACCCTCATGGCACATATAAGTAAGCAAAGACACACAGAGATAAAACAGGAGTAGGGTAGTCTGTGGTAGAACAGGCTAGCTCCAAGAGTCCAAAATCACTGCACTATTCCACCTCCTTAAATTCTTGAAGAAATGTCCCAATGATTATTGTTACTATAATCTTGAAAGGAAAAAACTCACTAAGTCAAGTAAGGCCAATAGCTTCCCTAAGCCAAACATTGCAGGGATATACAGAGAAGGAAGTGTGGTACAGTGGGCAGAGCTCAGAGCTTGACCCCAAAAGACCTGGGTTCAAATTTCAATTCTATCATGAAATTTTACCCCCTTCATCTGAGAAACTCAGAATCCCGATAGGGATCAGACAAAATCATATACATGAAAGCATCTTACACATGTAATGCTAGGCCTAGACAAGCATGTGCTTTACATGGAGGTAGTTTCAGTTGTCATTGGTCACCAACCTCATGTGGACTCCATGGTTCTCCACCAGAGTGCTTTTCTCCTCTAGTGGACAGGAGGCAAGGCATTTTCCACTGGCACAAGTTGGGGGAGGGGTGCTACTGACATCAGAATGCTGCTCCATACCCTTAAGTGCACAGGATAACGTCAGCAACAAAGGATTATCCAACCCAAAATGGCAATAGAAACCCTGGTTTGGAAGGAATTTGCATGTTGGAACAATTCAGAAGCAGAGCTGATAGCCAATAAATATTTATTGAATATAGGGACCAGCAGTTAGCGTAATGGCTATGTCGCTGGAATCCCACGTAGTTGACCACTATTCAAGTCCCGGACCCGGCAGCTTAAACTCACACCGGGCGCGTGTGCGTGCGTGCCCAAGATCCCGAGAGGAGAATGGAGGAGAAGGGATTGTGGCGTGGCCATCCCCCCCTGGGGGGTGATTTCTCGCTTTCTGTTTCTATGTCTCTCCCTGTCTTTCTGGTGAGCACACATACCCTATAGCAAAACAAAACAAAAACAAAAAAAAAACTTTCCAAAAAAAAAAAGAAAAATATATTTATTGAATACATAAATAAATAAAGAGGTAATCAAGTTTTAGGATGTGGTTCATCTGAGAGAACAATGTCAGAATAGGTAAAGTTTGTAAATAAGCCGGGAAGACTGAGGGATAGGCTACATCCTTGCCACTCAGAGCGTGGCCCACATACCAGCAGCTTCGCCGCACCTGGACACCTGTTAAACAGCAGCATCCCGGATTCCATCCCAGACTACTGAATCAGAATCTGCATTTTAACAAGATCCCCAGGTGATTCACAGGCACATTAAAGTTTGAAAACACTGTCCTAGAATCTGTATTTGGTGTTTGTTAGTTCCCAGTGGTGATCCTAGGTTCCAATTGAGTAATGCAGAAATAAGGGTCTTCTTAAAAATTGACCCTGCTAAAATATCCCTCTTAGCTATAACCCAACTCAATCCACAGGTGGCATTTCCACCTGGATAATCTCCATTTGGATAACAGAGACCATGTCCCCTTCGCATTAGCTGGGCCTTCTCTCTCTGTGCTCACGAAGTAGAGTGCTGAATATAATGAAATATGGCACATCATCAATACCCCCTACGCAGAAACTACACAGAATGCCACAGCTGAACGAGTCCTTAAAGAGGAAAAGAAAATTCTATTGCAACTTTTATTTGGAATTTGATTGCTTCATTGCCTTTTACCCTCCAGGTGAAGGGGTGGCCAAGAAAAATGCATTCTGTGTGGTGCTATGAGCTTGGATTCTTGGTTCTTCTTGGTTCTGAATGCTGCTCTGACTGTGCCCTGTGGCACCAAGAAGGGAAAAGAGATGTCAAACATGCAAGCATCCCTCAAGCATCTCCCCAGTCTGGATTATCGTATTTCTCTCTCAAATCTTCTCTCAATTTGTCAGAAATCAATGCTTATTTTGCATTGGCTAAGTACCGTGGCTTTACTCTAAATATTTTACATATAGTACTCATTTAGTACTTGCATGTCTGGTAAGGTAGGAGTCATCCATTTCCCCATTCTCTAGATAAGAAAACCTGAGCTTAGTGAAGTAACTTTCCCAAGATCAAGTATCTAGAAAGAGAGTAGTGAAACCAAAATCTGAACCCAGGAGTTTCGGCTTTACAATACTACTTACACTTTAGATTTTATGAGAGTCAATAAAATGACCTTTCTGCCTGATAAAATATCCAGTCTGGTAACGAGTGACAGATGAACAGATACGCCCTTCATATCAGGCACCTAGAACAAAGATGCAGTTTTCTTGGTTTAGCACAATCACATCCTCCCTTATTCTTCATCCTTATTCTAATTTGACTCAATGTTTTAGAATCAAGAAACATGTCTTCCAGCCAGCAGATGGTGTAATGGTTATGTCTCTGGACTCCTACACACCTAAGCATGGTTTGAGTCCTGGACCCGGTGGCTTCAAACTCAAGCTGGGTGCATGTGTGTTCATGCCCAAGATCCTGGGAGGAGAAAGAAGAAGAGATTATGGCATGACCATCTCCTTCGGGGGGAGATTTCTCACTTTCCCTCTCATTTGTTGTCTGTCTGTCTGTCTGTCTCTCTCTCTCTCTCTCTCAGATAACTTATGTGCCCTAAGGCAAAACCTCAAAAGAAGAAACATGTATATGGAATGCTACTCAGCCATGAAAAAAAAACAAGACCCTGGCATTTGCTAGAAAGTGGTTGGATATGGAGGATCTATTGCTGAGTGAAGTAAGCTATGAAAGATACTGTATGTATCCACTTAATATATACCAACTATCCACACTCTATGGTAGAGATCGAAATATTGGAGGACATAAAAGCAGTGAAAATAACTAACAAGGATAAGACAGTGTGGAATGGGGCAGGAGAAGAGTATAGAGAAAGGTAGCAAGAGAATATATAGAGAGGCATGACATTAGTGGGACACAGATACAGTTTATTACCTGTTGATGACGACGTGTATAGTATTCTCGACTGGATTGATCTGAGAAGTATTTCATGTTGGGTAAAGTCTTTTTACAAGCAAAATGAGAAGTAGTGATTGACTGTTTAAAAAAATAAGTGGAATAATAATGATGATGATGATGATCGGGAAAAATAACAAAAAGCTATTGGATGATGAAATGGGGATTTTTATGTCTCTGTATTGACTGATATGCATGGTATTCCTTCTGGAAAAAGAAATGTAATACACTGTAAAGTTATATGTGATTCAACGTAATATAAACAAGATTATAATGATAATAAATTAATTAATTAAATTTTTTTAAAAAGAAACATGTTATCACATGTCAGGTACCTTCCGTGTAGTCATTAAATAATGGTTGAAAGATTAGATAAACTATTGGCAAGTGGATTAACATAGTACTACAAAGAGGTTTTGGGAAAACACATACCATGAGTAGTGACAGGTTCTTAGTACAAATACTTGTTTTTTTCTTTCTCTCTAGCACTGTCTCCTAAGCCCTGTCGTTATCTGTGGAATTACCCCTTTTCCCATCTCTGTTCCTGTTGTTACCATTGGAATTGTGATGTCTTCACTCTGCAACCACTCTGGACCTAGTTGACTGGCCAAGGGTGAGCTCCTGAAATTAGTTGGGCCAATTAACCTCCTTCTTTAGGAATTTTGGAATCAGGAAAAATAAAATTATAACAATTTCTCCAAGGTAGTTGAAAATATACATTTAAAAAATGAGTCTGTTGTCATTCACATTTTAACCCCCAAATTACCTTGTCTGTAACATAAGAGGAAAGTTTTATGCTAATGAGCAGACAAGAGTCATAGAGGTGGAAATTACTTCTGATAACATTCAAGTTTCTGTTCCAGACTCTTAACCTCTTTGAACTTTTCTTCTGTCCTTTGTGAAATGGGAGAGGTATGGGCAGTTCCATCTGTAAAGGCTACAGTTCTCCCACAGTTCAGGAAAAAGGAGCTCTAACCAGGTAACAAGGTCTAAGCAAGAAGGAAAGTTGACCTCCCCCCATATTCACCATCACAGTCCCACGCATCAGAGAGCACTACCATGAATTCTGCTAAACAGCCTTCTGATTCCAGACTACAGGCAATGTGTCCTGATTAACAAGATAAACAGGAAAGTATCTCAGTTGTGTCCCACATTTATCATGAACAAAACCGTGTGCTAAATTTACACAACGAGCCCCCTGCATCTTGGAGTGCCACAGACCATTTCTCAGGATCTGCTCACCTGGAAGGACTCAGCATTCAAATACAGCTGCTGTAGGGCTAAATGACTGTACCTCCTGGCGCGTATCAAATGCCTGGCCTACACAAGGTGGTTTTCCACTCCACTCACAAGATACAGTGCTCTTCAATGATGAAGCACAGTGGCATCAGTGAGTTCCAACCATGGTATGGATCAATGGAAACAGACCTTAAAATTCCCTAGATCTGTGTTTTTTGCATCTTGCTCTGAAGAGCCTCAGAGGCCACCTGCAGGGTAAGTGGATGTTGAATGAGATGGTCCTTCTACAGGTTTGACTACTGCAGTTCTGTCTGATGTGCTTCAAATATTTAAATATAAAAATAATATTAACATTACCTGTGATACACTGACATTTTCTATTTTATTGTTTTAAAATAATAAAGGGTGGGACCAGCAGTTAGCGTAATGGCTATGTCGCTGGACTCCCACGTAGTCGACCATGGTTCGCGTCCCAGACCCGATGGCTTAAAACTCACGCTGGGCACGTGTGCGTGCATGCTCAAGATCCCAAGAGGAGAATGGAGGAGAAGGGATTGCGGCGTGACCATACCCCCTGGGGGGTGATTTCTCGCTTTCTGTCTCTCTATCTCTGTCTTTCTGGCGAGCGCACACGCCCTATAGCAAAAACTTCTCCAAAAATAAAAAAAATTATAAAAAAATAAATAATAAAGGGCATCAGGATGACCCCATAGCCTCGTGGTTAAGAGATTTGGATCCTGGGAACCAGCAGTTAGCGTAATGGGTATGTCGCTGGACTCCCACGTAGTCGACCGCAGTTCGCGTCCTGGACCCGGTGGCTTAAAACTCACGCTGGGCGCGTGTGCGTGCGTGCCCAAGATCCCGAGAGGAGAATGGAGGAGAAGGGATTGTGGCATGACCATCCCCCCTGGGGGGTGATTTCTCGCTTTCTGTCTCTATGTCTCTCTCTGTCTGGCGAGCGCATGCGCCCTATAGCAAAAACCTCTAAAAAAAAAAAAAAAAAAAAAAGGAGAGAGATTTGGATCCTGCATGGCTGACCACATTTTGAATCTTAGCCCTGGTGCATGTGTGCATGCCCAAACCCCAACAATATGGAGAAATGGAGGAGAAGGTATAGCAGCATGACCATATCCTATTTGGTGGTGCTTTCTTCCTCTCCCTCTCTCTGTCTTTCTTTGGTAACCCTGCATGCCCTGTGGCAACTTTTTTAAAAAGGCATTTATACCCTGCAAAATTAATGCTGTGATCCTCAATGTATCCCAATATGAAGTTTGAAGAGCATTACTCTGGCATACCCTCAAGCATGTTCTACCTAGGATTTGTATCACATGAGTTCCCTTATGTTAAAGGTCACAAACTGGTTCTCATAGATAGCAAGGGACATGTTTGATGGCTCTCAGTGGGAAAATGTACATTCTAGGACTCTGGCCTTGCTTCCGGGGAGAAATAAACGGAATTCTTTGGGACCTGGGGTCTCTATGCCCACATGGGTACAACAGGCTAGAGCAGAGTAGATGCCTGAGTTTGCTCCCTACTCTTTATGCCTTTTCCAAAATATAAGTTCTGAACAGGATGCAATTCCAAGACCACATGCATGGGCTCACCATGGGGTCTCCAAGTCCTTCCACATGTCAAGACTCTTGCTGAAAATCCTCTCTCACCATGAATGCTGCAAGCACAGCTAGCTCTCTTTTGATAAATGCCCTTTGCTAAAATGCAGGTCAGTGTAATTTTCCAAAAGGTTAGGAGGAGTGACTGTTCAGAGAGGTCTTGCTTATTATTTCAAATGCCACCTACCCCATCCTCTAACATTTACTCTGTTATTTACAACTTGATTCCTGCCTCACCTGCTAGTATACCTGACCTACCTCATATCCCCTCCTGCCATGGTCTCTCCAGCCCTGAAAGAAAGCTGGTGGCTGAGGGTCATACTTCCCAGAGTCAAAGTAGTATCTAACCCAAGATAAAGAAGCTATCACGATGGGTAATTTTTTGTGCCAAGTCATGCCTAAAAAGACACTAATACAATTCACCTATTTTGAGGCATTCAAGTTTGTTGATTGCATCCATGTAGATCTAGATGTTTAGTCCATTTTCAATTTGTTCAGCCACATGAAAAACCCAATTAATATTTTAAACAAGCAAGCCTCTAAAATACTTCCTTTCTCCTCTAAATAATGTGGGGTATTTGTTTGGCCTGGTAATTTCAATTAAAGAAATTTTTCCAGGACAAATCTATTCATCCCATAAGTCTGCTGAAGTTATAATATAATGGTAACAATAAGGATAATATGAGGATTTATCATCTATTCAGTATCTACTATGCGCCAAGCATAAGGAATGTGTTCACTCTTTTGCTATATATAATTACATACATGGTTCATATATATACACACACACATAGAGAGAACTTATATACATTTAGAGAGAGTTATATATAGTTTTTAGTGGTATAATTTTTTTAGAGGTTTTTGCCTTAGGGCACACATGCTTGCCAAGAGAGAGAGAGAGAGACAGAGATAGTGAGAGTGGAAAGTAAGAAATCACCCCCCAACATGCATGGCATTCCCTTTTGAAAAAGCAGTGTAATACACTGTAAAGTTATATGCAATTCAATGTAATATAAACAAGATTATGATGATAATAAATAAATAAATAAATAAATAAATAAATAAGAAGCCTAAATTATAAAACTACCATCTTAAATTCAGCTTCTTTTTTAAAATAAGGCAAGTTCCTATGTATTTCAAGATTGTTTGACTGTGGTCATTCCAAAATTTATGCCAAACATATGCTCAAATATATGTATATATGTATAAACATTTATATGCATTTGCACACCAAATCACAATCACCACAAAAAACTTGAAAATATCCGAGGAGTAAAATCATGACATCTTCTTGGTATTTTGTCAATCATCTTATCATCTAGCAAATGCTAAGTCATTGAACATCCCAAAATTGGACTATTTGACCTTTTTGTTTTATTTTGTTTTTAGGTTTTTGCTATTGGTCATGTGTGACCACCTTATCTAAATATCTTCCCCACTGCATACCCCTCTGTTCACTTACCATGATTTTTTACTCATATTACAGTTAAACAAATATAAAGAAAAAAAGAAAAGAAAAGAAAAAAGAAATCACCCTCCAGAGGTGATAGACATGCCACAATCCCTTCTTCTCCACTCTTCTTCAAGGATATTGGGCAAGCATGCATATACCCTGGTGTGAGTTTCAAGTCACCTCTTCCAGGACTTGAACCATGGTTGGCCATGTGAGAGTCCAGTGACATAACCGCTACACCATCTGCTGGCCCCACGTATAATTTTACATATTAAGAATCTTTAAAGAGTTCATGAAAAAAATGTGTTTTTTGAAAAAAGTATGCCTAAATTAAAATTTAAAAATTTACACCAAAATAAGCCTAAATTAATTTGTTATAACATGTCTGAACATAATCCAGTTTGAGGTGCTAAAAGGAATAAGACATCAGTTTGTGAAAAGTATCAGAGGAGCAAGCTGGTGGTGTGGTGGTTGGGCTGGCTAGATCCCACATAGCTGACCACATAGTTCAAGTCCTAGACCCAGTGGCTTGGGGGCATGCCCACTGGGCATGTGTGTGTGTGCCCAAAATCCCAAGAGCAAAATGGAGGAAAGGGAATTGCTGGTGGCCATCCCCCTTCAGGGAGGTGGAGTGTGATTTTTCCCCCTTTACCCATGAGTGCATGTGTTGTATAGCAGAAACTAAAGAAGATAAAAAAGAGTCCTTATGAGAGCAACATGAATTCTGCTAAAATTCAAGGAAAAAAACATCAAATTTATGGTGAAAGTTGGGACAGAAGAATGGTAAAATCACTGAGACTTTACAGAAAGTTACAGAGACAACACCCCAAATGAATCAGCAGTTCACAAATGGAGAACTCATTTGAAGAAGGAACATGATAATGTTGAAGATGACACATCCAGAGGCAGATCATACACATCCATTTGTAAAGAAAAAAAAAATCTTGTTTGTGCACTCACTGAAGAGGACAAATGATTAACAGCAAAAATAATAGCCAATATCATGGACAGAGCAAATTACAAATTTCAAATTACACAATTCTGACTGGAAAATTTAAAGTTAAACAATTTTTCTGCTCAATGGGTGCCAAAACTGTAGCACCAGATCAGAGCACAGTTTCCAATGTAAATTTTAAACCTAAGCAAAGTAAGCCAGACTATGAAAGAGAGGTATTGTATGTCCCCACTTAATATATACCTAATGTCTGCATTCTATGGCAGAAACTGAAAGATTAGAATATAAAAAAGCATAGAGAACAATTACAGATACTAGAGACAATGTGGAAGGAGGATGAGAAATGAAAGATAGTAAGAGAGAGGAAATCAGGGAGAAAAAAAGCAAAACATTTAAGGGACACAAAAATGAAAAATTATCTGTTGATGATAACTTATATGATAATATCTTTAATTGGACTAATATACAGTGCATTCATTCTGGAAAAATTGATTTTGTAAGCTGTAATAATATGCAATCGTTGAACATGTATGTGTGTGTATATATATATATATATATATATATATATATATATATATATATATATATATATAATTTTAAACCAGTGTGATCAAGATCCTGAAGCATTTCTTTGAAGAACTGTAACAGGAGATGACTTTACCAGTACGATCTTGAAGACAATGCACAATCAAAGCAATGGCTAACAAGGGTGGAAGTGGCCTAGTCAAAGCAAAAGTGGATCAGTCAAGAGAAAAGGTCATGGAAATAATTTTGGGGGATGCTCCAAGCATTTGGCATGACTACTTTCTGGAGGGTCAAAGAACAGTAACATCTGCTTATTATAAGACTTCAGAAAAAGTTAGCTGAAATTTAGCCAAAAACACCCAGAAAAGCTGCACCAAAGAGTCCTTCTCTATCACAACAATGCACTGCTCCCACTCATTCCTATCATCAAATAAGGACAATCAGACCACCCATATAGCCTAGTGGTTAAGGGAACCAGATCCTATATTGCCAACTTCAATCCCATATTGCCAAGTTCAAACCTTGGCCCTGGTGACTCGAAAAAATGTACTAGGCATGCATGTGTGCATGCCCCAAATCCTGACAGGATGGAGAAACAGAGAAAGGATTGAGGTGTGACCATGCCTTATTGGAGGTGCCTTCTCCTTCTCTCTTATCTCTCTCTGGCAACTGAAAAAAAAATTTTTTTAAATCACAGGGACAATTTTGTGAGAATTTTGAGGGGAAATCAGTAGACATCTACCTTATAGCACCGATTTGGTTCCTTCTGAGTTTTTGTTTGTTTGTTTCCTAATTATATAAAAAGAAAAAAATCTTTAGAGGTCCCTAATTTTCTTAAATTACTAATGTGAAAAGATTGCTTCGACATAGTTAAATTTTCAGGACTTTCAGTTTTGTTTTGTTTTGTTTTGTTTGGGGGGAGAGGTTTTTGTTATAGGGTGCGTGCGCTCGCCAGACAGACAGAGAGAGACAGAGAGATAGAAAGCGAGAAATCACCCCCCCGGGGGGACGGCCACGCCGCAATCCCTTCTTCTCCATTCTCCTCTCGGGATCTTGGGCACGCACGCACACGCGCCCAGCGTGAGTTTAAGCCACCGGGTCCGGGACGCGAACTGCAGTCGACTACGTGGGAGTCCAGCGACATAGCCATTACGCTAACTGCTGGTCTCGAGGACTTTCAGTTCTTTAGGGATAGAATAACTAGCCAGTATCACCACTTACAAAAGTATTTTAACTTGAAGCTTCTTTTAACAAATACAGTATATACTTTGTTTTCATCTTTTAATTCCATTTCCCACAAGCATTTTGAAAACCCATCAGATATAACATGTGTGTGTGTGTGTCTTGCAACATCTCTGTATATTAGCTATCAAAAAATTATTTCCTCTTTACAAATAAGGAAACTGAGGCTGAGTCTATCAATGACTTTCCCAAAGACACTTAGTCTTTATCAGAGAAAACATTGGATTTTGGGACCATCACAATACAGATGGTTCCCACCCACTGCCTCTCAATCGTAATTATACCAAGAATCACCACCACGTAGCCAGCATGTTACATTTTACTCATGTTACACTTCAAAGCACCAAGTTACTCAACCTGGTAATTGTGAACATTTCCAGTTACCATAAATGTTCTTCTTTGGAATAAGAAATCCTGGAGCTAGAGTGAAGCCAACCTCCTTCTCCCCACAGGACCTGGGAGATCTTGGTCTAATGGCCTGAAAGTGGTTGAATAGCTTGGCACTGGGGTCAGACTAACTGAGGTTTGAATCCTGACTTCATGTATTAGCTATGGGACCCTGGACAAGTCACCTTATTTCTTTAAACCTCAATTTCTTCTTCTAAGAAAAAGAGGGAAACATCAATAAATTAGCCTCATAGAATATAGTAGGGGGAAAAGGAGGTATTATGTATAAAGTTCAAGTGACTGGAGCTATGATAAATAAATGTTAAATACTGTCAGAATTAGCAATCTGAAAGTGGCTGCATTAAAAACTGTTAGGGCCATGATTAAAAAACAAATCTGTAAGAATAGAACATGGTATCTTTGCAATTGGGACAAAATGACCAACCTTCATGTCACTCCACACACTACCCACAATCCCATCACCTCCTCTTCTATGGAGAGAACCAAAGACAACCTTTCACAGGTTGCAAAGGTCACAAAGGGAAGCCTCAGGCTGTATGTGACCCAAGCTTGTCCCAAGATATAAGCCACTTCATCTTTAGGCCTCACCTTTGGGACCCTCTCTTTCTCAATCTCTATGGAATAAGAACTTCCAATCCCCACTAGGCTTACTCTGGAGGCCTAAGGATACACTGACTTATTTCTTCTGCATCTTCATTCTTCTGTTCTCCCTTTATCTTTCTTGACTTCCTCTTCCCTTTGTGCTCCCTCACTTTTCTATCCAAGATTATTAAATTACATTTTGGTCTATGAGCTTGTAGAACTATCCAGTGTTAAACTGCCCCATTTTCTGCATTTCTGTCCTACTTCAATATCAACATTGGGCTGGAAGAAGTTGAACTTTCTAGTCCTAATTAATATCTTCTAGTCAATGATCTGGGCATTATTACATCTCTACTAGTTTCCTTAGACTCCCATAACAAATGACCACAATTATGAAGCTTAAAGCAATAGAAATGTATTCTCTCACAGTTCTGGAGGCCAAAACTCAAGGTATTGGCAGGACCATATTCCTTCTAAGGGCTCTAAGAAAGAATACTTGCTTGTCTCATCCAGCTTCTGGTGGGCCCAGGTGTTTTTTGGCTTGTGGCATTGTAACTCTTTCATTCTCTGCCTCCACCATCTCTTCTCATGTACATTTTCTTCTTTTGTCTCTTATAAGGGTGTGTGTCATTAGATTAAGAGTCTACCCAGACAAACCAGGAAAATCTCATCTGGAGATACGTAATTGGATTACATCTGCAAAGACACTTTGTCCAAATAAGTTCATACTCACAGGTAGACATACCTTTTAGAGGACCACTATTTGCCCTACACCAAGAACCTAGTGAGTCCCACAGGAGTTTTTTACATGCCTTCCTTTCATCATTTAGCTCACCTTACTCCTTCATCAAACACTGTCAAGACATGGAGAAAAACTTCATTCCATTTGAAGGACATATCTTTCCAACCCCCTTTTTAAACACAAATACAACCCAAGTAGAAGAGGTTGTGAGTGACATGGGGAAATGAAACAGATCTTCTTTTTTCACTCTCTCTAGTGAGACAGAGGCTAAGAAGAACACAGCTAGCCCTTCTCAAAATGTATATCCCCATAACAAAATTTCTCTTTTCAAATAAATGTAGGAATTGCTGAGCTAAATAAATTCAGATAGTTTTCATTATTGTAGAACTTGTATTGCTCTCAATGCAATAAAGTATAAATAGAGGAAGAAATAATTTGTAGTATTTCCCAAACACTCAGCCAAAGAAAACCCCTTCTTTTGTGAAGTATCTAATAACCCTAGTATTCTCTCAGATACACAATGAGAGATTCTTTTATAGATTCTGGACTAGATCATTCCAAAAAATTAAGTTGCCATCAAACCATCAGGAAAATGCAAATTCGAAACCACAGTAAAACACAACTTAACATCCGCCATGATGACTATGATCAAAAAGCCAGACAACAACAAGTACTGGCAAGGACGTAAAGCAACAGGAACCTCATATTTAGCTGGTAGGAATGTTAAATGGTGCAGCTGCTTTGGATAAGAATTTGACAGTTTCTTTAAAACATCAAATTTGCAGGGACCAGCAGTTGGCATAATGGCCATGTCACTGGACTCCCATGTAGTCGACCCCATTTCAAGTCCCAGACCCAGAGGCTTAAACTCATGCTGGGTGTGTGTGCTTGTGTGCCCAAGATCCTGAGAGGAGAGTAAAGGAGAAGGGATTGCAGCGTGGCCATCCACCCTGGGGAGTGATTTATTGCTTTCTGTCTGGCTGTCTGTCTCTCTCTCTCTCAGTACTTGTCTTTCTGGCAAGTACACCCACCCTACAGCAAAAATCTTTCAAATAAATAAATAAATAAAACATCAAATTTACCATATGACCCAGCAATTCCAGCTCTTACAAGGAAAACATACATCCACATGTAAATGTTCATAGCATCTTTATTCATAATAGACCAGATCAGGAAACAATCCAAATATCCATCAACTCTTAAGTGATCCATTTAACGTCATTATCATTCAGCAATAAAAAGAAATACTGCTGCATGCCACTACATGCATTAAGTTCAAACACATTATGCTAAGAGAAAGACACCAGACACAAAGGATCACATATTATATAATTCCATTTACACAAAATGCCCAAAAAGGGTAAGTATGCATGTATGTATACACACACACACACACATATTATATACAGATGGAAAGTAGATTAGTGGTTACCAAAGGCTGAGGATGGGATTAGAGATTAACTATAAATGAGCATGAAGGATCTAATTGAAGTGAAAACTGCACAGCTCAATAAATTTATCAAAAGCCATTAACTTGTACACTTAAGATGGGTGAATGTTATGGTATGTAAATTATATCTCAATAAAGTATTTAAAAAGTAGTATTATTGATTGATGAAATTAAATTTTATTAACCTAAAAAATTCCTATTGGGCTTTACACTCAGCCCTATATTTGCTCAAATGAAGATGTTGAACAACTATTTTAGAAATGAAGTTTCAGGAACAAAATGCTCATCACACTGGAGAACGCTGAGCCAATTGCATCAAGTTGAGTGGTGCTTTGAAGGTTGTATCGAAGTCTTTCTTACTGAGGGATATGTCTCATGTGGAGGTATTTGCAAACTAGAAATATTTGCAATGACTCTATTTGTACACTATATTCTGGACAAAACAAGACCCAGCCCAAGAATTAACTAAAATGAAGGAACTGATTATAATTCCAGGACCAAAGTGATAGAAGTTCTAAGGGAGAGAGATTGGGCTCTTTGATCTGCCTGGTTCCACTCTGACTTCTTTCTAATTACCAAAGCTTTTGAGGCAGACTGATAAGCATTCTGGGCATTGCACATGTCTGGCCACTGACTAATTAATTTTTGACTTTGAGCAGTGACACTTCATTTGAAAACTTTCTACCATTCACAGATGAATGTGGAAAACTAGGGCAAAAAGATTTAAAAATATGCTAAAGGTTCCATTTCAAATCCAGTTGACTTCCAAGAGAGCAAAATGGGTCACTGAGTTAAATAAAGAGATGGACGCTGGAGGGGAAGGGCTAGGATGGGGAGGTATTCTAAGCCAGTTCTGTATCTACTTTGCCATGTGTTCGTCCTCTCTGTTCTCTTGGTCACTGGTCTCCTCAGCATCCTTGTTTATTCAGAAGTGACTATGTCTGTCCCACAGAGAAAAGGGACAGAAAATTAAAATGATCCATGGAAAGGAGAATGACATGCACAGACATTTGTTAGATGAACACTGTTCAGATCAGGGGTCTGCAAACTACAGCCCAAAAGCCAAAGCCTGGCTACCAACTGTTTTAATAAATCCAGCTTTGTTGGAACACAACCACGTCCATTTGCCTATATGATGCTACGATGGCAGAGCTAAGTAGGTGTGACAGAGACCACGCCACCCCCATAAGTGCAAAGATTTAGTCTCTGACCCTTTAAGACAGTCTGCCAACCCTTCTTCTAGATGGAGTCAGCATTGTGACTTTGTGGTACAACTGAAAAAATACTGGGAAATCTTTATTTTTATCTTAAGTTCCTTTTTTTGACAAGGAGGAATCTAACTTATTTTTTTAGTGCCTCTCTATGCCTGGTCATAGGTCCCTTTCTCAAAGGTTGGCCTCATCCCAAATCTTCAAGATGGAGATTAACATAGCTATCTTTCAGAAGGGGAATTGAGGCTCAGAAAGTTAGTAACTTGCACAAGACACAGAACTGGTGTTTGAGACCAGGCTTATCTCCAACATTATAATATAATGCCTCCCTATTATGTCCTCCAAGCAGGAAAAAATAATAGGCCATACAATTTAACAAACTTTAATGGTTTGGGGCTTGAAAAATTTTCACAGGAATTCATTGCTGTCTCTCCAATGGAAACCCTAAAATGTAGGTCTCTGTTCTTCCCAGACCCAGAACCAAAAAGAAATCTCTTCCTCTCCTAGCTCAAGGTCTTATTTCTCATTCTATGATGGCTGACCATAGGAACAGACCATTCTTTCTGACCATGTGACAGGATTCCATCCTCCAAGGTCTACACCAGGTGTCCAAAATATTTACAGCATAGTTCTGAAAGCCTGGGTTATTCACTACCTGGAAGGGTTATACTAAGGCTGGTCTGACTCAAGTTCAAATGTGCGTGTGCGTGTGTGTGTGTGTGTGTGTGTGCTTAAAGTCTCTAATTAGAAAATATGGAGCAACATGGTCAACATAAATGGTCTGTAGATATTAAACAGAACCACATGAAAAGACAGACATGACAAATGGTATTATTTGTGAGTCTATCAAAAGTTATTTTTCCTATTCCTGCTGTTTCTGGTTACGGTATTCTTCCAGTGAAAATCTGAGATGGGCCATTAGTTGTCCCTGGGTTTCCAAAAAGGTCAGCTAAGAGATAAAGTGTCCCCAATGTGGAAGGCAATTAGCTCTCAAAGCCTTTCCATCCCACCTGATCAATTAGACGAAGTACTAAACACTCCCATCTCTGAAGTGCATAAAATTGAAGTGTACGTATGCTTTACTGCTGTGGAATGGTAATGTGCTGCTTTTGGAACTAGTCACACACACCGAGGAGTAATTGAATTAGTTTTTTAAGTCACCACCCTGCCTAGTGATACGCCATCAGCTAGATGTGTTTGACTACAGTTTTTAATTTCTTGAGAATGAAAATCTATGATACAAACTTCCATGTGCCTCGTCAGGGTTGCTTTAAAATTTCTGTGGAATGCCCAAATTGTAACAGGGCTGCTCTCACTGTGCCTTTCTACTGCTGAAATCTGCGATCCAGAATCAGCGACTGTGCCAAGTGTAAGTACCAAATGCAAGGCCCATTTTTCTTTGTCAAAGGCTCCCTGTGATAGGAGGAGATGTTAGACATCCAGCCCAGGATTTTTCTTAGCAACCCATCCAAGCATAGATGTGCACCCCTCTCCTAGAAGACAAGTTATTAAAAAGATGTATTTCTGAAAGCAGCCTTCTCTGCATGGAACGTCAGTGTCAACAAATAAAGGGGAGGGAGGAATAGGCAATGGGAGGGCTGTCCAGAGGTGGGGGAAATGCCTCCCTGAGCACAGTTTAAGGAATGATCAATGCTTGTGTCAAAGACTGCGATAAGACATGTGGAGCTTATCAAAAACTGAAGCTCTGATGACAGAGTTCACATGTGGCAAGAAGATGTGAGAAGCTGGGTGCTTCTCCCCCTTTATTTCCCTCTCCCCAAAGACTCTGTTTTAATTTCCCACTCTGCATATTACATTTTCAGTCCCAATGGAGACCAGCTAGCTTCATTCGATTCCTTTTCTAATCTCACTGTGAATGTTTCCAGGAGACTGTGATTAGCTGTTGTCAACCTCGGAACTATTTGGGGAAATACTGTGAGTCGCTGCTGAAGACCCAAAATGCATCTGCAAATTAAGGAGACACTCTGAGCACCTGAGAAAGAGGGGTAAGGGCATCAAGCTGGATGTTAAAAATGCAAGCACATTTGGCTCTACCACAAATGCACTTTTGACCTTGTATGAGTCCTTCTTCCATGAGTGGAATAATCTCTACTGTAGTCGGAGAAAATGGACCATGCCATCAAAAATCTTTTCATCGAGTGATGAAAAGACAGTGGCACAGTACCATAATCTGGGCCAGGTGACTTAGGGGCAGAATGCAGCATTAAGACCCTGCTGGGGGTGCTTTCTCTCCGTCTCTGTCTGTCTACCTACTTTATTTTTAAAAAATAAATTTTTTTAAAAGAAGGCTTTTGCCAGGGCACGTGTTCTCACTGGAGAGAAAAAGAGAGACAGTGAGAGGGAAAGAGAAATCACCTCTCAGGGGGAATGGCCATGCTACCTTCTCTGCCATTTTCCACCTGAGATTTTGGACACACACACACACACACACACACACGTGCCCGTCATGATTTTCAACCTGCCAGGTCTGGAACTCGAACTGTGGGAGTTCAATGCATCAACCCCCACATCACCTGCTGGTCCCATAAACAAACTTTAAAAAGAGAATCTTTTCCTCTAAAACGATGCTACCTACATCTTTGTCCTCTAGTAATAAAGCTGAGAGGTCATAAAGTGCTGAAAACCTCAGCCCATGTCCTCAGCTCACTGCTCGATTGCTAATGACATTATCTTATCTTTTTTGTTTTTAAGAGAGATTTTTGCTATAGGTCATGTGTGCTTGCATGGAAGGCCGCATATTAGATCTTACACATGAACTGTTTGTCCATTTTGTTCCCTTACCCTAACATGGCTGTCTGCTTCTGTAACCCTGCTTGCTCTTCCCATGAGAAAATAGCTTGTGCTAGCCATACAGAAAACCACATCCGGGGTGACATCCTACACCTGCTACTGTCTTTGCTAACTAGCCCGAAACCCTTCTGTTTAGCAATGTAACTGCTTGCATGGAAACCCCACTCCCCTCAGAAATAATTAACCTAACCTGCTTGATTCAGCTTCTATAACTGCTTGCATAGAAACCCATGGTAATTGACCCCCTATAAAAAGACTTCGATCAGAGCTGCAGTTCTGACTCTCAGACTCTGAGCCTCAGGTTGTAGTCGCTGGGCAGCTAATAAAGACTCCCTTTAAATTTAATCTGGCTTTGGTGTTCGTTCATTCGGTGGCACTCTACAACACTTGCTGGAGAGACAGGAAGCAAGAAATCATCCCCCAAGAGGGATGGCCACACCGCAATCCCTTCTCCTCCATTCTGTTCTCGGGATCTTGGGCACACGTGCACATATACCTGGCATGAGGTTGAAGCCACCAGGTCCGGGACTCAAATTGCAGCCAACTGTGTGGGAGCCCAGTGAGGTAACCATTACTTTATCTGCTGGCCCTCGTACTAGTTTATCTTAAGCTGCTGTGACAGAACACCATAGATCAGGTAGCTCAAACAATAGGTATTTATTTCTCATATGTCTGGAAGCTGGGATGTCCACCTCAAGGTGCCAGCAGATCTTGCCAGCAGATTCTTGGTAAGGGCTCTTTTTCTGGCTTGCAAATGACCACCTGCTTACTATGTCCTCATGGGATGGAGAGGGGAAGCTCTGGTTTCTTCCTCTTCTACTAAGGGTACTAAGCCCATCAAGGGGCCTCCATCCTCATGACTCCAAGTAATATAATCACTACCCAAAGCTCCCACTTCCTGATGGGGGTTAGGACTTCAACATATGAATTGGGGAGGGGAGTTCTACAATTCTGTTCACAGCAGGTACCAAAGCTTCCTGTGAGATGACCAAATCCAGACATGAGAGGCAAAGGCTCTTGGGTGTCTCTATCCCTCCCCACTCCAGTTTAGCAGTTGCTCCCACTACTGCCTGCTTCACCCAGAGCAAAGCTGTGGTTGCCCCTTTAGTCATCCCTAAACCGCAAATATGTCCTCAGCCTCTTGTTCTACCTTGAGTCTGTTCCATTTTTCCTTTGTCTGAAATCAAGGCCATATTCTGTCCCATTTATCCAAACCTGAGATGAAACTCAATAAATGGACTTCTCCCAGTTTCCATACTTGAGACTCCTTGGCATTCTGCCTAATCAACTAGAAGTGACTGCCTAGCACTGAAAAAGATCCTGATCAAGATCACACTGAGATGGGAAGAGAGCTGTCATTGATTAGTGATGTCTGTCATGGACACAAGGTAGATGAGCAGAATAGACACACTAGACAGTTAGCATCCCTGACACTCAGAGACTCCGCAATGGCTCCCAAACACCTGCATGCATCAGAATGAACCAGAGAACTTATTTGTTAACTTGTACCTTCTACTACCACATTATGATTATTCTTAAAGTGCCATCAAAATAGTTGTACCAATTTTTGTGATCAAAAGATCATGTAGACAGTTCCTGAATGCTTTAAACACAGATTCTGATAAGATCAAGTAAGCTGGCTTCTCATTCTGGGTTGTCTTTTCTTTTTTTAAGAATTATTTTATTTAACTTTATTTTTAAATTTTGACCAGAGAGAGAGAGAAAGTGAGAAAGCATGTCATCAGGTCCAGGACTCAAATCACAGTCAACCATGTGGGAATCCAGCACCCTTAACCACCACACCACCTGCCAGCCCCTGGGTTGTCTATTGTGAAATCATATTTTTTTAATCAAAATTACATATACTTAAGGTATACAGCACAATGTTTGTGTTATGGTTTGGATGATGGTTTGTCCCCTAAAGGTTTATATTTTGGAATTTGGCTTCTAGTGTAGTGGTAATAGTAGGTGTTGAAGTCTAGTGGGTGGTGATCATAGGGGTATCGGCCTCAAAATTAGATGAATTCTTCTGATGAGAGACCAAGGGAGTTATACCACCCATGAGAAGGGTTTAACTCTTATGAGAGCTGGGAGCTGGTTGTTATGAAAGGAAGATGGCTGCCCCAAGGTCTTTCTCTCTGCTTGTTCCCGCGTCCTGCCCTGCTTCTGTCAGTTCTGTTGTAAGGCAGCCAGCCCTACACCAAATCATGAGTCAAATAAGCCTATAATATTTCTTTGTAAATCACCTAGTGTCAAGAACTTCAGTCAGCAATGTAATGACAGACTATAACATCTGCCCTATCTCACATTCCAACACTTCTCCCTCAAAGTGTATCCAGCGACTACCACCTAAACATACTATCTGCTCTGCAATTCTTAGCCTGTTAGCTGATTTGGAAGAAACTCACAAAGGACAGTGAGTTAAGAGTTAATTTTAGGCATAACTTTATGACAGTATAGCTATGTCAATGTTAGATGCATAATACAGATAATGTTTTTCTTAAACTCCCTTCTCTTGAAACATGTAGAACTAATTCTTTTTCCTATCCTACCCCACACTTAATTTGTAACAAGAACAGTTCTGTGTGTTTAGGCATCCAAAGATTTGGATTTCCTTTCAATATTACACAAAATCTTCAAGGTAGGAGAGGCAATAACATTATTTTCTTGGTAAATGAGATCAGTCCTTTGAGTAGAATCCGAAAGATGGGTGTTGAACTGCACAAGGCCACATGTTACATCAGTCTCCAGTCTCCTACCAGCATCATTGTGTCTCAGACTGACATAATTTGCAGGGGGCTATATGAAGGGACTTCAAAAAGTTTACAGAAAAAAAAAATGTAATTAAATTATTTTGGTGCCCCAAACATTGAGAGCCACACAAATTGTTTTTAATAATACACATTTTCCATGAACTTTTTGAAGACCCCCCCCCCCCATTTGTGCAGGCTCAGGAGCAAAGACAGGTGACAGTTTTTTACTCTTTGAAGTACCCAACCACAGTAGAGTCCTCCAGTGAAAACACTTTGTGATAACAGTTATTTTCTATTTCTACCTTTGGATAAAAGATTTCTCTAGGAGAGAAGAAATCAACTTGATGGGAAAGACAAAACTATTTGAGCCAGAAGTTTTCTGAGCTAGTCAGTCAATGATATTCAATTCTTTATCTCCTATTCATAGAGTCCCAAGACTATCAGAGGGAAATGCATAAGCTTCCTTGATACAGTAATTCAAAGGTCAAGAAAGTATATGCCCAGGTACAAATATCAGTAATACAGACTAGCACATCTGGAAAACAACAACAAAAAAACAAACAAAAACCAGCCTTAAAAAGAAAGAAAAGAAAAAAGTATGAGACTTGGTTCTCAAACTTTAGCATAATTCAGAATTCCTAGATCACTGGGCCCCACTCCAGACTTTCTGATTAGGTCATTCTGGGTGGGACTTGAATCTGCATTTTTCCCAAGTTCTCAGGTGAGGCAAATGGTGCAGGCCTAAGAACGACACCCCAAGGGCCACTGATTTAATATTGTGCTTTCCAAATTTAATGTGAGTACGTGTAACCTGAACTAGAGTTAGAATGCAAGCTCTGACACAGGAGGTCTAAACTATCTTCCTACAAAGCTTTATGAGCCACAGTAAGTGGCAAGAGTCCAGGCAAAGTGTCTATCATATGGAAATCCAACTTCCCCTTAGACATCAGAAGTACCAGCCAACTTATTAAAACTGCAGATTCCAGAATGAAGACTTCGTCCGTTTGGACTGCTACAGCAAATCTACAATAAATCACCGTAGACCTGGTGGTTCACGAACAGAAATAGATTTCTCATTATTGTGGAGGGTGGGAAGACCAAGATCAAGGCCCTGGCAGATCTGCTGTCTTTCAGGGCACAGCCATTTTTTAAGAATTATTACTTATTTTTGCAGTGTGCTCAGATGGCTGAAAAAAGGAATCCTCTTTTATAAAGGTACAGACCCACTCATGAGGACTCCACCCTCATGACCCACTCATCTCTCAAAGGTCACACCCTCTAATACTATTACAACGGGGACCATGTTTCCGCTCCTGAATTTTAGAGGGACATAAACTCTCAGTCTTTAGCAAGATCAACTGAAAAGGAAGTGCTGGTCATGGGCCTCGGAGTCTGCATTTAGAAAGCTCCTAACGTGATCCTAAGATTTGAACTGACAGCCCTACATGAGGGTTCTACCACCTACAGACCATAAAAATCACCTGATGCGTATGTTCAATCAGATTCCTAAGCCTCAAGCTAGATTTATTAGATCAAGATATTCCAGAAGGAAGTTGGGAATCTGGACTGTGTTAATTTTTCAGATAAAATTCATAAAGAATAAAGACCATGAAACATTCTGAGTATTGGGGCTCACTTACTTGCCACACTTTGGTGTACCATAGTCTTCCCTTTAAACCGTCATAACATCCACCCAGTCCAGAAGTCAATATGGAACAACACGTAGAGGAGTTCTTCGACCTGCGGACTCTGATAGCCAAAAGCTTAGAACAGTTGGTCCCATGCTATGGAATGAACACACACATGTACCACACAGACTTCAACACAGTACGGTTACAAAGGCTTCATGGTGAGTCACCACATCTCTCCCTAGCTCCAGCTCTCTGCAACACAGCCATCTTAGCCCTCGCTCACCTAAGTTTGACAAAGACGGGATTCTTTGAGTGTCTTAAAAAGAGCAAGTTGCAGAAACCCTTTTTAAAAGGAGAGGGAAAAATCCAGTAGCCCTATTTGACTTTGTGGTGACACAGTCTTTATGCCAGAAACCAGCTAGAACTTTCAGCTGGGCCAAAGTTGAGTTGGCCCATCATCAGCAGAACATCACTGAGGACACGACAGCTCCCCTCACCCCAGGCAAAAAGAGAAATGGGGGGGGGAGGGAGAGAAGAGACAGAAAGAGGAAATTGTGCCCTCATTACAGAATGGCATTTGAAAGAACATAGAAATTCAAAACAAATGTTGAACAACTTGCAAATTGCATTTTCCTGGGACTTTTGGCTTTTGTGTTTGTTTGCTTTAATTGAAAGCCGTGTGCTTTGATGGGCTCACGTGGGATGCCATGTTCACTTATTCCAAATGACTTGGGCCTCATGAAGCTCTGTTCCTCGTCAGTTGCAGAGCACATTTTATGTCTTGGGAACTACGGTACAATCACTTTCTAACTATCATAGAGCACAAAATGGCTTCAGCACTCAGGTATGACGGCACTTCGTGAGTGATTGCAGGGGTCGTGCCTGGGTCAAAGATGCACGGAGACCATGAAAGGCAGATGGTTCTCTGTGTTACCACCTGGGAAAGGGCAGAAAACTGAATTGGAAAAACCAGCTTCAAGGGAACAGAACACAATAGCAGCCAGAGGTCCCCTGACCCTACTGTCAGAAAAGCAGAAAAAAGCCCACAAATGTGGCTAGAAAACTGGAGGGCTTGGGGTGGGGGACACACCTGAAGCCATCTACTTTAATTCTAGAGCTCTTCCAATCAGCCTATTGTCTTCTATGTTCTATAAGACTAGAAGCTTACACCAATTGTCTCCCAAAATGGGGCAAGTTGAATTCATTTATTGAGCCAAAATACTATTTTTATTACCTTATACAAGTAAAACTCTATTTTTCAAAACAAACAACCAAACCTAACTGCAAGATTTATTCATAGTGATAAGAGCTAATACAGAAATTGATATATGATCAACACTGGGCCAGTAATCTCATTTATTCCTCCTAACCAGTCTAGAAGTAAATATCATTACTTGTATTCTACAAAGCAGAAAATAGGCTGAAATAGTTTACCCAAAGCCATGCAAGTCATGAATGCCAAGGCAGATACTGAACCTTAGGCCACATGAAGCCAGGCCTGGGCTTTTAACTACCTCTCTAAACTACCTTCCTTAATATAATAGATGCGTTCGTAAATGGGAACCACCAAACATTGCTCTGCATAAAATGTGAAATGGTAGGCCACTTTAGAAAACAGTTTAGCAGTTTCTTAAGATGTTAAATATACATTTGCTACATATAGAAAGGACCCAGCAATACCACTCCTAGGTATCTACCCAACAGAACTGAGAACCTGTGCCTACAAAAGATTTTGAGGTGAACAGCAACATGACTCACAACAACTGAAAACTGGAAACAATCCAAATACCCATCAATTGGAAAAGTAGCAAGAAATAGAAGAACAGGCGGTGGAATACAATGAAACAATCAAAAGGAACGAAACACGAACACACGCTACAACATCGATAAACCTCCAAGACATTACACTAAGTGAGAGACACTAGATGCCAAAGGCCACATACTGTATGAGTTCATAGGAACTATCAGAAAAATGAAGTAGATGAGACAGGACATAAATTAGTGGTTTTGGGAGGCTGGGAATGAGACCAGGGAAGAGTACAAATAAGCACAAGAAATCTTTTCAGGAGATGAAAATGTTCAAATGGTGAGTTGTGGTGATAATTGCACAGTTCTGTAAATTGACCCAAAATCATGAAATGGGCACCTAAAATGAATTTTCTTTTTTTAAATAAAAGGGTTTTGTCATGTTGCTATCCTCCTACCTCAGCCTCCCACTATAGTATTACAGGCCCATACCACCACACATGGCTTTTTTTTTTTTTTCCATAGTAGAGTGCATGCGTATGCAATGGAATGAGTGAGCAAGAGAAAGAGAGAGATAAGCACCATCCACAGGGTCTGCTCACACTGCAATATTCCCTTTCTTGAATCCTCTAGTCCATGAGATCTTGGGCAATTGTGGTTCAAATCATGGTGGCTTGTAAAACACACCAGGTACATGTGCATGTGTGCCCTAAATCCTGACAACAAAGAGAAATGGAAGAAAAAGGATTGAGATGTGACCACGCCCCATTAAGAGGGTCTTTCTTTTTTTTCCTCTCTTTCTCCTCCTCCTTCCCACAAACATATGCTTTCTAGCAAATACAAAAATTAATAGTAAATTCCTCTCTCATCTACCAACACCAGGACCTCTCCCAGGTATAATCATGCTTTTTGTTTATACTTCCAGAGATATGGTATGCCTGTATAAGCATTATGTATAACAGGATAAAACTTCACCCATTATGACTTTTGTATAAAAACTGCAGCAAGTCTCATACTACCTGATTTCAATTTTCTCTGAATCCCATTCTACCAAGTAATGTGAAAACACTAAACATGTTAATGTTTGAAATTCTCATTTCAGAAAGTCTTGAGTTAGTTCTTTTGAATAATGTTCAGTCATGTCTCTTATTTAAATTCCGTACCAGGACTTTTCCCTTTCACAAGAGGTCACATGGGTGCAAGAAAGGTCTACCAGACATCTCTGGGATTTTTCTTGTATCTACAACAATACAACTAGACTGGTCTGTCTCTGGTGTTTCTTTTGGTGTTTGGCATATTATTTTTGGCTTCTTTGTTGAATTCTGTAAGTCTGGTCACTGGCCTCTTGTTAAAGTTCCTCTCCTCTGAGTCTTCCTGACTGTTTCTCTCAGCGGCTCAACATCACCCTGCAGGGACACAGGGTGTAGGAAATACAACCACATTTCTTCACCAAATTCACGGGGGGGAGGGGGGTGTATCCAGACAGGGATACAAACTTATTCACTCTGCACTCCAGAAAATGAGGCAAGTGCCCCACCATGCTCTGAATGGCCCCCAGATGTATCATTCAGTTTCTAACAACACTTTTGCCGAGACGCACACACACTTCACATTTCTCTTTCCACTTTTCCGCCAGTTCGCACTTCCTCTCGCACCTTCAGGAATAGACACTAAGGGGAAACTCTGGAGTCTAAGTTGACCAGGCTTGTACCTTGGTGCATAAAATTGGCCTTTTAGAATTTAGAAAGAGCAAACAAATGCACAAACACCTTTATTTCTTAATGAAGTTTGGCTTTGAAGATAATTGTCTTGCCATTTCCTGCCACAGAGAAGTCATCTCTGATACTCAAGACTGAATGGTGATCTTTTTTGTTCCATTCCATAGAGAGGACTCCTTCCCCAGGGAAGTAAGACTCATGATTTAGCTTTAAAGGGGAACTGTGAAGAAAGAAAACACTTTTAGGAGAATAATTAATCACCAAGAACTATTTCAAAAATATTATATTGATGATGTGTGTGTTGTGTGGAGTATATGTGTATATTTGTACACAAATGGCCTACGTGCCACACTAGGGGTCTGCTAACTATAGTCCACAATCCAAATCCAGCCTGCCTCCTATTTGAGGAGTTTTATTGTATTGTTTCTAATTAAAAAAATATATTAAAATGCACATAACAGGGACCATCAGGTGGCGTAATGGTTATGTCACTGGACTCCCACATAGTCAACCACAGTTTGAGTACCAGACCCGACGACCTCCAGGCATGTGTGCATGCATGCCCAAAATCCTGAGAGGAGAATGAAGGACAAAGGATTACAATGTGGCCATCCCCCTGGAGGGGTGACTTCTCACTTTCTGTCTCTTTGTCCCTGTCTCTCTAGTAATCACATGCACCCTATAGCAAAATCTCTCTTAAAAAATGCACATAACATAGAATTTACCATCTTTATCATTTTTAGCTATATAGTTCAGAGGCTATAATTGTATTTATAATGCTGTATAAAGATCACTACCATCCACCTCTATAACTCTCATCACATAAAATAGAAACTGTACTCACTAAATAGTAACTTCACATTTCCCTCTCCCTCAGCCTCCAGCAACCACCATTTTATTTCTGCCTCTATGAATCTGACTACTCTAAGTACCTCATATAAATGGAATCACACGGTATTTATCTTTTTGTATCTGGCTTATTTCACATAGTTTAATGTTTTTAAGGTTCATTCATGTTGTAGCATATGTCAGAATTATCTTCCTCTTCAAGGCTGAATAATATTCCATTGTTTGTATATAACCACATTTTGTTTTTCCATTCATCCATTTACAGACTCTTGGGTTTCTTCCATATTTTAGCTATCATGAATAATACTGATATGAACATGGGTTATACAAATTCTATTTTCATTTGAGTATATCAAATCCTATATTGATTTGGATATACCCAAATCCTTTCAGATCCTATGTTTACTTCTGCCTATCTTTTTTTTTTTGTATTGCTAACAAGTCAAAAATTATTTTACTTTCTTAAATGGTTGAGCAGGAAGAAACAGAAGAAGAGTATGACATGAAAAATTTGAAGTTCAGGGAACCAGCAGTTGGCATAATGGCTATGTCTCTGGACTCCCATGTAGTTGACCATGGTTCAAGTTCCGGACCCGGTGGCTTAAACTCACGCTGGGCACGTGCGCGTGCATGCCCAAGATCCTGAGAGGAGAATGGAGGAGAAGAGACTGCAGTGTGGCCATCCCCCCAGGGGGGCGATTTCTCGCTTTCTATCTCTCTGTCTCATTCTGTCTTTCTGGTGAGCTCATGTGCCCTATGGTGAGCTCACGTGCCCTATAGCAAAAACCTCTCTCAAAAAAAAAATTGAAATTCAAATTTTTGAATGTGTAAATAAAGCTTTATTAGAACACAGCCAAGCCCATTCCTCTATGTATCCTCTATGTGTTCCTTTCCTTTGATAAGGGCAGAGACAATAAAGAACTCAAAGGCTAAACTAGTTACCATTTGGCCTTTAAAAAGTTAAGTATGCCAATCCCTTTTGTATACTAGCCCATATTGTACTTCTTTCTCCCCCCATCTTAAATGTATGCTGGAGATCCTTCTATATCATATGTTTGAATTTACTCCATTCTTTTAGAGAACTATTTCCAGTATATTGCTATTACAAGCACCATCACAAATATTCTTAGACATCTAACTTTCTATATATAATACACCGTGCCTCTCTCCATATTCTACACCTGCCCCTTACACACACACATACACACACACACACACACAACCACAACCCCTTTGAAGACAGTGACCTTGTCCATTTATCTTTATCATCCCAGCGTAGAACTAAATTAAAACATTAATTAATTGCTTTTAATACTTCTGGTTCTAAGTGCAAATTTTTTACACTTAGAATCCCCTCCAAAAGTTGAACATGATTCAAACAAAGGGATTTGAACTTCAGTAAATCCTGCGTCCTTTAGTATGGAAATCTATCTTCTGCACCGTTCTTTGTATGCATATCTGTCTACTCTGCCTCCCTTTTTCTTAGCAATTTGACTTATGTTTAGCAGCCATTCCCCAAGATAGCATATTCCTTTGTGACAAGATTTAATTAAACTTCCAGCAAAACAATTAGCAAGGCTATCTTAAAGACTATTTTAAAATACCAGAGTGATACCACCGAGCAAATAGAGTTAACACTGTCATCAGAGATCAAAGCCATCAGAAGACGTGACTGAAAACCTAACCTCCAGCAGCCGCCTAATGAAGAAGTACACACTGGAGCGGTTGTGATATCCTTCCTCTTGGGTCCCATAGACAAATTCATTTGACATGGAAAATTTCCCAGAGGAAGCTTAAAAATGGTAAATTTCCATTAATTACATAGCAAAGAATGTTCTCTTCATAATTTATTATCCATTAGGAAACTTTAGGGGAAGCTGTAACTGCCTCTCACTATACAGACAGTCTGTCCCTCTTTTCTTCGGGATACTGATGGGATTAAGCAAACAGCTTTACAACTAATAAAAGCTTACTTGGAGAATGGCACTTTGTGGAACTACCTGGGCTGGGATGGTGGTGATGGTGACTTTCCGTAACAGTGTGGCGGTTCTCTGGGTGATGGGTCCTGTGAACGATTCCAACAAGACCAGCTCCATTTTAGAACCCACTTCCTTCCATCAGATTCTTGGGAAGAATGAGAGAAGTTCAAGGGATCCAAAGGAGGCAGACTTAGGTTTGCACTTCTGCCCCACCCCTTGGTCATTCTGTGATCACAAGGAAGTCCCTTTCCCTCTTGATGCCTCAGTATGAAACTGTATGATGAGTATCATGCTCCGTTCCTTATCAGCTTTACACAATTGTGGGGAAAGCAAGAGGTGTTCTCGACACTCGGCGACAGTGAGAGAAGTGATTCTATAGAGTAACCCCCTTCTCACTTGTCTTGTACCCTGTCTTCCGTGGACATATCTCTCTCAGGCAGCACCAAGAGATCTTGAAATAGAAGAAAAACAGAGGCGGACTGAGGCTGCAGGCCCGACCTTTCCGAATCTCCACGCATCCCCACCGTTTCCCCTCCTTGGACCCCAGGTTGGTTGTCTGGGACTTTAAGGCGAACTCCCACCCCACCCCACCCGCAATCCGGATCGAGCCGGCCAGCAGTTCCGGGCACCAGGCGGACTGAGGCTGCAGGCCCGACCTTTCCGAATCTCCACGCATCCCCACCGTTTCCCCTCCTTGGACCCCAGGTTGGTTGTCTGGGACTTTAAGGCGAACTCCCACCCCACCCCACCCGCAATCCGGATCGAGCCGGCCAGCAGTTCCGGGCACCAGGCGGACTGAGGCTGCAGGCCCGACCTTTCCGAATCTCCACGCATCCCCACCGTTTCCCCTCCTTGGACCCCAGGTTGGTTGTCTGGGACTTTAAGGCGAACTCCCACCCCACCCCACCTGCAATCCGGATCGAGCCGGCCAGCAGTTCCGGGCACCAGGCGGACTCAGGCTCCAGACCTGACCAACCTGGTCCTGTCACTCATCTTCAGACACGTTCCCACTAGCCTTTGGACTCTGAATTCTGGTGATTTGAATGGTTTTTCTTTGCTCTTGGGGTGTTGCTTATTCAGTCAATTGTAGGCTCACCTGTCCTTAGAGACAGTGAGGACTTTGGGCCATCCAGGGTAGTGGCAACAGTTAATGGTAATTGTGAGCAACAGGTAGGCCAACCATAAGGGAAATCATCAATTTTCTAAGCCTGTACAACTATTAACAATCAGTTAGGAAGAAACATATAGAATACCTAATGACTAAGAACAATCGCAGAGGCTCCAGAAATATGAGCAACCAACAAAAGGCCTCTCCCTCAAGGGAAATCATCAAGCCTACATCACCCACAGTCAATACAATGGACGTCGTGGACATGTCTGATAAGGAATTCAGATTATTTGTAGTGACTAAACTAACTGAGATGGAAGAGAAAAGAGACAAGGAGCTCCAGGAGATGAGGAAGTCCTTCAATGACTTGAAAGAAGAAATGGATACCTTAAACAAGAACCAGATGGAACTTCTAGGAATGAAGAATGTGATACAGGAAATCAAAACCTCCCTTGAAAGTATTAAAAGTAGGTTAGACCAGGCAGAAGATCGAATATCTAACGTAGAAGACAAAACATCTGACCTAGAAAAAAGCATCAGGAAGATTGAGAAAACAACCATGAAAAATGAGGATAATATACGAGGAATACTGGATACTATCAAGCGCCCCAACATCCGGATAATAGGTATTCCAGAAGAGGAAGAAAATAATAAGGGCCTAGATAATTTATTCCATGAGATCCTGGAAGAAAACTTTCCAAATCTAGAAAGGCACTCAAATATCCATACCCAGGAAATACATAGGACCCCGGGTAGAATCAACCCAAGAAGATCCTCTCCAAGGCACATTATAGCCAGACTGGCAAAAACAACAGACAAAGACAAGATACTAAAGTTGGCAAGAGGGAAACGCCAGGTTACTTACAAAGGTCACCCCATCAGGCTAACATCGGATCTTTCGGCGGAAACAATGCAAGAAAGGAAAGAATGGGGAAGCATAGTAAAAGTGTTGAGTGAAAAACAATTTCAACCAAGAATATTATACCCGGCAAAATTATCTTTCATATGGGAAAAAAAGATAAAAACATTCTCGAATAAACAAAATTTGAAGGAATTTACCAACTCCAGACCAGCTCTTCAAGAGGTTCTGAAGGGAGTATTATACCAGGAAAACTAAAAAATCAGAGACAGTTATACGAGAACAAAGAGCAACCAAGAAAATGGCTCACTTAATGATAGGATCAGGTACGGAAATATCGATAATTACATTGAATGTCAATGGATTAAATTCTCCAGTAAAGAGACATAGACTGGCTGACTGGATAAGAAAACAGAAACCCTCTATCTGTTGCCTACAAGAAACTCACCTTATGGATAAAGACATACATAGACTAAAAGTCAAGGGCTGGAAAAAGATACTCCATGCAAATGGAAATCAAAAAAAGGCTGGAGTAGCGATATTGATCTCAGACAAAATAGATTTCAAGACAAAGACTGTAAGAAGAGACAAAGAAGGGCATTATATAATAGTAAATGGGGTAATCCAGCAAGAAGACATAACCCTTATAAATATCTATGCACCCAACTCAGGTGCGCCTAAATATGTGAAGGAAAGACTGTTGGAGCTAAAAGGAGAGATAGGGAGAAATACTATAATTGTTGGAGATCTCAACACCCCATTATCTCCTATAGACAGGTCTTCTAGACAGAAAATAAATAGAGAGATACAGGACTTAAATGATACTATAAATGGAATGGGCTTGACAGATATCTATAGAACTTTCCACCCTACATCCACAACATATACATTTTTCTCACCCCGACATGGAACCTTTTCAAAGATAGATCATATATTAGGACACAAATCAAGCCTTTATAGATTCAAAGGCATAGAAACTGTACCCAGCATCTTCTCTGACCATGATGGAATTAAACTCAAGATTAATTTCAAGACACAACCCCGAAAATACACGAACACATGGAAACTGAACAACCTACTTCTGAATGACTTCTTCACTACTGAAGAAATTAAGGCTGAAATAAAAAAATTTATGGAAACTAATGATAATGAGTACACAAGTGTCCAGAATCTATGGGACACAGCAAAAGCAGTCATAAGAGGAAAATTCATAGCAATTAGTGCACATAAGAAAAGGACAGAAAGATGGCAACTAGATAACTTATCATCATGCCTCAGAGAATTGGAAAAACAACAACAAACAAATCCCCAAAATGCCAGGCGAAAAGAAATAATAAAGGTTCGAGCAGAAATAAATGAAATAGAAAATAAACGAACCATACGGAAAATAAATGAAAGCAAAAGCTGGTTCTTTGAAAAGATTAACAAGATCGACACACCATTGGCTAGACTGATTAAGAAGAAGAAAGAAAGAAACCAGATTAATCAAATATGTGATGAAACAGGCAATATTACCACAGACATAGCAGAAATACAAAATATCATTAGAGGATACTATGAGCAACTTTACGCCAACAAACAAGATAACCTGGAGGAGATGGACAAATTCCTGGATGCATATAATCTACCAAGATTGGATCAGGAAGACATAGAGAACCTGAATAGACCTATAACAAGCCAGGAGATTGAATCAGTAATAAATAACCTCCCAACAAAGAAAAGCCCAGGCCCAGATGGCTTCACTTGTGAATTCTACAAAACTTTTAAGGAAGAGTTAACCCCTATCCTACTAAAATTATTTCTAAAGATTCAAAAGGAAGGAAACCTTCCAAATTCATTTTATGAAGCCTCCATCATCCTCATCCCCAAAACAGATAAGGATATGACAAAAAAGGAAAACTACAGACCAATATCATTGATGAATATAGATGCGAAAATTCTCAACAAAATACTCGCAAATCGTATCCAACAACATATAACAAAGATCATTCATCACGATCAGGTAGGCTTTATACCAGGGATGCAAGGATGGTTCAATATACGCAAGACCATAAATGTAATACACCACATTAACAGAAAGAAAGATAAAAACCATATGATCATCTCAATTGATGCGGAGAAAGCATTTGATAAAATACAGCATCCTTTTATGATTAAGACTCTCAGTAAGATTGGTATAGAAGGGTCATTTCTCAACACAATAAAAGCCATCTATGAAAAACCTACAGCTAACATTATACTGAATGGGGAAAAGCTGAAAGCTTTTCCTCTGAAAACAGGTACTAGGCAGGGCTGCCCACTTTCTCCACTGCTCTTTAATATAGTACTGGAAGTCTTAGCTATTGCAATCAGAGAAGAGAACAATATTAAAGGCATTCGAATAGGCAAAGAAGAATTGAAAATATCTTTATTTGCAGATGACATGATGGTATACTTAGAAGACCCAAAGGTATCCATGAAAAAACTGCTTGAAGTAATAAGTGAATACAGTAAAGTGGCAGGATACAAAATCAATATCCAAAAATCTATAGCATTTCTATTTATGAACAACAAGTTGAACGAAGCAGAGCTGAAGAAAGGAATCCCTTTCACCGTAGCCACAAGGTGTATAAGATACCTAGGGATAAACCTAACTAAGAAAGTCAAAGATCTTTATAAAGAAAACTACGAAAATCTTAAAAGAGACATTGAAAGTGACATAAAAAAGTGGAAGGATATCCCATGCTCCTGGATTGGAAGAATTAACATAATCAAAATGGCAATTCTACCCAAATTAATCTACATGTTTAATGCAATTCCAATCGAAATACCAGAGATATTCTTCAGAGATCTAGAAAGGGCAATCATAGAATTTGTCTGGAACCATAAAAGACCTCGTATTGCAAAAGCAATCCTGCGCAAGAAGAGTGGAGTAGGAGGCATATCACTCCCTGATCCCAAGATATACTATAAAGCTGTGGTCATCAAAACAGCATGGTATTGGCATAAAAACAGACATGTGGACCAATGGAAGAGAATAGAGACCCCAGAAATAACCCCCAAAGCTTACAGCCAACTGATCTTTGACAAAGGATATCAGTCAATCCATTGGGAAAAGGAAAACATCTTTAGTAAATGGTGCTGGAAAAACTGGGTATCCACCTGCAGAAAGATGAAACTGAACCCCCATCTTTCACCACTAACAACAGTCAACTCAAAATGGATCAAAGATCTTAACCTAAAACCTCAAACAATAAAACTACTGGTGGAAAATGCTGGGGAAACTCTGGGGGACATTGGAGTAGGCAAAGACTTCTTAAATAAGACTCCCAAGGCACAGGCAATAATCCCTAAAATAGACAAATGGGACTATATTAGACTAAGAAGTTTCTGCACAGCAAAGGACACAGTAACAAGTGTGAACCGACAACCCTCAGAATGGGAAAATATTTTTGTTAAATATACCTCAGACAAGGGACTGATAACCAGAATACATAGGGAACTCAAGTGCCTTATGCGAAAAAAAATGATTAACCCAATTAAAAGGTGGGAAAATGAGCTGAACAAAAGTCTCTCTAAGGAAGACATACGAATAGCCAAAAAGCATATGAGGAAATGCTCAACATCCCTCATCATAAGGGAGATGCAGATAAAAACTACAATGAGATACCACCTAACCCCTGTCAGAATGGCAAAGATTAAGAATATAAAAAGTGATAAGTGTTGGCGGGGATGTGGTGAAAAGGGAACCCTCCTACACTGTTGGTGGGAATGTAAACTAGTTCAACCACTGTGGAGAACAATATGGAGGTTCCTCAAAGATCTACAAATAGAACTACCATTTGATCCAGTAATCCCACTTCTGGGTATTTACCCAAAAGACAGGAGAACGCTCAGTCAGAAAAGTGCTTGCACATCAATGTTTATTGCAGCATTATTCACAATTGCCAAGACATGGAACCAACCTAAATGTCCACAAACTGATGAATGGATTGGAAAAGTGTGGTATATATACTCTATGGAATACTACTCAGCCATAAAAAATAACAAGGCCCTGGAATTTGATAGAAAGTGGTCAGATACGGAGGATATATTGCTGAGTGAAGTAAGCCAGGATATGAAAGAAAGATATTGTATGTATCCACTCAATACATACCGACTATCAGCATTCTATGATAGTGAAAAAAAATTGGAGGACATAAAAGCAGTGAAGGTACTTAATGAGAATAGGACAGTGTGGAAAGGGGGAAGTGAAGAGAAGAGGATAGAGAAAGATAACAAATGAACAATAGAGAGGCAGGACATTAGTGAGAAACAGATATGGCTTATTAACTGTTGATGTTGACATGTATAGTATTCTCAACTGGATTTGTCTGAGAAGTATTTCATGATGGGCAAAGTATTTGTACAAGCAACATGAGAAATAGCGATGGACTGTCTTAAAAAATAATTAGAATAATAATAATGATTGGGGAAAACATAGAAAAGATATTGAATGTTGAAGCGGGGAGATTAATGTCTCTGTACTGACTGACATGCATGGCATTCCCTTTTGAAAAAGTAATGTAATACAATGTAAAGTTATATGTAATTCAATGTAATATAAAGAAGAATATGATGATAATAAAAAAAAAAAGGAAAAGAAGAAAAAAAAAAAAAGAAATAGAAGAAAAACAGTCAGACTCAGATTACTTTGTGATAAACACAAGGATATGGGGAGTCTCATTTTTTTCTTCCTGGTCCCTACTTCAACATCATGCCCTAATTTTCCTTCCACATTGCAAATATGGGTTTATTTGCTCTTTGGAGATATGGATGGAACTATTTTCCAAATGGTGCTGAGTAGTGATTACATTTCATACTAAAATGTTTTCACCCCAGGAAATCCCAGTTATTATTAAGCCATACAAGACATATAAAGAGCGGATATTAAGCGCTTATTATGTGTCAAGCACAGCACTGAATACCTTCAAAGCCTGCCTAAGTATCATCCCCACTTCATTAATGATGAAGCTAAGGAGTATGGGCATATTTCCAGAACTGGAACATTATTTTTTCCCTCTGCCTCTAACACCCAATATGCCTTTCTACTCCCACCTAACTCACCATCACCATCCCTACCAACAGCAACTGCACCACTACTCACAGAGCTAACAGACTCTATTCCTAGTTCTTTGTCTTCCAAATTGGAGTGACACACACCTTAATGAGCACTGAATCAGTCAAGTGGACCACTGCACATAATAGACCTCACTTGCTGTCCAAAACACAGGGACTGTTTAGTAAATGCTGGCCTGCTGGTTCAATGCAGGAGCTTGGAACTCACATTCTTGGCTCAAACCTTGCTTTCACTATTTCTCCAAGACTCAATTTCTTCATCAGGATAATAATACCTCTTCTCATTAGGTTGTTGTGAAGATTAAATAAATTAGATACACATAATGTATCTGGGACTCTGGCACTATAAGTGGTTCATACATGCAACTCCCACTACTGTTATTTCCTGACAATGCAAAACTTCAATTAAGTCAGTTCTTCCTCCAGATGCTGTCTTAGTGCCAGATAAACCATATTAACCTTAGGAAGCTTATTACCTTTAAATCTTGATTGCAAGCATTCCTCCTTCGCCTGGCAAGACTCCCTCATCCTCTCAGTTCCTCTGTTAATACTTCTAATTATTTTTCTTAAATAGGGTTAGATCGTTTTTCCCCCAACAGGCTCAGAAGAGAAAACAGACATGAGGGAAAAATCTGCCTTAGCCATTAACTCTGTCTCATACTGCTGGTGACCTCAGAAGGGCCCTCCCTGACCCATCTCACCTCCCATCTGCAAACAGGTTTCCTTTCATTTTAATAGAAACAGTAGTAAGGTCAATCTACCACAACCTGTGACCTCACCAACAAAAGAAGCTCCCAACAGGGGACTCAAAGTTCAGGAAGCTTCCAAGTACAATTTAAAATAAATGCTCACATAGGTGCTATGGTCAGCACTTGGAATTTGTCTCCAAGTGATTTGCATATTCAGAACAATATTCTCCAGTGCTTTGGCCCATTGGGGAGTGATTTGCATTCAGGGAGGAAAGGCTAATATTCTAGTCTTAGCAATTATAGAAACACATCCAGTCGGTTCTCTAATAAATTATCTTAACCCAATTACTAAAAACATTGCAAAACATTACTGTGCATCGAAGACCGTTCTGCCCAGGAATCTTTATTGGCAGGGTAATTAAAAGCGTACTAGCTATGGCTTCTGCTCAAATATTTGGGGATGTTTTGTGCCATTTGAATTAGCTCTCTAAGACTCTAGGGAGAGAGAGAGAGCTCTGACTACTTGCTCTATCCATCTTTGCCTTCTCAAACCCCTTGCTTTGGGGACCACTCATCACTGGTGGCCCCTTCCTGTCTTGATGCCACCTATGAGTTCCTTCTTGCCCTACCCTTTTGTGTAGAAAGAAGTACTCATATAGGTCTATTCCCTTCCTCCTATATTCAAAGCAAAGGATTTTCTCAGCTCTTACGTATTGTCTACTTGATGCCAGAAACTTTCACATTATCACAGTAAATGCCTATATAACATTACTGGTATTGCCACTTCATGAATAAGAAAATCAAGGACCAGAATGTTAAGTGAATTTCCAAAACTCACACAGCTAACAAAGTCAGGATCGAACTCAGGACTAGTGGACCCAAGGTCCTTCTATCATTATTCAACAAGTACTTATCAACTGCTTTTATGTGTCAAGCATGATGCTAGGTCCTGGGAATAAGATAGCACCTAAAAAGAACCCTGTCCTTGTGGATCTTGTGTCCGTTCATCATGTGTATTGGTCAGGTACATCAGTGATGCTGAGGTAATGAGAAAACCCTGAATCTCAGTGGAATATAATAGGCATCACTGTCATGCCATATGTCCATGGGGGTGACTGGAACCATAGCAAGTCACACGTTCAAATCTAACTTTAAGCCAATGGGGAAACAATCCTGCCAGAGAACTGGAAATCAGAAGGCTGGAAATATCTGGTAAAGATCACTAATGACAAGCTCACCTCCTGGCAGAAAGGACGAATGCCATTTGCAGAACAGCAGCGAGGATCTCTGCAGTGAATTTACAATCAAGCCTCAATACAGGCTGCAGTCCCCGGCATGCTGCTTAACAAACCCGACATTCATCTCCAAAACCCTCTCTCAGACCACAAGGATCCCAGACATCAAACCCAGCCATGATCACAGGGACATGTGACACACTCCTTCATAATTAGACTGATCTTCACAACCCCCAGCAGGTGCCAGGCAGCTGGACTCTTAAGCCAAAGTCTAAGGGTACAAATGAATCCAGCCTGGAGCCCTGGAAAGGAGGCGGCTAGAGCAGCTCTGCCTATTGAATTTACTTCTTAGAATCAAAAAAAAATGTCTAGGTGTTTTCTGCAGATGGTGACCACGAAGTTACAGTTATTTGTTTACCTCATTGATGGCATGGTTTGTGGTTAAGTGTCTTCCACTATGGCACAAGTGCTGGATGAAACTGCACTATCTAATTTAATTTGCACAATGATACTAACAGGAAAATATTAATGGCTCCATTTTATACATAAAGACATGAAATCTGGGAAAGATTAAGCTAGCAGCTCACCAAGAGGCACAGCAGGGCTTTGAACGCAAGTCTTTCTGATTCCTGAGCACACACAGCTGCCTGCAGCTGCCAGAGCCTTAGTCAGAAGCCCAGTAGTAAAGACTGACTCCACTGTTCTCAACATCTATGGGGTACAAAACTGTGACTCCCAGAGATCAGAGATAAAGTGTACCCCAGCCCAACACAAAGGTGACAGAGGTGGCTGAACTTAATTCACATCCAAATCAGCCAGCAGATAACACAAGAACAGAAGCTAACTTTCATGCACCTAGTATGCACCAAAATGCCAGACATCTAGACTATGGATCTCCATCATGCCAAGGCCTCATCTTATTTCACCTTCCCAGCATCACTACAAGTTGGGTATTTTATGGATGAGAAATCTGAGTCCCAGAGAGGGTGAGTAACTTGCCCAAGGTCACACAGCTCGTAAGAGGCAGAACTCGCACCTGAATCTTATGCTGCCTGGCTTCATAGATTCTACTCTACCATGGCACTTGTTAGGGAACCCTGGGGAAGGCCAGGCACATCGGTTGGGAAGATTATCACATTTACACACAACGTGGATTTTTATATGAGTGTCTCAGAAATAGCACAGCATCAACCCAGAAATGAGTTTGGGATCCTCCCTTCATCTGAACTGAGTCTCACTCCAAAGTGAGTCTATTAGCTTGCTGAGGACCAGCAATGCCACCGTTAACAACTACGATAACAGGAAGAAGAGAAAAGGAGGATAAACAATGAGGAGGAAAGCAGAAGAGACAGGGAAAAGGTGGGGAAAGATGAAGAGTAAAAAGTGATAAAGAAAGGAAAAAAAGGGAAGAGGGAAGAAGAAGAGGGAGAAGGACCATGACCACTCTCCAATCATCATTAATTAAGCACTGGATAAGTACCAGGCAATACTCTGAGTATTTTACAAACATCATTTCCTAAAATCTTCACAGACAGCTCAAAAAGGTAGAGAGAAGTCTACTAATCCCATCCTTCAGACAAGGAGACTGAGGCTCAGAAAGGTCAGAAATCAGTTTCCCAAGGTCGAAATTCAAGCCCACATCTGAGAGTCAAGTCTTTTCTCTTAACCAGCTACTGCATCTGCCTCTGAAGAGGCAGGAAGGACTTTACGTAGACCAGGGCCTGAGAAGACATAACTCAGCTTCCTTTTGGAAGAAAAGCAGGGCACAGGCTTGGTTTTTCTCCAAAGAAGATTCCTGTCCGTGTTCTGCCTTGCCACTTCCCCTCCCCTCTTCTTGGTCCCCCACCCAATTTCTTTCTGGTGGGAGCATTCCTCCCTGGAGGCTTCCAGCAATGGCTAAGAACACTCACAATGCACCTGCCTTCTCCAGAGAATTCTCTACGCTTTCATCAAGATGAGCCAGCTCTGTGTTCTGTTCCAGGTTAAGAGCTCCCCAAGGGACCAGTGAGACACTGTCTCCATCCTTGCTGGGTGCCTTCTGCTCCATCCTCCCTGCCACCTTCCTTTTTCTCCCCTAATAAATCACTTGTTCAAGAATCTCCATCTCAGGCTCCGTCTCTGGAGAACCAGACCTAAGACACCCCCACTTTCCCAGTGCTCCGTCTCTGCTTCTGCTCAATGCGGTTCCTGGGCACCAACCTCTGACTTCTGCTTCTGGGCCTCTTGGTGAGAGGAACAGGAGAGAAGGTAGAGGGACAGGCTAGGAGAAGGCAGCCCACTCGACCACGCTGGCAGTACCCGGATCAACCTACCCTCGGCGTACCCGGATCAACCTGCCCTCGGCCTCGTGCTCTGTGGGTAATTAAGAACAGATGGCCCATCGCCTCAGCCAAGCCTCATTAACTCCTTAATGCCGCTCTTCTGGAGGCTGGAGAGTTGGCCAGAAAAGCCAGCTTTGGAGGTCATCTGATTAGATGATGCCTGGCACAGAGAGCTGCCCAGCTCTTCTTCTCAGGCTGCCAGCTGCCCTGTTGCTCATCAGAGTTGCCGTTGAAGTCCAGATGGGCTGGGAAAGGGGCCTGAGTGTATTCAGTGAGGGGCAGGTGCTGAGTGAAAGGATGAGGAAGCAGGAGACGTCGCCCTGTGGCCTTAGACAAGTCACTTAACCTGAGTCTGTTTCATCACCTGCCAAATGGCCATAGAAATAATAGCAGTAATGACAACCACGATGATGATCATTTTTATATTGCTCTAAGGGCAATTATTATTCCTTTAATGATGATAGTAATTATTCTCGTGGTAATGCAGAAACTGTGCCAAACACTACACATGTACTCTCTTATTTCACTTCCTAAGTGCCTTTGAAAATGGAACCTCTTATGATCTCCATCTTTTAGATGAGAAAAACTTAGGCTCAGAGAAGTAGCTCTCTGGCAAGAGGTGAAGGCAGGATTTGAATCCAGATCTGACTGATTCCAGGGCTCCTGCTTTTTACCACTGTCTTAGTCTGTTTGAGCTGCTATGAAAAAAAATAACATAAATTGGATAGTTTGTAAATAGCAGAAATGTATTCCTCACAGAGTCTGCGAAGTCCAAGGTGAAGCCCCATCGGAACTGGTGTCCAGCGAGGGCTCGCTCTGGCTCCCAGACTGGGCCTTCGCACTGTGCACTCACATGCTAGAAAGGCAAACAAGCTCCCTAGGGCTTCTTTTATTTATTTTATTTTCCTAAGTTAACTTTTTATCGTGTACCTACATATCACATTATTAGATCTTTTAAAATACAGAATGAACCTAAAATTTTCTACCCAACAAGATATGAGGAACATAGTATAAATATTCTCAAGAACACAAGTTTTCAGAATCTTTACCATGTAAAAACCTGCATTAAAATGGTTTTGAATGAAGTGACTACATAAGAGAAGAGAATGACACAAAGGATATTTTTAGTCACGTATGGGATAAAGTAATTAGGTACCTTGGAAATATTTGGAAAATAATACATAAAGAAGAAAGCTAAGCATACTAGTTATTTTTAATTTTTAAACTTTTTAAAATTATAATTATTTATACATTCAATTGCTATAGAGCATTTAGAATGTAAAGAGATTTTACCCAGCATGATACACATCTCAATCCGGTTGAGAATACTATACACATCCTCATTAACAGATAACAAACTTTTATAAGGGTAAGAATCCCATTCATGACGCTCCACCCTCTTGTCTTAATCACCTCCTAAAAACTCCACCTCTTACTACTACTGTACTTGGGATTAGGTTTCAACACAAATTTAGTGGGGACACAAAGATCCAGACCATAGGCAGCCAGCAGTGGTGATGCGCTATCCTGCCAACATTACAAGGATATTTCAGTCGCAAAGAAGACATTGTTCATTAGTTCTAGGCACACTAGGGAATCTTTGATTCCCTCCCTAAATCTCCCCCAAATTAAAAGACTCCATTCTTCCTTCAGCCCAGTCTTCAGACAGACTATCTTCTCAGACATAAAAAATCCAAGGCTTGTCTGGAAGCTCCAGATTCTTTCCAATGCTTCTAGCTGCCTTGAACGAGGAAAGGTAGCACACACACATCTACATGGTTTGGATGAAGTCGATTATAGAGAAGACTGAGAAGTGGCCATAGTCTTGGTCAATAAAAACCCAAGAAACACAAGCCCAAGGGTCTCCTTTGAGAATACTGGGTAGCCCAGACCTACAGATGAATGGAACACTGGCCGTGAGTGTGGGATTCCGGGAGAGGCATGAGGCTGAACTCAAGGACCTAGGAAGCCAACTCTCTACTCATACAACACTGGAGTTGGTGGACTGAAATTAATTTTGGTGCTTGGTTTTGGAGCACTGACTTGAGAGGCAACCAAAAAGTAGTTGACTACAGTATTTAGCTTTGAAATTGAAAATGTTCTGACAGAAAATATTTTCTTCCTTGATCGAGATGATTATTCCATGGGTGTGTTCAGTTTGTGAAAATTCATTGAGCTCTTCACTTAATGTAAATATACTTTTCTGGAGGATCTCCGAGGGAGGACTGCCCCCAGTAGTTCCAGCCCCGGGACCCCCAGGCCAGAGCCCCCTCTTTCAGCCAGGAATGCCCTCAGTTCATCCACACCACACCCCCATCTTTCGACCCCTGGGCCAGGATCTCCGAGGGAGGACTGCCCCCAGTAGTTCCAGCCCCGGGACCCCCAGGCCAGAGCCCCCTCTTTCAGCCAGGAACGCCCTCAGTTCATCCACACCACACCCCCATCTTTCGACCCCTGGGCCAGGATCTCCGAGGGAGGACTGCCCCCAGTAGTTCCAGCCCCGGGACCCCCAGGCCAGAGCCCCCTCTTTCAGCCAGGAACGCACTCAGTTCATCCACACCACACCCCCATCTTTCGACCCCTGGGCCAGGATCTCCGAGGGAGGTCTGCCCCCAGTAGTTCCAGCCCCGGGACCCCCAGGCCAGAGCCCCCTCTTTCAGCCAGGAACGCCCTCAGTTCATCCACACCACACCCCCATCTTTCGACCCCTGGGCCAGGATCTCCGAGGGAGGACTGCCCCCAGTAGTTCCAGCCCCGGGACCCCCAGGCCAGAGCCCCCTCTTTCAGC
This sequence comes from Tupaia tana, assembly GCA_026018925.1. Lineage (NCBI taxonomy): Eukaryota > Metazoa > Chordata > Mammalia > Scandentia > Tupaiidae > Tupaia > Tupaia tana. Next base: position 71,390,444 of record JAKSZU010000016.1, read on the forward strand.
CAGGAACGCCCTCAGTTCATCCACACCACACCCCCATCTTTCGACCCCTGGGCCAGGATCTCCGAGGGAGGACTGCCCCCAGTAGTTCCAGCCCCGGGACCCCCAGGCCAGAGCCCCCTCTTTCAGCCAGGAACGCCCTCAGTTCATCCACACCACACCCCCATCTTTCGACCCCTGGGCCAGGATCTCCGAGGGAGGACTGCCCCCAGTAGTTCCAGCCCCGGGACCCCCAGGCCAGAGCCCCCTCTTTCAGCCAGGAACGCCCTCAGTTCATCCACACCACACCCCCATCTTTCGACCCCTGGGCCAGGATCTCCGAGGGAGGTCTGCCCCCAGTAGTTCCAGCCCCGGGACCCCCAGGCCAGAGCCCCCTCTTTCAGCCAGGAACGCCCTCAGTTCATCCACACCACACCCCCATCTTTCGACCCCTGGGCCAGGATCTCCGAGGGAGGTCTGCCCCCAGTAGTTCCAGCCCCGGGACCCCCAGGCCAGAGCCCCCTCTTTCAGCCAGGAACGCCCTCAGTTCATCCACACCACACCCCCATCTTTCGACCCCTGGGCCAGGATCTCCGAGGGAGGTCTGCCCCCAGTAGTTCCAGCCCCGGGACCCCCAGGTCAGAGCCCCCTCTTTCAGCCAGGTACATTTTTTTCCTTTTTTTTTTTCTTTCTCTGTCCTGTTATCCACATCTTTCAATTGTAAATTTCTCTCTTCTGATCAACACACAGGAACGCCGTCAGTTCATCCACACCACACCCCCATCTTTCGACCCCTGGCGAAATCGCGCGCCGCGCTAGTGCGCGGCGCGCAACTTTTTCTTTATTCTACATATTATTTTCTTCCCAGTTTCCCAATCCTCACATCCTTTATCTGCACCATTCCTGGATGTCCAGATAGGTCTAGAATTACAATTCTGAAACATTCTAGCATTTTAAGACTCTCTAAAATCCTCCAGTTCCCTGAAACACCTGTGAAGAAGGAGATACATTTCTTTGGACACCTGAAGTGAATACTTTTTCTTGGTTTATATTACTGAACACAATTGAAGATAGACTTCGGCTGTCTCCATTCCATATCAGAAAGGAAACACACTTGCTTCTATTAGAAGAAACCTTCTCGTAAAAGGTTTTTCAAAGGGAACACATCTCCCAATGGGTAGAAGTACAAGAACCTCAGGCCTGAATAAAGCAGGAAATATGTCTCCATCAAAGGAACACAGTAACTCCCTTCCTGTTCCTGAAAAAATTGAGGACGTTACCAAAATGTCCGAGATAGAGTTTAGAACATTCATGTTGAACAAGTACTATGAGCTGGAACAGAAAAGAGACAATGAATTACAGGAGATGAGAAAGTCCTTCAACGATATGAAGGAAGAAATTCTGAGGAAGAATAATACTGAACTATTAGAGGTGAAGTCTGAAATACAGGAAATCAAAAACTCTCTTGAAAGTATCAAAAGTCGATTAGACCATGCTGAAGGTCGAATCTCTGATGTAGAAGATAAAACTTCTGACCTAGAGAAAACCACCAAAAAGATAGAGAAAATAACAAAAAAACATGAAGATAATATACGAGAATTACTAGATTCCATTAGACGTCCTAACGTCCGCATAATTGGTATCCCAGAAGGTGAAGAAACTAATAAGAGCATGGAAAACCTATTCCATGAAATCTTGGAAGAAAATTTCCCAAGCATAGAGAGGCACTCCAACATCCAGACCCAGGAAATTCAAAGGACACCAAATAGAATCAACCCAAGAAGATCTTCCCCAAGGCATATCATAGCCAGACTGGCTAAGACCACAGATAGAGATAAGATACTAAAACTAGCAAGAGAGAAACGACAAGTGACTTACAAAGGTCACCCCATCAGGCTAACACCAGACTTCTCAACGGAAACAATGCAAGCAAGGAAAGAATGGGAAGATGTATCGAAAGTGTTAAGAGAGAAACAATTTCAACCAAGACTATTGTATCCTGCAAGATTATCCTTCATATGGGAAAAAAAGATTAAAATCTTCTCAGACAAACAAAACCTGAAAGAATTTGCCAGCACCAGGCCAGCTCTCCATGAAACCCTGAAGAAAGTACTGTTCCAGGATAACTAAAGAAGTAACAGCCAGAAACAAAAGAGTAAAAGGCAACTAAGACAATGGCCAACTTAAATGCCGGGACAGATCCATTAACATCAATAATAACATTGAATGTTAATGGATTAAACTCTCCAATCAAGAGACACAGACTGGCTGAATGGGTTAAAAAACAAAAACCCTCTATCTGTTGCCTACAGGAAACCCACTTCATGGAAAAAGATATACATAGACTGAAAGTGAAGGGTTGGAAAAAGATTTTCCATGCAAATGGGAACCAAAAAAGAGCTGGAGTCGCAATACTGATCTCTGACAAAATAGGCTTTAAAACAAAAACTGTTCGAAGAGACAAAGAAGGGCACTATATTGTAGTAAAAGGATCAATCGATCAAGAAGATATAACGCTTATTAATATCTATGCGCCCAACACAGGAGCACCCAAATATGTGAAGGAAAGACTGCTAGATCTAAAAAGGGAGATAGACTGCAACACACTAATTGTTGGAGACCTCAACACTGCACTATCCCCCCTGGATAGATCATCTAGACAAAAAATAGGTAAAGAGATAAAAGATCTAAATGATATCATAAATCAAATGGACTTAACAGACATCTATAGAACTTTCCATCCTAAAACCTCAAGATACACTTTCTTCTCGCTGCCACATGGAACATTCTCAAAGATTGACCACATCATTGGGCACAAAGCAAGCCTCTACAGATTCAAAAGCATAGAAACTATACCCAGCATCTTCACCGACCATGATGGAATTAAACTTGAGTTTAATTTCAAGAGAAATCCTCAAAAATACTCAAATACATGGAAACTTAATAACCTACTCCTGAATGACTCCACAACTACTGAAGAAATAAAGACTGAAATCAAAAGGTTCATGGAAGCCAATGACAATGAGGACACGAGTTTCCATAATCTTTAGGACACTGCTAAAGCAGTCATAAGAGGGAAGTTCATAGCAATTAGTGCACATAAGAGGAGCATGGAAAGAAGGCAAATGGATCACCTAACATCATGCCTCACAGAATTGGAAAAGCAACAGCAAAAAGATCCAAAAAACTCCAGGAGAAAGGAAATAATAAAGATACGAGCAGAAATAAATGAAATAGAAAATAAACGAACTATACAGAAAATAAATGAAAGTAAAAGCTGGTTCTTTGAAAAGGTAAACAAAATTGATACACCACTAGCGAGACTTATTAAGAAGAAGAGAGAAAAGAACCAGGTGAATCAGATCTGCAATGAAGCAGGCAAAATAACAACAGACATAGTAGAAATAAAAAACATTATTAGGGGATACTATGAACATCTGTATGCCAAGAAACAAGATAATTTGGATGAGATGGACAAATTTCTGGACAGGTATAATCTACCTAGATTGAGCCAGGAGGATATAGAAAGTCTTAATAGGTCCATAACAAGCCAGGAGATCAAATCAGTTATAAATAACCTCCCAACAAAGAAAAGCCCTGGCCCTGATGGATTCACCTCTGAATTCTACAAAACTTTCAAAGAAGAGTTAACCCCCATTCTGCTCAAGTTATTTCTAAATATCCAAAAGGGTGAATCTCTCCCTAATTCATTCTATGAAGCCTCTATCACCCTTATCCTTAAAACTGATAAGGACAGGACAAGGAAGGAAAACTATAGACCAATATCCCTGATGAATATAGACGCGAAGATTCTCAACAAGGTACTAGCAAATCGTATACAACAACTTATCAAAAAGATTATACATCATGATCAGGTAGGCTTTATCCCAGGAATGCAAGGTTGGTTCAACATACGCAAAACCATAAATGTAATACACCATATTAACAGGAAGAAAGATAAAAACCATATGGTCATATCAATTGATGCAGAAAAAGCATTTGATAAGATACAACATCCCTTCATGATCAAGACTCTCAGCAAAATGGGCATAGAAGGGCCATTTCTCAACACAATAAAAGCTATCTATGAAAAACCCATAGCGAACATCATCCTCAATGGAGAAAAGCTGAAAGCTTTTCCACTAAAAACGGGTACAAGACAAGGATGTCCACTTTCTCCACTCCTCTTCAATATAGTACTAGAAGTCTTGGCCATTGCAATCAGAAAAGAGGAAAAAATAAAAGGCATTCAAATAGGAAAAGAAGAGGTGAAACTCTCTCTATTTGCAGATGACATGATTGTATACATAGAAGACCCAATGGTTTCCATAAAAAAATTCCTGGAAGTAATACATGAATACAGTAACGTTGCAGGATACAAAATTAATATCCAGAAATCTGTAGCATTTCTGTATACGAACAACAGGCAGACTGAGATGGAACTGAAAAAAGTTGTTCCATTTACCATAGCCACAAAAAGTATAAGATACTTAGGGATAAATCTAACTAAAGAAGTTAAAGACCTCCACAAGGAAAACTATGAGAAGATAAAAAAGAAATTGAAAATGACACAAAAAAGTGGAAGGACATCCCATGTTCCTGGATTGGAAGAATTAATATAATCAAAATGGCAATTTTACCCAAATTAATCTACCTATTTAATGCAATGCCAATCAAAGTACCAGACACATTCTTCACAGATCTAGGAAAGACAATCATAACGTTTGTCTGGAATCATAAAAGACCCCGTATTGCCAAAGCAGTTTTGCACAAGAAGAATGGAGTGGGCAGCATCTCACTCCCTGACCCAAAAATATACTACAAAGCTGTGGTAATCAAAACAGCATGGTACTGGCACAGGAACAGACAGGTGGACCAATGGAACAGAATAGAGTCCCCAGAAATGAATGCTCAAACATACAGCCAACTGATTTTTGACAAGGGGCACCAGTCAATCCTGTGGGAAAAGGATAACCTCTTCAGCAAATGGTGCTGGCAAAACTGGATCTCCACTTGCAGAAAGATGAATCTGAACCCCTACCTCTCACCTCTGACAAAAATAAAGTCAAGGTGGATCAAAGATCTAAACCTAAGACCTCAAACTATAAAACTGCTCCTGGAAAACACCGGGGAAACTCTGGGAGACATTGGGGTAGGGAAAAACTTCTTAAATAAGACTCCCAATGCACAGTCTATGATCCCTAAAATAGACAAGTGGGATTACATCAGACTAAGAAGTTTCTGCATGGCAAAAGACACAGTGATTAGTGTGAACAGACAGCCCTCAGAATGGGAAAATATTTTTGTAAACTATGCATCAGACAAGGGACTGATAACCAGAATCCACAAGGAACTCAAGCGACTGTTTCGGAAAAAGACAATCAATCCTATTAAAAGATGGGAGAGTGAGTTGAAAAAACCACTTTCTAAAGATGACATACGAATAGCTAAAAGGCATATGAAAAAATGCTCAACATCCCTCATTGTAAGAGAAATGCAGATCAAAACAACAATGAGATATCACCTAACCCCATTCAGAATGTCTAAGATTAAAAAAACAAAAAATGATAAGTGCTGGAGGGGGTGTGGTGAAAAGGGAACTCTCTTACACTGCTGGTGGGACTGTAAATTGGTACAACCACTGTGGAGAACAATTTGGAGATTCCTCCAAAATCTACAAATAGAACTACCATATGATCCAGCAATCCCACTCCTTGGTATCTACCCAAAGGACAGAAAAATACTTAATCGAAAAAGTGCTTGCACATCGATGTTTATTACGGCACTTTTCACGATTGCTAAGTCATGGAAACAACCTAAATGCCCACGAACTGATGAATGGTTAGAAAAACTGTGGCACATATACTCAATGGAATACTATTCATCCATAAAAAACAACAAATCCCTGACTTTTGAAAGGAAGTGGATGAATATGGAAGACTTACTGTTGAGTGAAGCAAGCCATGCTATGAAGGAGAGACATTGTATGTCCCCACTTAATATATACCGAGTGTCTGCACTCTAAATGTGTATATATATATATATACATATATATTTGTATATACATGTATATATCTATTTTTGAAACCATTCTGCTTCTGTTGTTATAGAGTTTTAAAATTATACAAAATTATAAGACATATTTTGAACATTATCTTTAAAATTCAGTATTTTGAGATCTTGAAAGTTGTTTGTAAACTGTCAAGAATTATGGAGTATGAGCTAAAATTTTTTGCTATGTAAAGTAAATGTTTGTGGAAAAATGTAAAAATAAAAAAAATTTAAAAAAAATTAAAAAAAATATATATACTTTTCTGAGTGTATACTATACTTCAACAAGGAGATTGTTTTAATTTTTTTTTAATTCTTCTAATGACAAACAGGCCTTGGAAAAGCCCAAATTCTACTGAAGTTTACTGCTTCAATGTTCTTATCATATTGTAATAGCCCTCCCCTCCACGCCTCACCCCCCCTCCCCAACCCAGCAGGTCGGGTCTTCATCCTAAAACAAATGGGCACTCAGCTCACTGGGTACATACTTCAGCACCCACATTTGTGCAGGAGGATTCCCCAGCCCACTTCTGGAAGAGTTCATAAGCATCTTCCAGGCAAGACTTTCTTACTCTGTTCTCCAAAGGCCTGAAAAATGATAGGAGATGTTCTCCTTTATTATGTTCACTCCTTGGAAATGGAGTTCATGGTGTGGTTTAAACAGCAAGGCTGAGTTCCTCACTCTGGCAAACACCAGATTTATTGCCTGGAATGCCAGATGCTGAGAGCAGTAGCCAGCACTTCCCACCCTGGTGACCTTCAGCTTCCTCCAACACACTCCTCATCCCATCCGCTGTCTCTGCCTTTGCCTTGATTCCTAAGCTGAGTCTTCTAATTCCATTTGGACTTCCTAGTTTTTTCTTTGCTACCTGCCTCTGCCAGCCTGAAACCATTTTCTCATCCAGGTGGCCCCATCACCATCTCCATCCACCTAGTTGTCCAGGTCAAGAACTTAGAAACTCAGTTGATTCCTCTTTCCCTCACAAGTAATATCTATTGGGTCTTCAGAAAATTCATGACACATTTTTGCATAGAAAACCAGAAAACTACGTCATGACTTTTCTGAATACCCAATAGTTCTTGAATCCATCTCTCACTCTCTATTTCCACTGACCTCACTCTCCTCCAGGCATTTATTCTCCTTTTAAACTACCCTCCACCTGGCAGCCAGAGTGAGCCTTTTAAAATGTAAATCAGATGAGATCAGTTCCTTGTAATGGGCCTTCCCCTCCCACTTAGATTAAAAACACAGTGTCATGCCTGGAAGACCTGGACAGGGTGACATCTGCTTCACCATCTCCAGACCAGCCCCTCTCACTCAACCCCAATAGTGGAGTCCAATTTCTTTTTCTCCATCCTACTTTACTCATCCTGACCCACATGCTGTTTCCTTGCCTGGAACACTTTTCCTTTGGCTTTTCCCATAGCTGGTGCCTTCTCATCCTTCATGTCTCAGAAAGGCCACTGCCTCGGAGAGGTCTTCCTTGACCACCCATCCAAATGATCCTCCAGTCAATCTCCATCACACCATCCTATTTTATCTCCTTATATAACTAAATCAAAACCTTTTCCATATTTGCTTACAGTATCATCTGTCTTCTGCCCAAACAAGAACCATGATGCTAGAGACCCAGTCTTGTTCCATGATGAGCCCCATGCCTGGCATGCAGTGTGGACTCATTGAATGAATACATCGGTGCTATTCACCTAGCCTACATATAGGAGATAATCCTGCCCTGCCCGTTTTCTTCTTAGCATATGAATTAATGGCTCTGGATTCTTTCCAGAATGCTTCTATTTCCTTAACCTTACTCTTTGCACTCAGATTTCCAAACCCAGCAGAAAAGCCAAGGTCCTCCTTTATTCAGGTCTACATGTCTTTTTTCCAAGTATTTGCAGTCACGTAAGTGGACTCTGCCAACAGTCATATAATACGGTGAATCAAAGAGTGAGCTAGAGAGTCAGTGGACCAAAGGTCAAATTCTGCCCCCATCATATTTATTAGTTGTTTTCCTGAATATTGATATTCATAAGGCTCAGTTTCCCCTTCTGTAAAATAACAAGAATTTCATCTACCTCAAGACAGACTCTGTAGCATTATGGAGTTATTTAGGGGGTAAACAATTTCCACGAATGCTACGTGAGCTCTGACTAGGAAGTGGTTAGCATGGAGGGTGACACAATGCACTCTGTAAATGCTATAATTAATACTAATTTTGCGGGAAGCCTGCAGAATTCAGCTTACATTTTCCTTCTACTGTAAAGACTTTGTCTCCCACAATACTCTCAGTCACGCACAGCTCAGGAACCCTGTACTCAGTGGGTTCCATGGGCCCCCACATGAGTCAGGGCAAAAGCAAAGTTCCTGCATTGGTCTACAAGGCTGTACATAACAAAGCCTCATCATCTCTGACCCTACTCACTACCCCCTGCTCCAGCCAGCTTGGTCTGTGTACTATTCCCAATGTCCCGGTCACTCTCCAAACTCCACTCTAGTTCCCTCCCTTAGAGTATGCCTCTCCAGCTATTGACACAGCTCCCTCATGTCCTTCAGGACCTTGATCAAATTGCTCTTCAATGAGATTTCTAAACCACTATGGTTGGCTGAGTACTGGCTTCCCAAAGATGCCCACATGCTAATCCTCAGGATCTGTATGTTGCCTTACACAGCAATGGGGACTTTGCAGGTGTTATTCAGGATCTTAAGATGGGGAGAGTATCCTGGATTACCCAAGCAGGCTCAATGAAATCACTAATGTCCTTAGAAGAGACAGGCAGGAGGGTCAGAGTCACAGGGAAATTGGAAAATGCTAAGATGCTTTAAAGTAAAGGATGGGTCCATGAACCAAGGAATGCAAGTGACCTTGAGAAGCTACAGAAGGCAAGAAAATGGGTTATCCCCTAGAGGCTGAAGAAGAAACGCTGCCGGCCTACTGGGCCATTTCAAATGTTTGGCTTCCAGAACTATAATGTAATAAATTTGTGTTATTTGAAGCCACTAAATGTGTGGTAATTTATTATAGCAGGAATATGAAACTATTGGGTCATTGGGAAAGGCATGACACATTTTTGTATGAAAATACATAAGAAAATATTTCATGACTTTCCAGTTGACCTAATACTACAGCCCTCAATCTAAAATTATATTCTCGGGACCAGCAGTTAGAGTAATGGCTATGTCGCTGGACTCCCACGTAGTCGACCACGGTTCACATCCCGGACCGGGTGGCTTAAAACTCACGCCGGGCGCGCGTGCGTACGTGCCCAAGATCCCAAGAGGAGAACGGAGGAGAAGGGATTACGGCGTGGCCATCCCCCCTGGGAGGTGATTTCTCACTTTCTGTCTCTCCGTCTCTCTCTGTCTGTCTAGCAAGCGCACGCGCCCTATAGCGAAAACCTCTCAAAGAAAAAATATTATATTCTCTACCAATAGTGCCTGTGTACATGCATTTGCATAATACAGACACACACACACACACACACACACACACACACATTCCTATCCTCTACCTCACATAGGTCTCTCCACACCACTTATCCTCTGACAATCAAAATAAATAAGGAAGCTGTAACGCATGTCCCCCATACATGCACATACCGAGAAATGAAAATTCCATGCAGACAGTCATTCTGGTCTGTTTTGGTCCTTCCTGTATCCCTTATGCCCAAGAACCAAACAGAGTGAATCTAGTGGTGTGTCTACACCACTGAAGTTGCTGACTGTATGCTTTCTTCATCTCTGTACCTATTCATCCTATTCTCACTATTTATATAAAATCCCCTCCTCTCTGGACTCGTAGCCCTTGAGGTCTCTTGCTCACTGCCACATCGTTCCATCGCCAGCCTAGCAGCTTGCTCCCCTGCAAGGGCCCTAAGAGCACGTGCGGAGCCGTCAGACTGACACTACCATATTCTGTACATCAGAGCCTCAGAGTTGTCAGAACTCCAACCCGTCAAGAGCCCTCACATTTTATTTGATTGCAAATATGTCTAATTCTCAGTTCACTGAAGCAGCAAGGAAAAAAAAAAAAAAGCCACTCGAATCTGTAATTTACAAAGCAGATCTGCCCAGCAGAAATACTCATCTCCAGGAGACACTGGGATTCAATCACTTTTTTAAAGGGAAAAGAAAACCCACTCTGCTCCCCTTCCTTTCCAGTTGCATTATTTGCAAACCTTTTGAAAGCCATCTGAGGCCAAAGCTAATCATTTCACTTCAAGGGCTCATTTCCTGGGGCTGGTGGTACTTTTGTTGCTGAGGAAAGAACACAGCAGGCAGGAACACTGAGAGTGTGGGAGAAGGCCTTGTCAGGGAGTGTGTATGAAAATCCAGTCAATTCCACCTGGCTTGCTAATTAGAATTCCAGAACTACACGGATGGTGTGTCTCTTTGAAATCCTTACAACAGTCAGATGAACCAGGTTATCCCTAAGAGGAAGTGTGCAGAGACATTTAAATTACATTATTTTCACTTTAAATAATCAAGTAGAAAGTATTGGTGACTAGGAATTAAACCAGGCAGGACTGTGGACAATCCATATGTATTTGGTGCCACTCCTTTTTTATTTCCCGTGCCATAGATTCATCTCATTTTCCCATGCTGTGAAGGGCTCTTCCTTGTCCGTTTCTGACCAGTCTGTGGGCCCCTAAAGCATAGAGACCATGGACCATTTGTCTTTGCATTCTTACAGCCATTATAATGCCTGACACATACTGGACACTGTATTGATTGATTAAATAGATGCCCAGGTGAATGAATGAACAGATGGATGGAAATTTCAAACCAGAAATGAGTGTGTTCATGCCAAATTCCTTTGCCCCACCTGCCTGATAATCACCTGGGACACTGTTCCATCTACAGCCTCTGGGGCCTCTACCCCAGTGATCCTGATTTAACCTATCTCAAAAGGAACCTGGGACTACGTTCTTGAAAATTTGCCCCAAGTAGTTCCGATCATCGTGCATGCTGGGGAAACACATGCTATATCCATCTGTTTACCACATCCGTACCTGAAACGTCCTTAGGCTGTGTTCCCCACCCAAGGGTCCCTTTCAGCAGCTGAAGTTACTCACATCCGAAATGGGAAGTAAGCCCTCTCCACTTCTAGCCCTTTCATATTCCCTCTTCACTGCCATTCTACCTTTCCAAAGGCAGCCTCACAGTTCTGCTCCCTATCCTTCAGCGGAGCATACGAAAGTTTCTAACCTAAGATGGAGCTAGCAGAGCCTCCGGGTCAGCATGCCACCTGACCTCCATGCAGTGACGCAGACTCAATGCCCTGAAAGGCCCTGCATCTAAACACAACACACTCCCCTGCACCCTTTCAGGACTCCCTTGCACACAGCATCTGTCCTTCCTGCCCATCGAACTTGGGAAATGGGTGGGCAAAGTCTGTGCTTACCATGTCTCACACCATTGTCCCTCCTTTAAGGAACAGGCCTGAGCAGTGAGCAGTGACTTTCGACCTTTAGAGAGCAAGCAGGCTCCAGAACTCCACTCTCTTCCCACTGGAGCAACATCCATTGCTCTAGGTTAGACCACCCTCCGCAACATCCTGTTCAAACAAAAGGTTCCGTGGGTTTCAAAAAAGGTTTGAAAACTGCTAACTTAAAGCATCAGTTTTGAACCAATGGACAATGTTTGACCTTCCTCTCTCAAGGAGCCATTAGAATAAAAAAATAAAAGCAACTGCCTTTTAGGGCACTGAGAAGCCAGACCTAAGTATCGTAGTTCCTGTTTACAGTGGGATGACTGACCAAACCACTCCCCATGCCCAGGCCATTCATTGCATGTTATCAGTTCTGGGAAGTAGGAGAAAATCTCAGAGGAAGTTAATACCTTCTCTATTAGGAATCTACTGCTGTGTGCCTACTCCAAAATGCATCTAAATGCAACAGGGAGTCTTAACTCACAGTGTCTGTGAGCGAGACATAGCCTAGCTGGGTCCTTTGATTCATTTCCAACAAGGCTGTAGGCAGGGCATGGCCAGGGTCATCTCAGGCTAAATTGAGAAGGATCCGCTTCCTTGATCACCCACGTGGCTGTTGGCAGGATCTGGCTTCTCAGTGGTCATTGGACTGAGGGCCTCAGATCTTCTCTAGCTGCTAGCCAGAGGCTGACCTCAGTTCCCCACCATGGGGGCCTCTCCACTCAACAGTCCAGGACACAGCAATTGGCTCCGTTAGAGCAGCAAGTGAGAGAGAGTGCTGGCAAGATGGAGGTCAGGGTCCTCTTATCCCCTAATCTTCAAAGTGGCCCACCACCCCTTTGGCTGTGATCTTTTCAGAAGCAAGATCCAGGTCCAGGCCACACTCAAGGGGAGGGGAATCACACACAGGCATGAGAGCCAAGTGATGGGGACCACTGGGGCCCTTTCAGTGGCCACCCACCCCCCCTTCTCATGCACGTCCACTGGGTAACACAGTCAGAGCTGTGGGCCTTGGTACAGTCAGACACACCTGGGTTCACAGCTTGGCTCTGCACTCACTGTCTCTTCTACTACTGTCCATAGCAGCTGAAGTGATAGCACGCCTGAGGATCGGAGCCATCTGCGCAAATGCTCAAACATATTCTCAGCTTTTTTCTGAGGTGGGCTGAATCAGGATTATGAGGATAGGGGCCTCAGTGGCTGTGGATTGAACAATGTCCCTCCTGCTACTTAACAGGTACTTTGTGGGTCTTCACAAGCATCATCTATTTCTTTTCCTTTTTTTTCTTTTTTTGGAGAGGTTTTTTTCTTATTGGGCGCGTGCTCTCGCCAGAAAGACAGACAGAGACAGAGAGATAGAAAGTGAGAAATCATCCCCCAGAGGAAATGTCCATCCCTTCTCCTCCATTCTCCTCTCGGGATCTTGGGCACGCACACACACACGCCCAGTGTGAGTTTAAGCCACCAGGTCCGGGACTCAAACCGCGGTTGACTACGTGGGAGTCCAGCGACACAGCCATTATGCTAACTGCTGGTCCCAGCATCATCTATTTCTTAAGTTTCTTCATTTCATGAGAAAGAGGGAGAAAGACAAGTGCCCTGGAAGGATCTTTCACACTGCAATCCATCTCTGCCTTCCATCCAGCCAGGAGCACACATACTCCGTGTTCAGTCAGTTCTGGGATCTGAACCCCAGGCCTTCCCATATGGCTCCAATATCATGCAGTGGTGCCCTACTCTCTGCACGACTGCACTGGGCCCACAAGCATCATATCTGACTCTCACAATATCCCTTTAAGAAAGCACTTTCACTAGCAACACAGCACCGATGAGGAAACCAAGGATTAGGGGAATTCAGAGGCCTGGCCGAGGCTTCACATCCAGTGAGCAGAAGAGGCCAGATTCCACCCATGGTGCCTCAGGTGCTCTGATCTCAAAGCTCTGCTCCAACTACTAGCTTGATTCTTTGACCTTGTCTGTAAAAGAGGGATTCTAACATTGATCTTCCATGGCTCGCAAAGAAGATAAACAAGCAAATAAAACGATGGCACATAGTCAGAGTTCCACAAAAGGTAGGTAAGTTGTTTACAGTGATGTTGATTTTCTGGAGTGTGTAAACACATAATAACCTTCTGTTATCAAATTCAGTAGTGTGTTCTGAGCACTTGACCTGCACCAGGCACTGTGCGGATAAGGGCTTTACCGACACAGCCTGTCCCATTCCCCTGCTGGCCCCACGACACAGATGGCAGCAAACACTCACATTGGCTGATTACAGTCAGACTCTGCTGAGTGCTTTGTACAGTCCCACTCAGTGAGTCCTCCCAATGGCCACAGAGGGCGGTTCCCAGAGCAGATGCCATGGGTGCCCTCACCTTCATCACTCGGGATGCACAGACCTAAACTCCGGTCGCCAGCACCTGCCTTTCTTTGCTGGGGCTCTCCTGGGCTGCTGAAGCCTGCACAACCTTCCCCTGTGTGCTGTGCCATCCTCCTCCGGGAATACAGCTGGGCAATGGCTGACCTCCCAGCTCACTCCTCCCTATCAAGGGGTAGCTGAGCTGCGTGTCATGCGGCGTCTGCAGAGCTGCCCGAGCGCTTCCTCCTGCACTTCCTCCATGGCAGCTGGGTTACTAACACACCCTTCTGGGCTGTCTCCCCTTCCCTCACTCACTTCCCACTCACCCACCCACGTTCTCTGAAACTTCCAAATAAATTGCTTACATCCAAATATTTGTCTCAGTGTCTGCTTTTAAAGAAATCTTACCTATTATTAATATTATTATGCCCATTTTCAGGTGAGAAAACTGAGACACAAAGAATTTTTCACACAGCTGGGAAGTGGTAGAATCAGGAGTCAAACCCCAGCTGTCTGTCTCTTAATACTATGCCAAGAAATTACATTTTCCTTCATGACTGAGCTAGGTAAGTAGAGTCAATCACACTACCTTACGGTACTAAAGACAAACCATCTACACCAAAGCCCTTTGTGTAGCCAGTGACCGGATGTGCCAACGGTTTCATGTAATACTGCAAAGACTAGCTCCAGTCTAATGAAAACATCAGCTCTGCAACACAGCCAGCTGTGATCCCATTGAAAGATGTGATTACGGAAGCCACGCTAATGGTGTTATCATGTAGCAAGGATTTCTGGTGTGCTTGTAAACCTAAAACTGTAATTGCCAAAGAGAACTTGTCCCCCACAAACCAAGCCCCTCTGTATTGACAATCACATCTGGTGTTGCATGGAATTTAATGCCCAAATAATGAAGTCAAAGAACAATGCAGGAGACCGAACATTTGAATCTACTTGATTGATTCATTTCTCGCTCCTATTTAATAACCCACTTAGTCGGTGACGGTTAAGTGCAGCTGACTTAGAAAGAATATAACACACCAGAGAGAAAACATTTCACAGATTAATAACTGGATGTGGGTACAAGCTGGCACTCCCCTAATAGCAGCACAAAAATAGGTTATCGTCAAAAATCTGGATTTAATGTTCCAAAATGGAGATTCGTGCTTTTCTTTTAGACAGTTCCATACTTATCGCCACAGGCTAATGAAACATAAATCAGAAATCAGGAGCTAATAAATGCAATTCTGGGGGAGTCCTTTCTTTTAATTTAATACCTTCCAAGATCGTGATCTTTGTTCAAGATCTTTAATGTTCAAATTACAATGTGTGAATATTAAGCATATTCGATTATGATTGAACTCTCTGAAAAGCTAATTTATGAACCCTGCAGCCGAACACGCACACACCATTTAGAGGAGAATGGGGCCACAATTCGTTTATACCAATTTCTCCAGTATAGAGATAAACACTCTTAAACTGCCTATATGAATAAAATCATATGCATCTGCCTGTTTGTGTGATTTGTGCAGAGGGATCTACAATTAAATGATATTGACTCAATATTTAAAGCGATTTGGGCAGAAATTCTACTTTATAGAATGTTCTCTAAAGTTTCTTTCTTGCTACTCTGGTGAAGGAAAGAGATAGTTATGGCAGGAAGAGGTATTCTCTCAGGTGGGCCAGAGACAAAAGAGCCTTCCTCCGTGCCATAATTATATATAATCATTTCATGGCCTGGCCTGGCACAGTCTATAGCATGCTGGACTCCAGTGCTGGAAGTCATCTGGCTAACCACAGGTTGTGTGCCCTGTGGGCCTACATAAGCATGGGCACCTAAGACCCTAAAGAGTCAGAGGGTTGGGGCAAGGGGATCACAGCATGACAAGACCCCCCTAGAGGGTACCCCTCTCTCTCCTGCACACACTCCCTGTCATAAAATAATTAATCATTTCATGAAGTCTTCTGGGAAAATATTTTCCCTTAGCAAACTCAGTTTTAATATGAGTTTAACAAATCTTTTCTTCTTTATTTGTCATGAGAGTTATTATATTTTACTCAGTTTACTATAGAATAGTCAAGCCATCAGGCATAACGAGAACTGATTCGTGTCCAGCTAACCTGGAAGGACACAACACTGATGTTGCAAAAAGCTAAAAGAAGTATAAAGAAGGCATTTCTCATGTGCTGTGAAACACACTAGCCAGGAGAGGACTGGTTTGTTCATTCCACAGATTATTAACTTTTGCCACAGCATAATTTTTAAGTTACTGTCAAAGTGTATATAAGATACCAGAGTGATAAAAACTTAAATGTAAAACCGAAACTTAGACTAGGTTGGGCAGCCCTGTAACCTAGTGGTTAAGGGAGCCAGATCCCACATAGCCAACCATAGTTTAAATCCTTGCCCTGGCAGTTTGGGAAATACAATGGGGGCACATAGATATTTGCCCCAAATCCAGACAGAATGGAGCAATGGAGAAGGGATCGTGGTGTGGCCCATTGATGGGTACTTTCCCCTTCTCCTCTTTGTTTCTCTTCCTCTGGAGAGCAAATGTGCCTCTTGGCAAAAACAATAGCAAACCTTAGACGAGGGTAAATATTAAAGCAATACTGAGTAAAATCCGGGCAAATACTGGCCTCTCAAGACCCTACACATTTATTCCAGTGAAGGCTTTGAGTACAAGTGCCCTGGCAGTCAATATATAAAGGGAAACTATATCTATTATATGGGTTCTCTGGGAAAGCAGGCATTTTTTGGCCCTAAGTAAGTATTGCTTGTAAACCTATATAAGGTGCCTCTGGGAAAATGAGTAAGACAGACATTCACCCCTTCCATGGACAGGCTCCTCTCATTAAAGCCATGGTGCCTCCATGCAATTAAGAAAGAATTTTAAACCTTTCTGGATAGAAGCAGATCTGTGGGTGGGTACACGCAAGCAGACTGTGCCTTGATACAAGGGAAAAGACCAGGACACAGCCAAGGAAAACAGCTTGGTTAACAAAAATTGGCTTGATCTCAGTTTCCACATACTCCTTTGGCTGGACTGAATTTAATTCTAAAACTTTTTCATGCAGGACTTCAAATAAAACCACACAGAGATAGGATGGCTAAAATTTTCAACAGCGAGAACGGTACTGGGTTTAGTCCTTGGTGAAAGCCAAGATATACGCCTAAGAAAAATTTAAGAAAAAATCATTTTACAGAAGCCAAGATGAAGTGGTCCTTAAACCCCCAGTGTCTAGTTAAAGATTATCTAGTATGGTAGATAAGCTGATTGTGCTTCAGCCAATCCTCCGAGTTCTACTTCACGTTCAGGAGAGATCAGAGTCATCAATAAACCATTCAGCCAAGTCACAGCACTAGAGGGCCCATTAATAGAGCCACAACCAGATCAGCAGTAGACTGGCCAGGACCTATGAGAATCTTCTACCCTGGGGGAAAGAATGGAAGGATGGAGGGCTGGGATACTGGGGCAATTTCTACTTCTCTTTTTTATTTAAATAATTAAGCTCTTTTTCCTTCAACTTCACTGTCTTGATTTAAAGAGCTATTCAGGTAGGCTCAAGAGCATGGAAATGAACTATAAATTCTGATGGCAGCCAAGAAATCATTTGGTTGTGTGGAGTGAGGGATAATGTGAGTGGTGGCAGCTTGAAGAATGCTGGAGTTGAGTTTCTTCAGCACAGAAGAAGACAAAGAAGAGAAAAAGGGGATGTGCCCAAGTCCTGGAACTTGTTATTTGGAAGGAATCTTCCCTCATCCCCTGACATTGAAAGTCCAACCAGAGATACCATGTTGGAATATCAAGCTATTATATTTTCTACAAACGTGATGTCACTTAATGGAAGGACACCTTGTTCTTACAAATGCTGCCCAAATGACAGCTTCCCTACAGGAAAGTCGGGAGGAACACCTCAATCCTGAGAAAGTCATTACAGAGGAGTTGTCATTCATGCAGTTGATCTGGCCATCCAGGAAACAGTATGCAAATTGTGACAGCACTCATTGGATGGAATCTGGAAACTAGGACAACATGCAAATCAATGCCTATGCAATAGGGTTAGTCCTTCCATCTATATTTTCATCTTTTGTCTGGGAGTGAGAATGTCTTGACTCATTAAGCAAACAGGAAAGCTGTTGCCATAGACTGATTCTTGAGCGACAGACAGCTAGCCTGTACAAGGGAAGATCAGGCTGAACAGAAACTAATCCCTGCCTGTTTCCAGAGTTTTGCTCGCGACCTCTCATATTATGGTCAACATCTGGAATGAACAACTAATAATTGCAGCAATGCCTTCAGGGTTTTTTGCCTATTTACATATAAATAGTTCTGACCAGAGCTGGCCACCAGCAATGGTTAATTTAATTTACTATCCCTTGGCAAAAGAATAGTCATTGGTTTTCCAGCACTTTTAACCTTGGTAGACCCTTGGGAAATAAAAATTAGATTGAGAGAAAATTACCAGTGGTGGAGAACAGTATAAAAGTGACAGTAACATATATAAACCTCCGGCAGGAGTGGAATAAAGTGGTGTATTATTGTTCACTGGCTCCCAAAGTTCAATATTTCTTGTGTGATTTACACGTCCACCATTGTCTCACCCCCTGGAGTAATTCCGGCCAGTCTGGGAAGTCTCTCCCAAAATGCACATCCTTGTTACTGTCACAAAAGGGACATATTACCTGGCTAAGCAGCGAGAGATGTTTGGACAAAGAGCCATGAGAAAATGGGTCTCAACAAATAAGAGTTTAAAGTGGTGTCTGGAAATATAGAACTAGAAATAAGGAAAAGAAAGGTGGACACAATCCCTGTGTGTGTGCGTATACAATAGTCACGTGTGTGCGTGTGTGTGTACATGCATATGTGTGTTTGAAGTCTAAAATGAAGCAGATGAGTATCTGAGCTGGCCCCTTCTCTATAGAATTCTAACATCACACTCTACCTGGGGGCTCTGCTCTGACTAGAGGTGGATGGTCCCTCTCAGCCTCATTGCTCACCACTTGATGCTCCTGCTACATAAAACTTCCTGTAGTTCACACACACATGAACACACTACAGTTGTTCCTCTTCCTTAAATCTTTGCTTATGTGGTCTTCTCTGCTTGGATCACACTCCCCACCCCCACCCCAACCCTATTTTACTTGTCTAGCTCCTGATTGTCTCTTTAATATTTAGCCAATAATTTCTCTAATTATTTCCAAGCCGAGTAAGTACTTTCTCTAGTATCAGCCTCCTGAACTTGCTCCCTGAATTACTGACTCCCACCTGCCCACGTGTCTTTCTATCTCACCTTCAGAGCACATCACGACAGTATGACCTATGGAAACACAGAACATATAAGGCCAGAAAAATAGGTCAGGGCTCAGTACAAGGGACAGAGGCAGGAAATTAGGAAACCCCTTACCGACATCTCAGACTGGATAGATTTCCTCATATGGGCTTTCTCATATTGCATGTATCAAAATTTTACCTTTATTTTATGTAATGGTTACTTGATTAACATGTACACACACACACACACACACACACACACACACACCTGTAAAGGCAAGGATTGTGTCTACCTTTCTTTCCCATATTTCCTGTACCTAACACAGTGTCTAGTATATAGATGGCACACCTTATAAATATGCATGTAATTAAGTAGTCCTTTAATTAATTAATTAGCAGGCATGAAAAGGATCAAGAAAAAAAAGCAAAAATAAGGTCACAAATGGGTTTTTTTTTTTTTTTTTTTTTGGAGAGGTTTTTTGCTATAGGGCGCGTGCGCTCGCCAGACAGACAGAGAGAGACATAGAGACAGAAAGCGAGAAATCACCCCCCAGGGGGGATGGTCACGCCGCAATCCCTTCTTCTCCATTCTCCTCTCGGGATCTTGGGCACGCACGCACACGCGCCCGGCGTGAGTTGTAAGCCACCGGGTCCGAGACGCGAACCGCGGTCGACTACGTGGGAGTCCAGCGACATAGCCATTACGCTAACTGCTGGTTCCCACAAATGGGTTTTAATTCCCAAGTTTATTTACATACACCTACATGGCAAAAAAAAAACAAAAAAACAGGGAAGCTAGTTCATGGATACTGAGCTCCAGTTCCAGTGAAATTCCATCCAAGCCCGAGAGAGTTGGATCTAAGACTTAACCATTAAACAAATACTGAAATGGCCATAGGATTTCTCTTGCCCATTAGAAACCAAAGCCCATAATTTCATAATTTAACTGAGCATAAGTAGACTTAAATGATGAAGCTGTCAGGAATCCATCAACATCCTCATTTTGCACTTAATGAGGTGGAGCAAGATTTTACCCACTTCCCCACTGGCTTGGTAATTTCTCATAAAGAGAGCACTGTATTTGTTTAGGAGACATTTTTCCTAACTAGAGTAGGGTATGATGTGTCAAAAGTAACACACAGCAGCCAGCAGGTGATACGGTGGTTAAAGTAATGGACTCCCACATGGCCGATAGTGGTTTGAGTCCTGGACCTGGTGGCTTGAAAATCATGCCCCATCTGTGTGCATGCATGACCAAAAGCCCAAGAGGAGAATGGAGGGGAAGGGATTGTGGCATGGCCATCCGCCCTGGGGGATGATTTTTACTTTCTCTCTCTGTGTCTCTCTCCACAGTGAGTATGTGAACCCTATGGCAAAAGCCTTTAAAAAAATGTATACACAAATCACAACAAAAGAACGCTAAAGTACTTTTAATAAATGTGCTCATTATTAACCTTGGGCTCCTTTATTTTGCCAAGCACTATTGTGAGTGGAATTTCCAAGTTTGGGGTGGAGAAGAATTCTTGGATCCAGGGCACTGTATTGATATTGGGAGAGAAAGGCATGGGGTGATATAATCAGACACTTAGGACTTTCAGAGTCACATGCTGTGTGCCCCTACAGCATCTTCAGTGACTTCTCCCTCACTCAGTAATGCTCTTGTGTGATTGGATTTTTATCTCCGGGGAGGAAGGGGCTCACAGGGTAGAAGTGAGTAGCTGGCATCTGGATATTAAAGGAGTGGGAGAAATGGTTCCTAATTAAGCAAACTGACTCGCTAAAGAACTCTGCTAGTGACAGACTGAGCAATTTCAAATTCATCAACTTCATGTCTCCATTTTCTATGCCTTAAAGATTCCAACTAGTCATTTAACAGGAAAATGGGAAAGGAATGGTGAGTTTATTCTGGCAAATTAATGTCAACATTTTATTGACATCTAATATAAATCAAACTGTTTACATGGATTATCTCATTCAAATTTCACAGTAACTCTCTGGAGTAATTCATGTTACCTCTGTTATATAGATGAACTGTAAAGAGGTAAATTGTCCCAAGTCATGCATCCAGTAAGTATTAGAGCCTGGATTTCAATTCCCTTCTGTCTTTCCACCATGTTACATTGTCTCCTAAAAAGGGCTGTGTGGTCGCTAAGTAAGGGCGAGAAAAACATATCTGTACCGATGTGGGGTGGAGACAGGAACCACCACCACTGATTCAGGCAGGTGTTCCTGGAGGAAACTATTGCCCTAAGGTATTTTAGTCCTGTAGTGAGCCAGATAAGGTTCTGCTGGTGAGACAGATAGCCATGGGCTTGGAAATCACATGACTATTTTGGGCATAATCACCAAGGGAAGTCAGACAGCATTGTGGTAGAAATGTAGGCTTTTGAATCAGGCACATCCTGGTTTGAATCATGGCTCTGATTTATTATCTAAAACAGTTCAACTCTAAATTTCCCTTTAGAAATAATAACCATAAACATAAATTTAACAATTAGTCACAAGAAGAGCAACTCTTCTGAGTCAGGGAACAACTGTCACTAGAATAATAACCCTAAATCTCTTTCACTGAATTCATCGCAGCCCTCAGTTAACAGAGCATAAAAGCCCAATCTTGCAATTTCCTTAATTCCTAAAAATAAACTGAAGCCTCTGTTGTCTATGATATGAATCTTAATTTCATGGAAGAGACAATGTTGATATCAGTGATTGTTTTGTGACCTTGAGAAAATTACCTCACCTCTCTACGACCAGGGTTCATCATCTGTTAACTGCGGCGTAATCGAACGCGACAGTCGATTTTGTAGATGGTGTAAGATAATGCAAAGAAAGTACTGAGCACAGTGCCTGGCACACAGCGAACACTCAGTTAGAGGGAGTGACGATGATGATGACATGCAAAGGTAACAATGCAAAGACAAGACCAGGATGACACAATGACGTGCGGAGATTGCTGTGGCAGTACTTGTGATGGTAGTGGCTGACGATGGTAGTGATGAAGATAAACAAGGATGCAATGATAAGACTGTGATGATCAGCGGTCATGATGTGATGTGTTCATTGATGATGATGTGGATGAGAATGACAGAGCAAGGGGAAGAAAGGGAGAAAGAGAAGAAGAAATTAAAAGAAGAGAGAAAGGGATCTCCATAAAGCACCAGCTACAACTCATAAGTAACTGGGATTCACAGGGCCAAACCCAAGGGGTTCAGTTCCTCCAAAAGAGAACAGAAATGCTTTTCATGGTTAGAGGGGAAATATCAACCCGGCCAATGTATACAGACAGACTGTGAGATCGCTCAAACCCCAGTCATCGCCTAGCCCGCTCATCCCTCAGCAGTAAGAAGGAAATCTAGTTCTTTTGATTCTCTGTGAGGAGAATAATGTATCCACGGGCAAATCATAACTCCAATGGTCAGATGCTTTCTGTACAGTAGAACCAATATCATGAAGACTGACAAAATCTAGGATCAGTCTTCAAGATCCCAGTTTCTGGGTGAACTGAGACCAGACCAGGAGGGACTAGCCTACTCACTTCCCTGGTTTCAACATTTATGAAACAGAAACGAAATCTCTCCAAGATTAATCAAAATATCAAGAGGATGAATAAGATCTATAAGCAAATGTGTTCTGAGTTCTCTCAAGCTGCAGTGATGAATATCTAAATTTTTTGATAATTATAAAGGACAGAATTATTCTAGTGGTTAAAAGCATAACTTTTAGCAAGTCATTGAATCTCTCTGAACCTCTACATGATTAAATAGCAAAATTATATACTAATTCCAACCTTGTAAGATAGTAGCAAGCCTTAATGGAGGTGATGTATACAAAGAGTTTAACATAGTATCTTTCTTATGGAATCCTTTGGCAACATTAGCAATATTAAGTAGGAGACAAAAAGAAAATTGATAAAGATATATGATTATGTGAACCCTCTGCTCACAGGTCTCCTCATAGCTCTGAGGATAGAGTCCAAATGCCTTCACACTGCTGGCAAAGCCTTTATGACTTGGCTCTTGCCTAACTCTCTCCACAGACTAGACCTTCCAAAAGTGCTTCCACATCTTCCAGGTTTCAAGCTTTTTGAATGTTTACTCTCTTCCATCACACCGTACAACTACCTAGAACACCAGCCTCCAGGCTGGGAGAGACTCAGGAGAAAGTCCTTTGAGGGTCTTCTACTACAATAAGGTTGGACAATTTCCTGGTGACATATGCGTTTTCTCAGCTACTTGGAACTGAGATGGTAAACTGACAGTTCGACCCCACTATCCAGCATAGTGTGTCTGGCACAGAGCAGAGCCCAACGAATGTCTGCTGAATGAAGAAACCAATACTGGGATTGATGTTTGCATAGATCAGAGAAAAGGGGCGTGAGGGGTCAGAGGAAGACTAATGGAGGGTGACACCTGAGCAGGATCTTCATGGGCAGGCAGAATTTTTCCAGGTAGATCAAAAGAGTAAGGGCGCTCCAGAAAGACATAAAAACACAGACAAAGCATGAGGTGTAGCAGGGTGTGGTGCCTCTGAGGACACTTCATATAATTACATGGCATTCCGGAGTAGATGAGATCGTGCTGCAGGGAAACAAGATGGCTGGTGTCCACCCTGAAAGGATTAAGTGGCCAGTGAAGAACTCAGAGCAGAGGGCTGATATGATCAGACTGCAAAATGAGATTGATGACTGGATCCAAGAGATTAGGCAAAAGCCACGTATGAAACCAAGAATGCAGAGATGTCCAGGAGACTAAGAATCAATCAGCATGGCAAGTGAACCTGGAGAAAATTCTGAGAGTGAAGATAATAAGCACCTGGCCACTAGAGCAAGGGTCAGCAAAATGTTTCTGCAAATGGCCTGATAGTTAATATTTAAGTTAATATTTGCAGGCAGTTTCTGTCACAGTTACTCAAGTCTATTGCTCTAGAACAAAACCAGCCATGGACAATACATATGAAGGGGCTTTAAAAAGCTGGGCTGGCAGGTGGCATGGTGGTTAAGGGCACTGGACTCTCACATGGTCCACCACAGTTTGAGTCCTGGACCTGGCGGCTTGCTTTCTCACTTTCTTCTCTGCCCCTCTCTGGTCAAATTGAAAAGGGAGGGAGGGAGAGAGGGAGCAAAGAAGGAAGGAAAGAAGGAAGGAAGGAAGGAAGGAAGGAAGGAAGATACAACAACTCTTTAAAAAAAAAAAAAGCTCATGGGGGGGGGCTGGGTCAGCAGGTGGTGTGGTGGTTTAAGTGCTGGACTCCCACATGGCTGACATGGTCTGGACCAGTGGCTTGAAAATCATGCTGGGTGCATGTGCATGCTTGCCCAAAGTCTTGAGAGGAGAATGGAGGAGAAGGGATGGTAGTGTGGCTGTCCCCACTGGGGGTCTATTTCTCACTTTCTCTCTCTGTCACTCTCCAGTGAGCAAATGCACCCTTTGACAAAAACCTTTAAAAAAAATTCATGGAGAATGGAATTAAAGTTTATTTTCACACACATACACACACACACACACACACACACACATTGAAATCCACATGTAGGGTTTTTTTATAATATACATTTTCCATTAATTTTTTTGAAGACCCATTATATATAATATGAACACCATGGCTGTGTTCCAATAAAACTTTATTTTAAAAAATAGAAAATAAGTGGACTTGGCCCATGGGCCACAGTGGTCAACACTTGGCCTAGGCCAATGGTCCTCAACCTTTTTAGCACTAGGGACCAGTTTTGTGGAAGATATTTTTTTCCATGGATGGGAGAATAGGAGAGATGGTTTTGGAATGATTCAAGTGCATTGCATTTATTGTACATTTTATCTCTATTATTATATTATTGCAATGTATAATTAAATAATTATACAACTCACCATAATGCAGAATCAGTGGAAGCCCAGGGCTTGTTTTCCTGCAACCAGCCAGTCCCATCTAGAGGTTCCTATGAGAATCTATTCTTTTTCTTTCTCTCTCTCATTTTAGAGATATCTTTCTTATAGGGTGTGTACATGTATAGAGAGACAGAAAGGGAGAAATCACCCCCCAGAGAGGGTAGCCACACTTCAGTCCCGTTTCCTCCAGTCTCCTCTCAGGATTTTGGGCACACGTGTACATGCACCTGGCATGAGTTTTAAGCCGCTGGGTTTGGGACTCGAACTGAGGTTGACTACGTGGGAGTCTAGCAACATAACCATTATGCCATCTGCTGTCCCAGCTCCTATGAGAATCTAATGCTGCTGCTGACCTGATAGGAAGAGGGGCTCAGGCAGTAATGCAAGTAATAGGGAATGACTGCAAATGGTCCCTGTGGGTTGCGGACCCTTGTCTTATGGGATCTGAAAGTATGTTTTGTGAGTTGCCAGAAGAAGATAATCTTCTGAGAATTGAACCAACCCATATATGCAGGATGAACATACAGTACTGGAAGGAAGATTAAGGCTTAACATTATTAGAAACCCTAGATCCAGCCATACCGGAAATTAATTCTCTGGTCTCTTCATTTATGTGAAACAATAAACCCTCTCTTTTGTTGTTGCTTAAGCAGTGTGAGTTAAGTTTCTGTCCAGCTGAACCAAAAAATGTCCTGATTGGTATAACATGTACATGGGATGTCAGAAAAAATCAAATCAGGTCTCATCCCAAATCTTTTTCGTTCTATTCCAGTGCCCTTTCGTTTAAACGAGCATCAGTCAGAAGAGAATGCCCCAATTGAGATATCTTTTGTTCTGGTCAAAGAACAACATTGCCAATGTGGAACTAAATTTTGCTCCAAAGAAAACATGCTTTTTGGAGTATTTTAAAGAGAATTACAGACCTAAGAAATGCTACCTATGCATGGGGAAAGTTGACAGAACAGTCCTAGAGGGGCAGATGGATTCCAGACAGCTGTGACTTGATGGCATTTGGCAGGACAGGGGAGAGTCCAGCAGAAACAGTATCAATTAGTAACCTTTTTCAAGAGAGGGTGATTACAACACATGACTGCAATCAAGCTTCCTGCATCCACTACAGATAATGGCTATCAAGACTGTAGAAACACACAGACGTGTTGATACGGTTTTGAAAGAAAATAGCAGAATCCACTGAAATTCTCATACATTGCCGAAGGGGATATGAATTGGTACAAACGCTCTAGAAAGAAACTTTGCAATAAGCTTTAAAAGCAAAGACCTCATGACCGTTGAGTGAGTAATCACCTTCCTCCCCTGCAAGAATCAACTCTACACAAATAAGCAGAAATTCAAACACAGATTTCTGCACGAGGGTGTTCATCACAACATTATTTATCACAGCAGTAAAAGGAAAAAGGGTCCAAATGCAGGTAGGAAATTAGGGGAAAATATTATGGCATTCAGCCACAGAATGAAAAGTAATAATAGCTATCAAAATTATGATGAAAAAGAATCTTTAATGACATAGGAAAATATTCATAAAGCAAGACAAATTGTGTGTATAGGATGGTAGAAGTTTTCAGTTTTATTTACCTAAATGTGGTGAAGAGATCTTTGAGTTGGAGGACTTAGGGCTCCTCTTACAGGTTATATACATGGGGTAAGTGTGACAGGTTAAAGAGGAATCAAGGAGATGGTAGAAGAGGTCCTGCAGAGAGGAGAAAGCAAGGACAATTAAAGGCCTGTAATCATGTAAAAGTGCCCGATTCCTTACATTGCTATCTTTGAGTCTTTGCTGAGGAACAGCTTTAAGCAGAATTTGGAACACCTCAAAAGTCACTTCTTCAGGAAAGCCTTCCCATCCCTGCAGATGAGGTCACATGTCCCTGACCTACACTCAAAGCATTTTGTGTTTCTCCTTCAATGCACATACGAGATATTATCATTAGTTATCAAGATGCTATGTGATTCTCACTCATGAGTCCTGCATTATCAGTTACAGTAGCCACTATAAGTACCATGCAGCTATTTACATTTAAAATGACTTTATTTTCAAATAAAGCCAACTTTAAAATCTACACATTGGTCACACTAGCCACATTTCAAATGCTCGATAACCATGTATGGCTTGTGGCCATCAGGATGGACAAATCGATGCAGAATATCCCCATCACCTCGGTCTTATTAATCGGGACTATCTCAGGCTGTGACCCCATGTCCACATGTCCCTGGATCCTAGCACAAATGCCTGGCACCGTACATGCACTCAGTAAAATCGTATTATAAACAAATACAGTAAGTAGATTTTTCATAGAAAGGAGGCCTTTAGTATAGCAAGAGAAAAACAAAAGTTTCTCACACATACACCCACACCAGTTTTTTTCCCTTTTATCATTATTTTCAATGTATATATTTATGAGGTATGGTGTCATTTCTTCATACATGAATACAATGTGTAATGATCAAATCCTGGTAATTAGCATACCCATCACCTTAAACATTTATCACTACCTTCTGTTGGGAATATTCAAAATCCTCTCTTCTAGCTACTTTGAAATACACAATAAATTATTGTTCACTGGAGTCACCTTCCTGTGATATTCCTCCTTAATTTTAATTTCCCTTATTCTTACTATAATTTTGTGCTCATTAGCCAATATCCCCCAGCCCCCTCCTTGCTAACCCTTCAGCCTCCAGTAACCACTATCCGTACTCTCCACCTCCACCAGGTCAACTTTATTAGCTTCCACATTTGAGTGAGAACATGCAGCATTTCTCTTTCTGTGCCTGGCTTATTTCACTTAACATAATTTTCCTTTTTCAAATAACCAGCACCATCAAGATCAAGCTACGAGTGCATTTGGTAAGAAATAAACAGAATAAATCATGATAAAAGAGCTCCGAAGTAGGCATTCAAACAGGCACTATGGGCCCTGACAGCCAGGATGTCAGTAATGACTCAGATCAGATCCAGGTCTGCATCTGAACTGAAAACAGCGTATCCCTGTCACTGATGCCAGGGTGCTTGGCATGACAGAGCAGAGGAGCTGGTGTTCAACCTATTCTCTCATCACTGATATTTTTTTCTTGACAGCTGAAAGATAAAAAGTTTAAAATCTTGGCTATGCATGTGGACCAAAATGTTCTGAACTTTAGGGCCCTAAAAGACCCATGCTATTCATTTTCCATATGCTTTGCCACTATCGCCGCCCCCTCACCCCTAGAAAAAAGCCAACAATGCAAGAATTTTCTTTAATTTTGTTATAGGATATGTGCACTCACCAGATATACGAACAGCCAAAAAGCATATGAGGAAATGCTCAACATCCCTCATCATAAAGGAGATGCAGAGTAAAACCACAATGAAATACCACTGAACCCCAGTCAGAATGGCAAAGATTAAAAATACAAAAAGGAATAAGTGTTGGCGGGGTTGTAGTGAAAGGGGAACTCTCCTACACTATTGGTGGGAATGTAAACTGATTCAGCCACTGTGGAAAACAATATGGAGTTTCCTCAAAGATCTACAAATAGAACTACCATTTGATCCAGCAATCCCACTTCTGGGTATCTACCCAAAGGACAGGAGACTGCTCAGTCGAAAAAGCACTTGCACATCTATGTTTGTAGCAGCATTATTCATGATCACTGAGACATGGAACCAACCCAAATGTCCACAAATGAATGGATGGAGAACGAGTGGCACATATACTCTATGGAATGCTACTCAGCCATAAAAAACAACAGGACCCTGGCATTTGATAGAAAGTGGTCAGATATGGAGGATCTATTGCTGAATGAAGCCAGAATACAAAAGAAAAATATTGTTTATATCCACTTACCATATACCAACTATCCACACTGAGGGCATAAAGGCAGTGAAAATAGTTATGGAGGCTGAAGACAACGTGCAATGGGGTGGGAGAAGGGAAGAGTATAGAGGAGGATAGCAAGAGAACAAGTAGAGAGGCACGACATTAGTGGGACACGGAAATGGTTTATTACCTGTTGATGATGACATGAATAGTACTCTCAGTTGGACTAGTCTGAGAAGTATTTCATGTTGGGTAAATTCTTTTACAAGCCAAATGATATATAGTGATTAGATGTTTTAAAAAATAATGAGAACAATAATAATAATCATCATCATCATCCGAAAATAAATTATGAAAAGCTATCTGATGAGGATGTGGACAGTAATGTCTTCGTCTTGACTGATATGCAGGGTATTCCTGCTGGTAAAAGAAATGTAATAAACTGTAAAGATATATGTGATTCAATGTAATATAAATAAGATTATGATAATAATAATTAAAGTTAAATTTTAAAAAAACTACTAATCTACACCATGGCCCTATGATCAACAGAAAGAAAAGAGCCTCTTTCTGAAAGGAAAGCCAAGAAAACTGGAGAAAACTGGGAGGCAAGGACTTCTGAAGGGCTCCCATGGAATCCTTGGATTGCAATTATCTGGGCCACTCGTGGTAATTCTTGTTTCTGTCCTACCATGTCTTTTCCTATTTGCTGGGGCCCATTAGTCACAGATCACTAGGAACCCACTTTTGTCAGACTAAGTTAGGTTCATTGACCCAAAGCAGTACAGGAGGTTGTACTCCATGGAGAACCATGTGGCAGAGACTGTGAGCAGGAACTTATTGTAAGATTTGGGCCTGTGTTGTATGATTTAGAAGAGGTATCAAGGAAGCAGCTCTTAAGAAACAGCCTCAAGAGGAAGTAAGTAAAGGTTAAATTTGTTTAGAATATCACACTCTAACACTTTTTGAGTGCCTACTAAGTGCCAAGCATTGTAGTACAGAAATGAGAAAAACACAGTTAATTCCCAAAAGATGCTCCTAGCCTATTAACAGAGACAAAGACAGAGCTACTGAAATTTGGCGTACTAAGCAATAGAAGCACTTACGAGTTATGGTAAAGCAGAGAGCAGGAAGGAGTAACTTCCATCTGGGGCTGGGAGGACCAACTGGAAATGTTAGGAGAACGTGCACAAAAGAAGTAACACTTCAACAGAATTTTGTAGGATGGATAGGAGCTTGCTGAGCAGATAGATGAAGGAGTGTCATTGCAAACTGTCATAGGTAAAGTCATAGGAAAGTGCTCCTGAGCAGAAGGGGTAACAGGTGCAAAGACCTAAAAGCATGAAATACTCTGGTGCATCCTGGAATCTTAAACCCATTCATAAGTAAGTCATAACAAGGGTTAAAAAGCTGCCATGGCCAGTCAGCAGGTAGTGTGGTGGCTGAGGTGCTGGACTCCCACAGGGCTGACTGCAATTCGAGTCCAGACCAGGTGGCTTGCTTTCTCATTTTCCCTCTCTCTCTCACTCTGTCTCTCTCCAATGAGTGCATGTGCCCTGTGGAAAATTGAAAAATAATCATGATAATAAATAAAATTAAATAAATAATCCTTTAAAAAACAACCAACCAAACAAACAAACTAGTCATGGCAACCACTATATCCCCGGCCCCTAACACAACTGTCCAGAATACAGTTACTTACAAATTAAGGAAGCACTGACTAAACACCATAGCTTATCATCAGAACTTACATTTTAACCACTGTGTTAGAATCTCAACCATATGCAGAAGTGACTATATATGTGTAGAGTGTAGGTTCACTTTATAGTTTGGGTTACATTCTGTTTCTGGTCTTCTTATTCCACATTTTAACTCTTAGGAATTAATTAGATGGTTAACTTGTTCAATGCTCAAAACCCAAGCTTTAGGACAAAGATTACCAATACTGAGGGGTTTTACATTGTTATTCAGCCCTTAGTTGCTGTCTGTCTTCAAATGACTTATTCAGGAAGGGTATGGCCCATGGGCACAAGATCACCCCAGCCTCTTCTGACTTGGGCTTCCAGAAAGTCAAGTGTAGTTAGTTATTTGTAAGATAATAGGCCACCAGAGAATCCTGAGCTCTTCCTCCAGCCTTTTCTCTTTGAGCAAAGACTGAAAAACAAATTTAAGAGAATCTGCCAAAAGTGTCAGGCTTCACAGACCTTCTGAGTGAATTTCCCCAAGTGGTCAAAACTGAAAGTGATCAGGCCAGATTTATAGGCCAGCGAGTCCCCCACCCCCGCCCCACCCCCAAAGGCCCTTTACAGGATATGCTACATACATCTCAGGGGGTGGATGTTCTCTCCAGCTTCCTCACGCTGAAACTGTCCCAGAGCCAACTGGCTATCCAACCACTGGAGCCATCCCTGCACATCAGCTGTATCCAGAGGCAGCTGGCCTTGAGATAACTAGGTCCCCATGAGGGGGGAAAAGGCAGTGATCACTGAGAGGTGCTTCTTCTGGGTGATCAAGGGGATGATGAACACAGTCAGCACAAAACATATAAGGAGTTGTCCTGGTCAGTTTGGGCTTCTGTAACAAATTGTCATAGACTGAGTGGCTTAAACGTCAGGAAATTATTTCTTATACTTCTAGAGGCCAGAAGACTAAGATCAGAAAGGTCGAATTCTGATGAAAGCCTTTTCTATATGGCAGATGGCCAATTTCTCCTCCTCACATGGAGGAAAGGGAGCAAGAAGAGTTCTCTGTGGTTTTCTTTTTTTTTTTTTTTTTTTTTCTTTTTTTGGAGAGGTTTTTGCTATAGGGCGCGTGCGCTCGCCAGACAGACAGAGAGAGACAGAGAGACAGAAAGCAGGAAATCACCCCCCAGGGGGGATGGCCACGCCGCAATCCCTTCTCCTCCATTCTCCTCTCGGGATCCTGGGCACGCACGCACACGCGCCCGGCGTGAGTTTAAGCCGCCGGGTCCGGGACTCGAACCGCGGTCGACTACGTGGGAGTCCAGCGACATAGCCATTACACTAACTGCTGGTCCCTCTGTGGTTTTCTTAATAAGGGCACTAATCCCATTCATGAGGGCTCTACGCACATAACTTAATCATGTCCCAAAGGCCCTGCCTCCTAATACCATCACTTTGTTGGTTAGGACTTCAACATACAAATTTGGGGGAAATGCAAACAGTCTGTTCAATGTAAAGTCTAAACAAAAATGTATCATAAAATGGGAACACAGAAAAACAAAAGCCATATTCTACAATAAATCTATTATTTTATGTACAGGGTTGACATTGGTATATGAACTAAATAAATTAGACATTCAACTTTCTCATCTGCTTCTGTAGGAGTTTATATATTCTAGTTGGTGTTTTTAAAAATGCATTTATCTACCTTATTGAGAAAATGAGAGTCATAGTCTTCAGGAATACAGAGTAATTTGATATTGAGTGCTGTGGGAGAGGTCCAGGGAAGACCTGGTTACAATCAGGGAGGCATGTTGGGGGTTGGGGGGGGGGGATCTTGTCTTTAGGCCCTGCCCCTGTTCGGGCACCACCTACAAAGGGTAATGGGCACTCAGAGCTGGTCACGTTCCTGACCTCCCACCTGTTTCCACCTGCCTGGGAAACTCCCCATAAACAAACTCACTTCCTGTTCCCTACTCTCTCTTTAATCCTTAGTATTAAAGCCTTTTTCCTGACTCTGCTCGTATTTTTTTTTTCTTTTTAACTTTTACATCAGTGTCATGGAAGTGTAATTATACACAATAAAATATACTCAATTTTAGGGTACAGCTTGATGAGTTTCAGAAAATGCATGAGCCCCCCATAACCCCCATCCCAATCAAAATATGAAATGCAAAGGAGTGCCCACATTTTCCTGTCACTATAGTTTTCCTGCTCTTGAATTTATGGTGAATAGGATCGTGCAGAATGTGTGCTTTCGGGTCTCACTTCTCTCACTCAGAGTGGTGTTTCTGAGGTTCACGGGTACCGCTGCACTTACCAGCAGTTTATTTCTTTTCGTGGCTGAAGAGTACTTCTTTGTATGAATACACACTATTTACCCCACGTGTTGAAAGACATTTAAGTTTTTCCAGTTTTTGAGTACTACCAATAAAGTGGCTACGAACACTTAAAGTCCTGGGCTGCCTTCATTCAGTGTGGAAATATGGTTATTTCACATATTTTTTTCTAGTCGTCTAACTGCATATGTGGGAACGCACCATCAGGCAGGGATAGGATACTCTTTTGTTCCATCAACAAATTTGCCTCTCTGCCCCAGATCTGCTGTCTCCATCCTCATCAGGAATGTGCCATTTAACTCAAACCTGAGACCTTCCTGCACCAGAAAAGGATTCCCATCAGTCATGCCCATGTCCAGAAAATGGAAATAGATATTTGAAAATGAGACTGTGGTGATCAGGTTAATAATGGCAATTACAAGCCATGTTAATAGCATACATCCCCTGATGTGATACAATGAGGACATTTCGCTCTAGTGTCATTCTCCAAGCCTGTGAAATACCAAACTAATCAGAAACTCAAACTGAGAAATAGTCAACAACAAATACCTGACCAGAACTCTTCAAAACTGCCATGGCTGGGGTCAACAGGTGCTGGACTCCCACATGGCCAACTGCAACTCAAGTCCTAGACCCATGGGCTTGAAAATCACTCCAGGTGCATGCCTAAAATCCCCAGAGGAAAATGGAGTAGAAGGAGTTGCAGCATGGCTATTCTGGGGGTGCTGTGATTTCTCACTTTCCCTCTCTATGTCTATGGTCTATGTCTCTCTCCCGCATGTACGTCCTATGGCCAAAAAAAGCTGCTATGGTGAGGCCAGCCCATGACCTCATAGTTAAGGCATATGGGCCTCACATGCCAACTATGCAGTTTGAATTTGGAAAAACACACCACATGCATGTCATGCATGTCCAAAGTCCCACAAGGAGGGAGAAATGGAGAAGAGATTGCAGCATGATGGTACCCCATGTCTCTGTCTCTCTCTGATGAATACAGGAGCCCTCTGGCAAATTAAAAAAAAAAAGAGAGAGAGAGCGAGAAAAGAAAATAAAAGCTGTCATGGTCGTGGAAAACAAAGAAAGACCAACAAATTGTCACAGATCAGAGAAGACTAGGAGATGTGACAACAAGAGCAATGTGGTATCCTGCATGGGCTCATAGAACAGAAAAGGACACTAATGAAAAAACTGGTAAATATGAGTAAAGTCTGGAGTTTGGCTCACAGTCATAAGTCAGTTTGGACAAATATACTATACTGCTCTGAGATGTTAGTAACAGAGGAAACTGGGTAAGGGAACGGTCTGCACTATCTTTGCAACTTTTCTGCAAATGTAAAATTATTCCAAAATGAAAGATTAATTATGAAAATGTCAAGCTTGAGCATTCTCAGCACATGAAAGCCAGTAAAGTAATAACCCCGAGCCGTGGCCACCACTGCTCCACCAGCTCTGCCATCCCGAGAAAGGAAGGATAATTCTGTTTGCACTTCCCATTCACTCTTTATTTCCTCTTTGTCTAGATATGCCTGGGATTTGTGATTATTAAATTGCTGCCCTGTTAATATAGCCAGTAATCCTGCTTGTGGCCTTTCCCACAGATTGGTCAATAGACTGCCCACACTGAGGGGAGAGAAGCTCATTTGAGCACCGAAGACATAGTTCAGACCCAAGCCCAGCTAGCTCCAGGAAGAGAGAGAAAAAGCTAGAGGGAACACGTACCATCCAGAGCTCTTTGGGCAGCAATACAACATCTAATACCTTTCCTTTTCCATCATTTTCTCCCCTCCGCTGGGAAGCAAAACACCCCAGTGTGGGTGAGGAGGCCATTTTACAAACCCTGCACCCGGCTCTGTAGTTTTATTTCCTGAGGTTAACGATCTAAATAAATCGGCCCTGTCTTGCCTCTGCTAAGCTGCTTGAGAAATGATGTTTTATAGTCAACATAGCTCAGATGGGTACTTTCTTCCTTTGAAAGTTATCCTCGGTAGAAGTTCTCATTCTACCTAATGAACCAATATTAGTTTGACTACATGTTGTTAATTAAAAGCTGAGCTTTATGCATGCTCTTTTTTCCTACTAGAAAAGAAAGAAAGAAAGAAAGAAAGAAAGAAAGAAAGAAAGAAAGAAAGAAAGAAAGAAAGAAAGAAAGAAAAAGGAATACTGTACTTGTTCCTGAAACAGAATGGTAGACTCAGAATTTACAGGTCTCTCTTAATGGATATGGTGAACTATCTTTTAAGGGTGTCCTACCCTTAAGAGATGTCATTCTCCTTCCAAGCAAGACCTGGCCACAGATAACTCCATAGTCTAGGTCATTCCACTTTCATGTGTGGGGAAAGACCTTTCATCCCAGCTTCTCAATCTTTTCTTCATCCCAAACCGTTTTCCTGGTAAGTCAACATAAACTGTGTGCACAGGAAGACAAAAGCCACATCTCCTGGTCATTCAGTTCAAGATTTAGAGAAGGGTCTTCATTTGTGTTCTTCTAGAAGGAAACCCTGAAACAAGGATTCAAGTGCAACAATTTATTGGGAGGTGGTCCAAGGACACATGTGGAACAGGGGGAAGACAGTGAGTCAGGAGGGAAAGAAACCAGTATAGAGAGTGGGTTATCAAATAAGTCATCACTGTGGGCTGCGGGGCTTGGCCATACTGCACACTCTGGGGCCAGTGTAGAATGCACACCATCCCGAGAGCTGGGTATCAAGCCTCCATCTTTCCGCTATCATAGAGTGGCAGCTGCTCCTCGGAGAGCTCACTTCCCAGCCCCTCCAGCCTCTGTCCTTTGTCACAGCGGACTCTGGTGACCATCAAGCTATTTCTGTGCTTTACTCCCATTGTCTCTTTCTATACTCGCTGCTCATGCAGAGTAGGGCTTCCTGAACTCCTGGTTCTGCGTGCTGACTAATTCCCAAATCAGTCTTTGATCAACAAACCCTGTTCAACTTATTCTGTCAAGTTTTTCTTTTAACAGTTGTTTGTGACTTTTAGAATTGACTGGTAAGAGTTTGCTATGCTCTTTGAAAACTAATTCTCTAGATTACAAATGTGCTCTGCTACTGTCTGGTTTGTTGTCACACTTTGCTTATATTGTATTCAAATAACAGAACTTCTCATTTTAGTATAGCTAAAGTTCATGTTATACTTCAGGTTTCTCCTCAGGGCTTCTTAGTTAAGAAACCCTTACGGATTCCAAAGATGTAAAGATATTCCACTTCAGTTCCTTGTACAGGTCATAAAACTTGGCTTTTCACATTGAGAACTTTGATCCACCTGAAGTTTAGTACATGATGTGGGCTAAGCATATTGTAAGTGGGGCTTTCTCATTTACTAATCAACAATACTATCCATTTAATAGTTTGTTGACTTATTTTGTTTTTCCTGCTGATTTAAAATGCCATCTTTGCCACATAACCAGTTTCTCTGTGTATGTACAGGTGTGTGTGTGTGTGTGTGTGTGTGTGTGAGAGAGAGAGAGAGAGAGAGAGAGAGAGAGAGAGAGAGAGAGAGAGAGAGAAGACAGGCTTCTGGTCTCTTTTTTTTCTATCTATTGCAATTCTAATTCTGTTAGTAAGTATAGCTTTATGTGGATTCTATTCTGTCCCCTCAATTTATTGTCCACACCTGTGACAATACCATAGCATCTTAGTGGACAGATGTTTAAAAGCAGTCTTGCTATCAGGTAGAAAGAGCCTTAGCCCCATCCTACTTCTAAATTCTCTCCCCTTCTCTCTGTCCTTATTCCCCTGTATAATTTTGAGAATTAGTTTACAAAGCACCATCAGAATCAGTTTGGATTTGGGTGGAAAAAAAAATGGATTTTTTGTGGGGTAATTTACATACCAATAGTATTGAGTCAGTCATCCCATGAGACGGTAAACACCTTGAGTGATGGAAAATCATTCTCACTAAACATCTGAAAAGGACTGAAATTTATATACTTATCCAGCGTGTGAAGACTGCCTGTGGAGGAGCTGGGAGTTTGAAGTTGGCCTTTTGCTTATTACCCAGGTATATGTATTAAACTCCCAGTTGCCTGTCTGGTGTACATGTTACATGTGAGCGTTGTGGTTTTAAATTCTGTTTGTCAATATTCTATTGGGTCGTCGGGAAAGTCATCACACATTTCTGCATAGAAAAACAGAAAAAATATGTACCGACAACCTAATATATAAGAATCCAGGAACACCTGAATCCTTCCCTGCTAACGAGCACTGTGAGTTTTATACCCAAGGGACAACAGAAGAAAGAAAATAATACCACTGTTTGAAAATCAGACCAAAGGCCCAGTGGTGCCAAGTATAAACCTCTGCGTTTAGAGGATTTGGAGCCTGTAGCTTAAGCCTTTTTCCCAAACGAGGAATATTCCTCACTCTCTGCAACCTGAATTTTGGAAAGAGTTGGAGGTATGCAAAGGGAGATAGAGGACAAAGAAGACTAACCTGGAGGGAAAATTCCTGTCTAACTTGCATAATCAACTCTAAACCCAGGAGAGATGGAAAAGAGAGAGAGAAAGAAAAAAAGAAAAAGATGAAAACCTAGGCAGGCCTTACATTAGGTCTATAACAAGAATCAGGAGGGAAGAGGAGAGAGCCTGGAATTCTGCCTTTAAGACACGACATCCCATCCACCTAGTAAAAACAGCACTCAATTTCATAGGTGCTGACCACTCAGAACAGCAGAGCCTCCTCCTTCCTTGGTGCGTACATGCACCCTCTGGAAATTAAACAAATTTTCATTTACATTGTTGACTCATTAACATCAAACTTACGGCTGACAGCATTATAACTCATGCCTGAGTGGAGTGTCTCTCATACCCATAGCTCCATAAGGCACATCACAGCCTTCCTGCACTTAGGAATGCTGGAAAGCACTTCAGCACTACACTTGGAGGGCACTTTGAACAGTGAAATCACCAAGAAAAGCGCAAAAATATGAAAAGCACAGCATTCAAGAATTGCAAAAAAAAATACTCATTTATAGTATAAGAGCTGAAATGGCAAGTCGCACATGCAGAATCCATGAATAATGAGGATTGACTGTACTTAATAATATTTACAAAGCTTATAAATGACCAGTGAGTGAATGAGTAAATGGTGCATGAGTAGATGTTTGGTGTTGCAGGGGTTTGGGGTGGGTGGACTAACATGGCTTCCCTGCCCACACCAAGACCACTTCTAACTAATCTTCTTACTAAGGAGGAACTGCTCAGACAGTAATGTGAGTGATGGGGAGTGGCTGTAAACACAAATGATGCTTCCCTCGCTTTCCCACTGCTCATCTCCTGCTGTGTGGCCCAATTCCTAACAGGCCACGGCCTGGTATTGGTTCATAGCCCAAGGTTTGGGGACTCCCATGGACTCCCATGTCCTGGACCATGGTAACTCCATCACCAAAATAAAGGCCACCAGGTGAGGTCCCTTATCAGACAGCTAAATCTCCCCTGGTTCCACTCTGACTTTATTGCCAACTTCTTTTACATTCCAATGGACAGTCTGACCTTTTCCAGGTTTCTGTATAAAGAGGATACTCAACAATTGGAATCTGATGCTGCCAGAAAGGAGAGACAACTGCAGGAAAAGGATGCTTTCTCTGCACCCTTAGAGAATTCGAACACGTGACACATGTGCTTCTCTTCAGCCACAGTGCAACGCCAAAACTGTTAAACTCATGTTCAATGATTTATCCTGCAGTAATGTTTTCTCTGGGTACTAACAGATAATTATGTAAGAGGAAGTGAAACCCAACATGCAGTGCCAAAGTGAGATTGTTATGTGGGCAAGTCCCTGACTGGAAACACATCCTAAAATTGGCACTTTCCTTAGTACAAGGAAAGCAGGGAGTGGATGGCCACCCCCTTATCTCCCTAACTTATCTAATGATGCAACCTGGGTCCTGGAATTGTGACTGCTTAAGGGCTTCACGTGCCACACAATGCAGGGAAAGGAGACAAGGAAGGAAGAAAGGCCAAGTGTTTTTAGGATCTGTGTTCTTGGTGTGACCTACTGAGCACCGCGAGCAATTTTGCTGATGGTTATTTTGCTTTTTTGCCCCCTTCTATGTGTCAAGTATTGGTGAAAGGACCTTTACTGTAACTTCATGTGCAATTGCCCTCAAAAATTTACTTTGCAACCTAGAAATACCCATATTTCTACTTCCTGCATCCACAAATTCGTAATCAGCAGGCAACTATTGTTTTCCTCTAAACCTACTCTTCATTTTGGGTAAACGCCAGAGTCCAAAAAGAATGATCAAGAAAATGTAATTATTTTTCTAAAATTGAACTTATATTTTATTTCCAGATTCCATTTCATAGGGAGAGTAGAAGCCTGATCTCAGAAACTTTGGGGTCCTCCTCCTCCTGGGTTTACCTCTAAGTGCACTTGGTTTCTCCATCAGCCTGTTTCCACCACCCACTCCTTGGGAGAGCACAGGCATGAAATGCAGCCCTTCCAACAGAACAGGCATGTATTTCAGGTGAGCAGCACCTGAGTTCAGTCATCCCCCCTTTCAGCTTCTCTCTGAAGCTCTTATTATTGTAAATGGTGTCCCTCTCGGTGTATTTTCCAGTTGAAGTTCAACTTCTTGTATTTTTCCTTTCATTCAAGTGATACAACTTCTATAGCCTCTACATGAACCAAATACCAGGGATTATAGATCAGAGAGTTGGAAACATGGAAGAAAACTCAGAGATAACTTAATAAACCCCCTCCTCTTTCACAGGTGAGGAAATCGAGGTTTGGGCTAGAATTGGGGCTGAACTCCAGGGCATCACAACAGCCAACTCGCCCCTCCTCACTAGGAGGAAAGAGCTTTCATTTTCCTAAGACCTGGGATTGAATGGTGGGGCTTGCTAACCCTGACACATGTGTGCTAGTTGGTTCCGGGTACATATTCTTCCCCCTTCAAAATCCTGAAATTCTTCAAAGCAGTGCAGACTTAACATAGCTACTGTCCTTGGGCAGGTGGCTGTTTCCCGCCTCAGTGTTCTCATCTATAAAATGGGGAAAACAACAGAATTCTTGTGGAGATTAAATAATGGAAGGAAATAGAGCACCTTGTAAAGTTCTTACAGAGTATGCTCACGAATATTGATTATCATTCACCATCATCCTCATAACCCCACATCACTTATTGTTTAGAGACCTCTACTGTACTTAGATATCAGAGTCATTCTTTATAACAGCAATACTGGGGCCAGGTGGTGGCATGACAGTGGCATGATTGGACCCACACTGGAAGGTCTTAAGTTCACATCCCAGAACCTTCCTGTGCACACCAGGCATGTGTGCACGTGCCCCTTACCCAGTCTGACTGAGATGGGGGTGGATCTGGCATGAAAACCCTGTTGGGGATGACTTTCTCTCTGTCTCTCTTTCTCTATCTCTTTCTTTATCTTTCTCTGTCTCTCCCTCCTGCTCCTTCACCCTTTCCCTACCTCTCTCCTTCCATCATGGAAGGAAGAAATAAACAAATGTTATTTAAAAAATAAAATATCACTACCACTGGAAGGATTCTTCCACTCTTCATTACCGGAAATTGATGCAAAGGTTAATTTGCAACATAACACTCTCCTCCTCCTTCCTGGTGGGAAATGATTCTCTTGTTAGCTTTTCTCCCTATGGGAGGAATAGCAGGCAATGAATAAATATTTGTTGAATGAATGACTCAGTGAACAAATGAAAGTGGCAGGGGTATGACTGAAAAAACGACAAAACACTGTTATCTACTTTGCGTTTCAATACACTGTTAACAGTGACAGAAACTACTAGGAGGAAGGTGAACAGACCAGACCAACCTTCTCCTACCCCTGTTATGGGTAGAATGGCTTTGGGTGGTCAGAAGGCTGCATTAACCACTTTCTTTTGTTCTTCCCAGCCTAGAGGAGTTAGCACACCTCTGTTAGTCTGCTAAGGTAGCAGTCCCCAAACTTTTTGACACCAGGGACCAGTTTCATGGAAAACAATTTTTCCACAGGCCAGGCCTGGGGTGGGACAGGGTGAGGGGGGTGGTTTGGGGATGATTCAAGCCTATTACATTTACTGTGCACTTTATTTCTATTATTACTATGCTGTAATATATAATGAAATAATTATACAACTCATCATCATGCAGTATCTGCAGCTGCTTCCAGCACTAGCATCACTACTTCAGCTCTACCTCAGATCACCAGGCATTGGATTCTCATGAAGAGTACACAGTAGATCCCCCACATACATAGTTCACAATAGGGTTTGCGCTCTTATGAGAATCTAATGAGGTCAGCTGATGGGATGCAGAGCTCAGGCGGTTATTCGAGCAATGGGGAGCAGCTGTAAGTACAGCTGTAAGGTTTAGCTGGCTCACCCTCTGCTTACTTCCTGCTGTGTGACCCTGTTCCTAACCAGGCCACAGACTGGTACCGGTCCATGGCCTGGGGTTTGGGAAACCATGTGTTAAAGCCCAGAGGTGTGTGCTTAGAGTAAGAACAACCCTCTGTAACCAGGAGTGAAAGAAAGTGTCAGGGACCAACAGTTAGCGTAATGGCTATGTCGCTGGACTCCCACGTAGTCGACCACGGTTCGAGTCCCGGACCCAGCGGCTTAAACTCACACCAGGCGCGTGTGTGTGCGTGCCCAAGATCCCGAGAGGAGAATGGAGGAGAAGGGATTGCGGCGTGGCCATCCCCTCTGGAGGGGGGGGGGGGATTTCTCGCTTTTTATCTCTCTGTCTGTCTCTGGCTGGCTGGCGAACGCACGCGCCCTATAGCAAAAACCTCTCCAAAAAAAAGAAAAAAAAAGAAAGAAAGTGCCAGACAAATTACGAGGCGCCCAACTAAAAGTGAATTTCAACAGAATGAAACAAAAAAAATATTTTAGTGTGTCTCAGATATCACTTGAGCATCTGTTACAGTTAATATTTTGTTTTGTTTTATTTTGTTGGGTTGCTAAATCTGACAGGACCACTAAAAATAACCCATTTCCCCTACTTTGCATATAAAATGCAGGTAATTTAGGAATCTGTTTGGCAAAACCTGGTCAGAGCTCATCTGGATTATAAAGGGATGAGACGAGGCCACTGTATATCAGTCAAGGATTTCCCCAAGAAGAACCAGACGAAGCCTCCACAAATCAAGCTGCCTGCCACGTGAGATGTGTCCTGTGTTCTTACCTACCCCATTGTCATACAATGTAGGTGCTAAGGTTTATTGTGGAAGAGGATGAATTACAAGAGACATTGGAAAGAGCTGATATTTTAGAGAGTATAAAATCTTTGTGAAAGCCTATCTTTATGAAGTAGTTTTAGACCAGATTGTCTGGTTACCACAGAGAATTCTATGTTTTAACAAACCCCTCCAAAGATTCTATTGGATATTGTTTGCACTCATTTCACTGTCCCATAACACATTAGTACTTCAGATGTGAAGGGACATATTCAGACCCCATAAAACTATGTGACAGACACTTGACATACGTGTCTTCATCCAGTACACAGAACCCTAGGAAATAGAAACCAGGGTTCAGAGAACTGAAAACTAACTGAAAGTTACAGAACCACCAGATCCTATGAAGTTAAACGTGCACTTGCCTTGTTACCTCTGTCTCTCTTGGTTATTTCCTCTAAGGAAATACAAACTTGTGTTTGTGCAAAGATTATAAACAAATGTTTATAGCAGCTTTACTCATAAAGGTCCCAAAATGGAAACAATCCAAATGTCTTTCAGAGGGCAAATGGTTAAACAAGCTGTGGTACATCCATAGACTAGAACACTACTCGGCAATAAAAAAAGGAATGAACTACTGATACACATGCCTTAGATGAACTTCAAGGGCATTACTTTGAAAGAAAAAAAGAAAACTGGTCTCAACATATTAGTGACAGTGTGATTTCATTTCATTAGATTTTTTGAAAAGGCAAAATCTTGAAGATAGACCAGTGGTTGTCTGGAGTCAGGAGTGGACATTAGAGTGTGACTATACAAGTATAGCACAGGAGTGCTTGCTGGGGTGAAGAAACTGTTCATAGTCTGGCTGTGGTGGCTGCTACAGTTTATAAGCCTTTATAAGCCTTCACAGTCACAGAACTGCACACTCAGAAATCAATCTTATTGGATGATCATTTTAAAAGTAAAATTATCTTTAAAATACAGAACTAGCACATTTGAGATTAGAATCCAAATCTCAGTCTCATGAACCATATAAAACAATTCCTTCAAAGCAACTACAACTTAGTTGACAAAGAGATTCCCGAATAGTAGGAATAATAATACTGAGATAATTCATTATATACACATATATATGTACATGTAAATATATGTGTGTACATGTGTGTACATGTATGCACATGTATGCAAGTGTGTATGTGTGTATACATGCATGCACCTACACATGTATCTATGTGTGTGTGTATTTATATGTATACACACATATATCCTTTTTCAAGTGCTTACTATAGTTTCTGAAAAGTTCTACAGGAATAGCTTGAATTTTTGTCCTCTGGTGCTCTATTTGCTTAATTGCTCAATGCTCCCGCCACTTGGGAACTTGGCTAATCATCTGTACTAATAACAGTCACTGCCAATGGAAGTCATTTTTCTGAACCTCAGCTGGGAAACCTTCAAGTCACCCATCATGGTTTTCAGCTGACCTCTCCTTTGAGCCCTAGGTTCATGTATTGACCTGCTGCCTCGACAACACCAGTCAACCTCCACTAGCCACCTCAAACTCAGCATGGCCTAAATAAAATGGTTGAGTTTCTGTCCCCCCTCCAATAAAACCCCAAACAAAAACAAATTTTCTTCCCATCTCAGTAAATGACACCACCATTCACTTGGTTGCTCAAGCCAAAAACTCACTTCTTTACATTCCCTCCCCCTCCCGTTACCAGCCTACCCTCTCCATCAAATCCGCCATCCTTCTCCTTCCTGCCTCAAGCAACCGCTCTCATCCTGGTCTCATCTCCTACCTGGAAAACTGTGAGACCCTCTTCTTTGAAACTCCAGCCTCACACCTGTCCTGCTACAGGCAATGCTCTATAGGATGAACAAGTCTTTCAGACTGACAGTGCATCATGCCACAAAAACCTACAGGCTTCCTTTCATGCTAGACTATAGTTCCCTTCCAGGCTCTCTATGGTCTGTGCTTTGTAACACTTCTTTGATCTCTTTTTACCATCCCTCTTTCTCCTGCTTGAACTGCTTTTGCCTTTTCACTGTTTATCAAATATGCCCAACGCGCTCCTGCTCTATGGCCCCTGCCCTCACATCCCCTTGTTCTGGACTGCTTTTCCCCCGCGTCATGCTGGTTTCTCCTTTTCATGGAAGACTCACCTTAAATCTGACCTCTTCACACATCGCTCCAATCCAAAGGAGCCTCTTTCAACTTAAAGAACATTTATTATCATCATCGGATAACCTGGTATTTTTATTTACACTAATTGTCCTCCCAAGGGAGGACATATGAATTGGCTACTTGTCTGCCTTAGCCTCTGCTCTAGCCTCGATGCCAACAACAGTGTCTTGCGCCGGTGTGTGGCAAATGTTTGCTAAATGAATGGATTGGAAAGAAAATGCCTGTAATGCATGAAATGAAAAAATAATTGGAGTATTCTTGGAGAAACTTTCAATGACTACATAGCACTTAAAAGAAAACATCCTAAGGCACCAAAGATTTAGTGAAAAATTACAGCCCAAAGGCAAAGATGTCTTTGTCTCTGTTTGTTGAAATTTCAA
Source organism: Tupaia tana (assembly GCA_026018925.1). Classification (NCBI taxonomy): domain Eukaryota; kingdom Metazoa; phylum Chordata; class Mammalia; order Scandentia; family Tupaiidae; genus Tupaia; species Tupaia tana. The sequence continues at coordinate 71,434,960 of JAKSZU010000016.1, forward strand.
CCCTGAACACTTAGAAGCCTCTTCTCTCAACCAGTCAAGCCCAATCTCTGAGGGCAAAGAGCATGGCAGGTATTCAGGAAATGAATTAGAATGTTTATTGGGCCACATCCCCAGAGACAAACCTCTTGTCTCACCAAAGTTACAGCTGTCTCCAAAGCATGGAAAAGCCTCTCTAATCGGCAATTTAGATGAGTAAACTTAACATATTGTACGATGTTGATTTATGGTGACAATTAAGAACATATTACCAAAGTCTATTTCGCTGTTAACATCCCTGGAGACAGGATAACTTTTAAATCTTCTGGCTGCTCCCTCCCTAAAGGCTTGGATCTTGGCTAAAGATTTAGAGATTATAAATTTAACCAAGGATGAAAACTCCAAGAGGAGAGTCTTGAACAGCAAATAATGAGTTTAACCAGCATCTCAACTTCTCAGCAAGATTTACAATGCCTCCTTGCCTGAGGCCAAGAAACCTTTTATTTTGAAGTTTATAGCCTCTATCTCTTATTGTCTTAGCTCCAGATGTGAGAGTCTGGCCATTGGATGAGATTCTTTATGGAAGTCAGGGTTCATCACTTCAGCAAACCTTTTCTTCTGAGAATCTTTGTGGAGAAAAGGATGATGACCATGACTGTCATTCCCAAAACCAAAACAGAAACCTCTAGCTTGAACACCTCGCTTGATGTACAGTCCCTTTGTTGCATATTTGTCTGACCAGAAAGACCAATGGCTAGAATTCCAACACTCTGGCTTGGAGAAACTCTGGGGCTAGTTGGTTCTATGATGCTAGGGTTGGGTTCTCACCTCTGGTGAATCTGAGCTCCCTCTGAGGCCAACAGTCACAGCAAAAGAACATGAGAAAAACCAATCACTATCTACTTAGCTAGAGTAACAATATTTGAGAGCCAATCATGTCTGGGTCAAATTTGCCCAAAGGATGGCTCAGAGAGCACCTCCATCTGAATCACCTGGGGTGCATTTGAAGGAAGAAAAATCCTATACACCAAGCCTACAGAATCAGAATCTCTGGGGCGAAGGGTTAGGAATCTGCATCCCTAGTGTGCTCTACAGATAACTCTTGTGCACACTAAATTATAGGAAACTCTAAGAAAGCTGTGTTGGGATAACTGAGAGCTGACCTAGAAGAGCAAGTCACCACCTACTCCAGATGGAGATTTGGGAGAGCACCCCTCTTTGACTTTGGTTCCTTTCGTCTGAGCATTTAACCCATCATCAGGACCCCATGCAGAGGAAGAGAGATGAAATTCCTGAGGAAATTTTATTTCTCTGAGACATTTACCCTGCATTGGACCACCTACTAGCTTGACAATATTTCTATACAATCCTTCTCAGTTTCGAGGAGAACTATGTAAACTATAATATACTTGGTACTCTGATAGTTGTTAGAATATTTTTAAAAACTAAAATAACTTGGGAAGTCAAGTGATCAATATAAAATTGAAGAATTTCAGGTACCATGAGGCTAGTGGAGGAAAGTAATTTTACTCTCCTTACAGGCAATACGACCTTATCCCCCTCACTTGCTCTCCCTCAAACCAGTCATATAAAGCTCGCTCTCGAGACAATATATCAAGACTGTAACCTAACCCCAAATGTAAGTCCAAATTCCCAATGTCCACTCATCATGTTCTCAGAGCATGGCATTCTACCAAAGAGTAATGATCCACTGGACATAATGCACAAACACACACATGTGTACAGACACACAGATCCCTCCCCACACACAAACACACATACATGGACAAATAAACCTGAGAAAGGTATTGTTCTATTTGGCAGGAGTTGGCAGAGAACAGAGGCCTAGTAAGTGCAAAGTTTACCCACTCTGGTCACTAGAATCTTAACTACGTTATTCAAAAAGTATCAAAAAATATCAGATATCCGTCCATAATAACACAAACATTTCTTACTAGATACGTTTTCATAACATTGGACATGCTAGGGTACAGTGGAATGATTGCGATAAGTAACATTTACTGGAAGCTTACTTTGTGCTTCAGAATGTTACATGCATGGGGGGGGGGGGGGAAGAGAGGCATCCTTACCACAATGTATGAATCAGGTAGGTTTTTTTTAAATCTCCATTTTACAGACAAGAAAACAAAACATTGAAGTGACTTGCCAAGATTATCCTTCAAGGAAATGAGAGATATGAGATTTGAATTCAGATGGCCTGGCTTCAAAGGTACATTTTCTGTAAGAGGACAGGGGTAAATATTGGGTCATCAGGAAATTCATGATGTAATTTTCGCAAAGAAAAATAAGTCTTAACTTTCCCAATGACCTAATATTTTAGACTCTGCAAATCAAATAAAATTTTATTTATGGGCACTGAAATTTAAATTTCACAGAATTTTTGCGTATCATAAAATACTATTCTTTGGGTTTTTTCTTTTCACTCACTTCCAGCCTGGATGTGACCTGTAGGCTGTAGTGTACTAAGGACAGACTAAAGCTCAACTCTTCCACACTCTAGACCTTGCCTTTGTCTGTCACTTGGCAGTCATGACATCTCAGGCAAGTCACTCAGGAAGCTTCCGTTTCGCCAGTCTTATCACTCGGCCTTGCTGCTTTGACTGACGGTATGCAGTCAGTTGTTCATGTGTTCATATTTGCATTTAACAAATATTTATTGAACTGGGCATTGCGGGGAAATTAGAGACATTTTGGACATAGATAGAGCCAGGTGGGAAACCTCAAACCATACTTTCCCTTCTCCTACCTGCGTTTGACTCTCTTGAGAGAACTCTGAACTAACCAAATAATAGAACCAAGGTTACTGCTTTAATTCCTCGACAAATGACGCATTTGCTTTTTATGGTCACGTAATGAAGTATCATACCCTAAGGAACGTAAAACAGCACACTCATCGGCTCAGTTCCCACAGGTCAGGAGTCTGACAGCGGTTAGCTGTCTCCTCTGTTCAGGATCTCACGAGGCCATCGTCAACGCATCAGCAGGGCTATGTTCTCAAGTAATTTGACTAGAGAAAAAAAACAGATTTCAAATTCATTCCGATTGTTGGTAGAATTCATTTTCGTGTGGTTGTCGAACTCCTGGTGTTTTGCTGGGTCAAAGCTAGCAGGACAGTGAGAATGAGCCTTTTGAGAGTCATGTACATATAAACATTTATAAATATATAGTAACACAATGAAAGGGACAACATGCATCACCTTTGCCATGTAATATAACACAATCAAGAAAGGGACACCCATCCATCACTTTTTGCCATATTTTATTCACTAAAAAAATTACAGGTCCTGGGGCCAACAGATAACATGGAGGTTAAGGTGGGCAGATTCCGCATGACCAACTGTGTGGTTTGAGTCCCAGACCCTGCGTGTACATGCATGCCCAAAATCCTGAGAGTAGACAAGAGAAGGGATCATGGCCTAGACACCCCCTCACAGGGTGCTGTCTCACTTTATCTCTTTCTCTCTCTATCTCAAGTGAGCATGTGCACCCTATAGCAAAAGAAAAAAGAAAGTTATAAGTTCTACCACACTAAAGGGCAGGAAATCACGGGATATAACACAGGAGGTTAGCTAGCTACTCTGTTCAGTGGTCATGCTTGCCACTACATCTGAAAAAAGACTGCATCTAAAACTAGGGTGCAGGGTCATAGGGTGGTCTTACATTTAAAGAAACTAAAACACTGCTTGGCATGCAGAATGAAGTCATTACCATTTGTCACTATCTTTAGTAAGAAGGTTCTCACCCAGCCAGAGCAGCATCCAGTCTCTTCAAGGTGGTTTGGGACATCACTGTGCAGACAGCAAACCTTTCTTGTCTCCAGAGATGCCCACACAATGCCTATCGAGTTTGCGTCGCCTCTGACTTCTTGGACTCTGCGAGCAAAACCTAAGGGCTCTGTGCCATCTTAGTTTCTGGGTGCTAATGTTTTCACCAGAAGTGGGGTAGGATTATTTTCCCCCATAACTGCTAGTCCCCAAATTCCAAATTCTAATTTGCTTTCATTCGACAAATACATTTCACAGTCTTATATTACATGCCTATTGCATGTCAAATGCTGGACTTTCTCCATCTCAGTAGGTTTGCTCCAGTCCAGAACTCCAGAATTTTCTCTCATTTTGGTATTAATTTGGACTCATTTTTTCCAGTTTCCTTAAGACTGAGTTCATTTTTTTAAAGCAACATCTTCAGTTTTGAGGCGTTATAGAAGTGGTTATCTCATTGGCCCACTCTCTCATTATATAAAAATGCACACAACTAAATTCCTCCCTCCTATTTTCCTACCACCTTATCTTGTCATTTAGATTCAAATTTGTTCCCTGTTTTCCTTATTTCAGAACTGATCCTCCAAAGCAAATTATTTCTGGAACTTCAGTTTACTGTGCTTGTTTATTTATTGCTAGAAACCCTTTCTGAAAGATTTACCTCACATTATAAGATTCAAGTGATTATCACTCTATGACTATTATTAATAATACTATTATTTATGATGACAGGTCAATAGATGGCATGAAAGGTAAGGCACTGGATCCCACATATCTGACTCCATGGTTTAAGTCTCAGACCCAATGCTTTAAAAATCACTCCAGGGGTGTGTGTGTGTGAACCCAAAATCCTGAGAGGAGAATGGAGGGGAAGGAATTGTGGCATGGCCCTCCCGCCCCAGGGGGAATAATTTCTCACTTTCTGTGTGTGTGTGTGTGTGTGTGTGTGTATGTGTGTGTCTCCAGAAAGTGCATATGCCCTATGGCAAAAAATATAAAATAATAATAATAATGGTGATAGTAATAACTAATATTGTTATTACTATATTCCAGGGATTATTCAGAGATCAGGGAATATATTAGCCCATTTAACCCTCATTTTGGAAATCAGTAACTTATGAAATCAAGTAGCTTATCTAAGGTCACATCACTCGTAAATGTCAGCAGAGATTCACACCTAAACTATGTATGAATCTATGTAATTATTTCCAAAGTCTATACTTTTAACCACTATGCCATTTGCCTCTCTGTTTGTGGAAATAAAATCCCATATCTGGAAATAAACCTTGAATCCAAATGACAAGGCAAGGTGGTAGGGAAATAAAGAGAGAAAGAGACAATGTTTAACTCTGTGTTCCTATGAGATGTGAGTGAGGGTTGGTAAGGTGGACTCTTTCTCTTACACCTCAGAGCTTCAGTTATTACTTTTAAAAATCAGCTCAAGTGACACAGAATACAGGAAAAGGTGACACTGACCCAAATGAAACCAGGCACAATGAAAGAAGGTGAAGATGTAACAGTAATGGAAATATGTATGGACTAATATATAGAATATTCATAATGGGAAAAATTATTTTAAAAAGGATATTTGGGTATGGATTTGGGCAGAACTTGGTTCAAGTCCTGGTCTAAGACTTAATTTTCAGCTGAGATGGGGACAAGTAGGCAGTCCCAATCTCATTTGAAATGAGCATTTATTATTAAAATCAAGCTATTAAACTATAATTAGATTCTCACCCACTCATTGACACGTGATGGTGCTCCTGCAAATTCTAGAAGTCATATTCGTTTCATTGCTTTATATTTTTCAAGAAAACATGAGACATTTCAGTGTATTTTTTTTAACACTTAAAACTTCGTATCTTTTAATTTATGATATTTGGAGATAAAAATCCAGTTCATTTATTCAGCAAAATGCTATTTATGTTTATCAAGATAATAATATTTACTACATTAAGGCAGGCTCTGTGCTAACCCCTGGGTCTAGAACAGGTTAGCTAGACCACACCCAACTGAAAACCCCAGATGCTTCTTCTATTGGACCATAGGGGACTGCAAATATTCAATCTTTCTTTGCTCACAAGAATGGCAATTTCATGTTATTCAACCTAATAATAGGGAAATGTATTACATAATTAAACAAATGAAAATACAATTGTAATCTGAGAGAATAGCCATGCAGGAACAACGTGAGGGTCTGTGTGAAACAGGGCAAACTGACTAACGTGGTTTCGGGATGCTGAGGAGGGATGATTCTTCTCCATGTCTGTGTTGGTTACCAGGTACAGGCAATTCCATTCAACAAACAGCCCTGGCTCCCGAGTCCTCCACTGGTGAGTGAGAGAGAAACAATGCTAAGCATGCCCCCCTCCTCCTTCCTCTTAGGAGCTAGGCTCCACCAGACATCTGCTTGTTCTATTTCTCTGTGCATAAATTCTCTGGGTTTGTTTTGTTTTTAGTGTGGCAAATATGCATAGACTAAACGTCACATTTTAACCCCTTCTTAGTGTATGGTTCAGTGTCATTGGGTATATCACACTGTTGTGCAACCACCACCACCGCACTTCTCTCCAGAATGCTTTTATCCTTCCAAACAGAAACTCTGCAAACATTAAATAATTCCCTACCCCTACTACCCTCAGCCCTTGGTAACACCACACTTTCTGTCCCTGTGAATCTGACTACTTTAGATACCTCACATAAGTGGACTCAGAATATCTCTGCTTCCTCCCCAGCCCACTTCTGTTTTCATTTTGTTTTGTTTTGTTTTTTAAGATTTTTGCCATAGAGTGCATGTGCTGGCCAGAGAGAGACAGTGAGAAAGTGACAAAACACCCCCAAGGGGGTATGGTCATGACCCAATCCCTTCTCCTCCATGTTCCTTCTAGGATCTTGGACACACACCCAGCAAGATTTTCAAGTTGCCAGGTACAGGACTTAAACAGTGGTTAGACATGTAGAAGTCCAGCACCTTAACCACCATGCCACCTGCTCACCCCACAGCCCACTTAATGTATTTGTCTTTTGAGGGCTGGCAGGTTTTGCTTCACATAATGCCTTCAAGGTTCAATCCATGGGTAGCATGTGTCAGAACTTCGTTCTTAAAGCTGAATAATATCCCACTGTATATACATACACACTTTGCTTATGCAGTCATCCATCAGCCAAGATCACTTTGAGTTGCTTCCTCCTTTTGGCTATTGTGAAAAATGCTGCCATGAACATTGGTATAAAAATATCTGTTTGGGCCAGCAAGTGGCATGGAGATTAGGGCACTGGATCCCACATGGCCAGCTTCACGGTTCAAGTCCTGGACCCAGCAGCTTGAGAATCACTCAATGTGCATGTGCATGCATGTCCAAAATCTTGAGAGGAGAGTGGAGAAGAAGGGATTGTGGCGTGGCCATCACGCTGGGTGGTGATTTCTCTCTCTCTCCTCTCTCTCTCTCTCTCTCTCTCTCTCTCTCTCTCTCTCTCTCTCTGGTGAGTGCATGCTCCCTCTAGCAAAGACTTTTTAAAAAGAAAAAACAAAATCTGTTTGAGTCCCTGCTTTTAATTGTTTTAGGTAAATACTCAATTTTTCAAGGTTCCACCATACTGCTTTCTATAGGAACCACATCATATTTTATCAACAATGCATAGGACTCTAAGTTCTCTATGTCTTCACTGATACTTATTTTCTCTTTTTGATAATGGTTATTCTAGTGGGTAACAAGTGGTATCTCACTGTAGTTTTGATTCACATTTCTCTGATGATTAGTGATACTGAGCATTCTTTCATGTGCTATTGGTCAATGCATATTTTTTAGAGAAATATCTGTTTAAGCCTTTTGTCTATTTTTAAACTAGGTTGATTTGTAGGTTGTTGATGAGTTGTAATTTGTATATTCTAGATAATAATCCCCTAAAACATTATGATTTGCAAAAATTTTCTCCCCTTCCATAGATGATTATTTCACTTTGTTGATAGTGTCCTTTAATGCACAAAAGTTTTTAATTTTAATGTGGTCCAACTTACCCATTTTTTCTTTTGTCCCCTGTGTTTTTTGTATGATATCATGCTTAAATTTTACTAAGTTACCCCCCGCCCCAGGTCCAGGGATATCTAGGACAAAGTAGATGAGTTCAATTAATTCTGGCTTCAGTATTAGAAACTCACTCACAGATAGATGCAAAATTCTCAACAAGATACTTTCTAACTGTATTCAACAGCATATAGAAAAGGTTATTCATCACAACCAGGTAGGCTTTCTTTCAGAGATGCAAGGGTGATTCAACATACACAAAACCATAAATGTAATACACCATATTAACAGAAAGAAAGATAAAAAAACCATATGATCAGAGGGAAGCTATGCTCTACAATTCATCTTCTAGACTCCGGAAATATTCAGACAGGAAGCCGTTTTAAAGCTGAGGTGTCCTGGCCTGTTCAGAGAAACTATACTCTAAACTTCATCTTCTGGACTCCCAAAATACTCAGACACATGGAGGAGAGATTTGGCCACAGAATGACCAGAAACCACTACAGAGGCACAAGAAACGTGAGAAACCAAGAAAATATCTCTCCTCTAAAGTAAAAGAACAGAACATCATCCACAGACAGGACCGTAGAACTCTTGGAAATGTCTGATAGAGAGTTCAGAATATTCATAGTGACAAAACTAAATGAGATGCAAGAGCTGAGAGATAATGAACTCCAGAAGATGCAGGAAAAAAAGAGACAACGAGTTCCAGGAGATGTTGAAGTTCTTCCATGATCTGAAAGAGGAAATATGCACCATAAAAAAGAATCAAGTGGAGCTATTAGAAATGAAGGCTGCCATTCAGGAAATCAAAACCTCCCTCAAAAGTATTTAAAGCAGATTAGTTCATGCAGAAAATCGAATCTCAGATGTGGAAAGCAAAACCTCTGATTTAGAAAAAACAACCCCCAAAAAATGAGAATACTATACAAGAAATACTAGACAGCATTAAGTGCCCAAACATCTGGATAATCAGTATTCCAGAAGGTGAGGGAACTAAATAAAGGCATTGATAATCTATTCCATGAAATCTTGGAAGAAAACTTTCCAAACCTCGAGAGGCATTCAAATATCCAGACCCAGGAAATACAAAGGATCCCTAATAGAATCAACCCAAAATCTTCTCCAAGGCACATCACAGCTAGACTGACCAAATCTACAAAGACAAGATACTAAAACTGGCGAGGGAAATGTCAGGTTACTTACAAAGGTTATCCAATCAGGCTAACCTCAGACATCTCATCAGAAACAATGCAAGCAAGGGAAGAATGGGAAAATAAATTCAAAGTGTTAAGTGAAAAGCAGTTTCAACTAAGAATACTATACCTGGCAAGATTATCTTTCATATGGAAAGAAAGGATAAAAACATTCTCAGATAAATAAGTCCTGAAAGAATCTGCTAATAGGAAACCCACTCTTCAAGAAGTTCTGAAAGGAGTGCTCTACCAAGAAAACTAAAGACACACAAAGAAATAAGAAAATAAAAGGCAACCAAAAAAAATGACTAATTTAATGCTAGGGACAAGAAATATCAATAATAACATTGAATGTTACCTTCCAGGATTTAAATGAAAAGATTGGACCACAGTAACATTGCATATTCAACAGAAGAGAGTCTGAACATAAGAGTGAACTGGTGAAATAGAATTTTATGACTTTTTAGTAAAACACTACTGATTTTTTTTTTACTATGCTTTGTTTTCCCAATTTAAGCATTTTACTTTTTTCTGCATTGTTGATAGGTGCAGCAATTTGTTAAAATATTTTTCTTGTTTGTTTCTTTAAATGAAAACATAAACTTTTCTTCTTTCCTGACCCCTCTGGAATTGGAAAATATTTGGGAGTGTTCTTATATTGTAGCAGAAACGTTATTTGTATAAGTTCAATAATGCTTGTTGCATTGAAGCAGAAATTGGAAATACTCATTATTGGACAGGGCTTTGACTGGAATGTCATATCTGAAGATTAATCAGGAAATTATGGAACTAAGGTGGATCTCAAGCAAGCCATCAGAAGCTCTTAGAAAGATGGCCTGGCACCATAAATAGTTCTACCTGGCAGAGAGGATTAGAGAAGATTTTTGAAAGAATTTAAAGTCTCTTTACGATCTAAATAAAATAAAATAAATAAAATAACCTAGACTTTTCCAGCTCGGCATTGTAATCAGTAGAGATTGCGAAAGAGCAACCACACCAGAGGATTATCTTGAGAAAGACATTGAAGAAAAAGAGACTGATCTTTGCTAGCAGGTGGTATATCACAGAATACATGGTAGGCAGGGCTGAATGGAGAAGTTTTATGTGTGACTTGTATGCTGGGCATCTGCTTTTCAACAATTTGAGTAGTTGACATGTAAATATTTTCTCAAAAATATTTAAAAACCATACTGTCTCTGTTGTTATAGAGTCACAAACAAAATTATACAAAATTACAAAAAATATTTTGAACATTATCTTTAAAATTCAGTATTTTGAAATTTTTTTGAGAGGTTTTTGCTATAGGACGCGTGCGCTCGCCAGACAGACAGAGAGAGACAGAGAGACAGAAAGCAAGAAATCACCCCCCGGGGGGATGACCACACCGCAATCCCTTCTCCTCCATTCTCCTCTCGGGATATTGGGCACGCATGCACACGCGCCCGGCGTGAGTTTTAAGCCACCGGGTTCAGGATGCGAACCGCAGTCGACTACATGGGAGTCCAGTGACATAGCCATTATGCTAATTGCTGGTCCCAGTATTTTGAAATTTTGAAAGTTGTTTATTAACTGTCAAGAACTATGGAGTATAAACAAAAGTTTTTTGATATGTAAAGTAAATGTTTGTGGAAAAATGTAAAAAGAAATAAAAGAGAAAAACCATCTGATCATTTCAATTGATGCAGAAAAGGCATTTGACAAAATACAACATTCCTTTATGATTAAGACTCAGTAAAATTGGCATAGAAGGATCACTTCTCAGCATAATAAAAGCCATCTATGAAAAAACTATAGCTAACATTATACTGAGTGGTGCAGGATTAAGGCTGCCCACTTTCTCCACTCTTATTCAACATAGTACTGAAAGTCCTAGCCAATGCAATCAAACAAGAGAAGAAAATAAAAGGCATTCCAGTAGGGAAAGAAGAGCTGAAATTATCTCTGTTTGCAGATGACACGATTGTATGCATAGAAGACCCAATAGTATCCATGAAAAAACTTCTCAAAGTAATAAGTGCATACAGTAAAGTGGCAGGATACAAAATTAACTTACAAAAATCTATAACATTTCTATATACAAATAACAAGCAGACAGAGACAGAACTGACTAAAATAATCCCATTTACCATAGCCACAAGAAGTATAAGATACCTAAGAATAAAACTTACATTTGTTGGACACTGATATGGTTTATTATCTGTTGATGAGGATGTGTATAGTATTCTCAGCTGGGCTGGACTAAGGTGTATATCATGCTGGGTAAAGTCTCTTTACAATCTAAATGATATATAGTGATTCAATGTATAAATAATAATAATAAATTTTTAATGCAAAAAATATAATTTTTTATTAAAAGCAAATCACATATTTGAGTTATAATAATGATATTATCTAGAGTTCAATTGTGATTCTTTTGGCATTAGGGACTACACATGTTAAATAAACATAGCTTTTTCCAATACTTTCTCCTACAATTATTATCAAACAGTGATCTTTGAATTTAAATTTTTAGAACAGTAGCAGTTATTATTTTCCACCATGTCATGCTACCCTCTTCTCCATGCTTATCCTTCGTCTATACTTTTCTCTCCCAGATAACTCTAATAATTGAGCTTTATCTATTTTTTAAATTAAAAAAATAAAATGTGCATTATGAGAATTACAAAAAGGAACTCACTACAGAAAGGAGCCATATGATTCACCATCAGCTTTTCCTATTTAACAAAAGCATATTTTGATCACTCCTACCCTTGAGTTATTTTTCATTTGGTACTAATTTATGCCCCTCACCAACACCAAAACAGAAGCTGGGAGAATGTAATTTTAGGTCGATATCTAAGAATACCCAAAAATTGAGTAATAGGAGGGAAAAGAGAAATTAACTAATGAGAATACATAAATGTCCTGTAATAAAAGAAGTATAATTATGATGTAATAGAAAAACAGTGTAGAGAAAAGAGTGAGGAGAACGGGGTGAAAGATGAGGTACTAGCCTAGAGTACAATCAGGGCTCTGCGCCAGTGAGGTCTGTACCTGACTAGAAAGAGTTAAGCTTGTTTTCGGTGATACCTGAAGGCTTTTCCCTCTTTGCCTACCCTCATTCCTGGGCATGAATAATGGAATCATCAGATTTTCCTTAGAAGCTGAGGATTCATACTGAACAATACAGATAAGCATGTCATTTTGCTGACACCAAAGCCTTAGGTCAGAAACGCTTTAATTGACTAAGAAAACTCCCTTATGTCAAAACTGGGGAAACAACATCATGGAAAAGAGGCAACACAAATTAAACTAACAAAGTGAAGTGGTGGGAGTAGGAAGGCATTAAAATTCTTATCCTCTTAAAATTGTCAAAAAAAAAAGAAAGAAAGTGATCTCCCCAAGATGCATTTGGCTATTAGGAATACAGATGATTTCCCTTATTCCTTGGAAAGGGATTAGAAGAGAAGAGTAAGAAGAGGAAGATGTTGATAATAATACTTTCCACAATCAGCCCAGGCCAACTTCATCTCATTTAGTGCTCATGTGCTCTCATGCTCCTTAGGAGGGTGGGTACTCCCATTATCGCTATTCTTCGGATGATAAAAGCAAGGCATTTAAACAGGAGTCATCAGCAGTATCTTACCAGTGTGGAGTGGAATGATTCAAAACCAGGTATGTCTACTGCCAGAATTCATGGGTGTTTGCCACAGAGGCTGTGGTGCTGTCGCTGGTGGTAAAATTGTCAGTATTCAGAGCAGGCTGAGGTCGACATGTTTGGGTCCAAACAGTTTAGTCCTGCAGGGGAAGAAAGCACTCCTCAGCAAATCTCTCCGAGCAGTTTTGAAATCCTTGGACAAAAACTTGGCTCCTGAGAGAATCTGGAGTGGGCACAAAGGGTCTGACATAAATCTTTTTTGCCCCTCTACATTTCAAATTCTGGTTATTATAATAGTTAGCATTTATTAAATTCTTGCTCTATGACAGAGTCCATTTTAGAGGCTTATCTCACTTAATCCTCTTGAAACTCTATACAAAGTAGGCACTGTTATAATCCCCATTTTGCAGATTTAAAAAAAAAAAACGCTAACTAAAAAGGAATCTGCCCAAAGTCCCACAATTCATAAATGGTGGATCTTGGATTTGAACTCATCTAGCTCCATTCTAGAATCTGTGCTGTGCTGTAGGTCTACCCACTAGGTAGACCACCTCCTGGTACTAGGCTCCAAGTTATAGACATAAATGGACTCTAACTGAAACATAGGAGAGATGATTAGAAGAGTACCCAATAGCTCACGTAGCAGAAAGAAAATAGAAGGGACCCAGCAGATGGTGTAGCAGTTATGTCATTGGACATCCATGTAGTCAACTGTGGTTAGTGTACTGAACCCTGCAGTTTACCAGCAGTTGGCAGAATGGCTAAGGTGCTGGACACTCCCACATGGTCGACCATGGTTTGAGTCCTGGACCTGGTGGCTTGCTCTGTCTCTCTCTGGTCAAATTAAAATAAATGAATGAATAAAAATTAAATAAATAATTCTTAAAAAAAAAAAAAAACAAACAAACAAACTCAGGCTGAGCACATGTGCATGCATGCCCGAAATACCAAGAGGAGAATGGAAGAGAAGGGATTGCAGTGTTGCCATCCTCCCTTGGGAGTGATTTCTTGCTTTCTGTCTCTCTGCCTCTCTGGAGAGTACATATACCCTACAGCAAAAATTCTCTCTTAAAAAAAAAAAAAAAAAAAAAGAAAAGAAAGAAAAGAGAAAATTAGACTTCAAAAATGGAAAAAAGGAAATTAAGTGGCCAAAATGACCTAAAATCCCACTCCAAGAGGAGTCCAGTAAGAGTATCTCCACTTCTTTCAAAGCCCCCTTCTCTGTGTCAGTACCTCCAGAGTCAAAATCCTTGAAAGGAATGTTATTGGCTAAACTGTGTCTAGAGTCATCCTCTGTCCCCCAGAGATCATGGAAAGCTACTGGCCTTTCTGCTTCGAGAGCAGAAGCAGCAGCCAGAATGTATTTAAACAGGAATCATCAGCTGTATCTTACTGCATATGGTGGGAGGACTACAAACCAGGTAGGTCTACCGCCCACATCTCCCAGACCAGCTGCAAATGATTCCCTAAACACCGTAAGAGTGTTTAGATGCTAAGCAACCAAGAAATCATAGACACCCCCTATCCATTCCATTACCTAACACCCTTATAAATGCTGTCATTAATAACGTGTTTTTCATTTCCGCCTACGAAGCACTGCTTCTAGCCAACTAAGCACAATCAAAGTCCAGGCTCCTAATCTGGGCATCTTTAAACTAAATTGAAAGTATCACTGGGGATTTCTTTTTTCTTTATGATATTTCCTATGCTCCAATCATTCAAATACTGCCTTCACAATTTTCCATTACATTGATATATCACCTGTTCTATTACTGGCTTAATACTTCTCTTCAGATGGACTGGCATGAGTTTCAAGCTACTGGGTCCAGGACAGGAACTGCCGTTGGTCATGTGGTAGTCCAACACCTTAACTACTATGTCACCCACTGTCCCCACATTTATTTCCTTTAAAAAATAAAAACTTGGACCAGATAGACTATACACTTTTAAAATTTTATTGCCACATAACGATTGTACATATTTATAGGGTGCCATATGACTTTTGATACATGAATACAATAGATCAAATCAGAGTAACTAACACACACATTGCACCTCAAACCTTTATCATTACTTTGTGTTGGGTACATTTAAAATCCTTTCTTCTAGAGATTTTGAAGTGAACCGTATAGTACTGTTCACTATAGTAACCCTACTGAGCTATAGAACCCTAGAACTTATCCCTCCTATCTAATTGTAATTTCAACCTAAATGAGCATCAAGGGATAAATTATTTTTTTAAAAGCGCCATTCAAGAGAAGCCAGATCCCACATAGCGACCACAGTTCAAACTCCAGCCTGGTCTGCCTGAATCAGGGCAGGCACAAGCATAACTGCCCAAGATCTTCAGGCTAGAGGACTACAGGAATGGGGCTGGGGCCTGACCAGGACCTGTGGAGAATATGCCTGCCTCTCTCTCCCCCCCCCCTCTTTCTCTCATGAATAAATAAAAAAAAAATTAATGTAATATCCTGGCTTAACTTTAATTCTTAAATAAACAATTAAATTAATTAAAAAAATATAACTAACCACTTTCTAGTTTCTCCTGAGGCTGCAATGATGGGGGACTCCATATCATTAGGATTGAGAGGTGGAGATCTCTGGGACATCTCCTTTAGCATTCTTACTTCCTGGGTTTGGGGGGCCTTAATCAAGCACCACGGCTCCTTTCTTTCTTGGACCAGTCAACACTGGTCCTTGGCAAATATGTGATGTGGCGACAGACTCTCCTTGGGTTTCAGACATAACCATCTTCTCTACATTACCTAAATTCCTATTTAGTACCAATAATCACTTCCTCTAGTTTTTTAAGAGATTGTTTTTGCTATAGGGCACTTGCGCTCACCAGAGAAACAAAGGAAGAGAAAGTGAGAAATCACCCTTCAGGGGGTATGGCCACACCGCAATTCTCCTCTTGAGATTTTGAGCATACATGCACACACACCTGGCATGAGTTTCAGGCTACCGGGTCCAGGACTTAAACTGCAGTTGGCCATGTGGTAGTCCAGCATCTTAACCACTATGCCACCCACTGGCCCCCCATTTACTTCCTTTAAGAAATAAAATCTTGGACCAGCAGGTGTCATAGTGGTTAATGCTCTGGACTTCCACATGGCCAATTGCAGTTTGAGTCCCAGACCTAGCGGCTTGCTTTCTCACTTTCTCTCTCTAACTCTCTCTTTCTCACTCTCTTTTGCTCTCTGATGAGGGCACGTGCCCTATAGAAAAATTTTAAAATAATAATAAATAAAATTAAATAATTTTTTTAAAAAAAGAAGAAACACAAAGTAAAGTCTAGTTTCTCTTACACCCTCTCTATTTCCTTCATCCAAGACAAACAGACTGATAGACTGACAAGCACAGAAACAAATATGGGCCTTATCAACAACAACAAAAAATTTTTTTAAAAAATGGTAGGGAACAAGGAGAGGGAAATAGAGGCAGTTTTCCTCAGGAAATAGAATCCTTTCTTTGCAGTTAAAGTGATGAGAAAATTTATTTATACAGCATATATCCACCCAGGAATACCCTTGCTCTACAAGGATAAAAATGCTACAAAAATGCTACCTTTTCTGTGCATAGAAAGTCCCATAAACAGATCTGCGGTGAATGCAAAGCAGGAGTCCCAGTTGGAAGGAAAAGGGCTCCTGGGAGAACCTGAGAAGGACGTGCTAGACAACCCTGCCCTGTACTAGTATTCATCTCGCCATCTCTCCGCTTCCTACTTTCCCTCTTTCTCTTCCTCCTCCTCTCTTCTTTTCTCTCTCTCTTCTTCCTCCTCCTTGTCCTCCTCTTCTCCTTCTCATCCTTCTCCTTCCTACATCTCCTAGAAGAGGAAGCTGAGAAGACAGCCAAAACTCATGGCCTAGAGAATTCCAGACCAAGCTGGAATATGAACCACCATGCTGATCTCCCTAACCTGAGAGGCTGTCCCCAGCATCTCTGTTCTTCTACATAAAGTGAGCAGGCCACAGGAAATTCTCAGAGCATTTAGTCCTCCTGCTTAACATACTTGACTGAATTAGTTAATCAATTAATTAATAAGTCATGCTGCTCTAGACTCATACATATGCCAACACAGCAAGAGGCTGGAAAAGCACAAGGGAAATGAAGAAAGCAAATAGGCTTCCTGTGAAATACAGAAGTATTTACTTTGAGCGTGGCATAAGTTCAGCAAACATCTGTTTATTCAGAATATGAGCGACCAGGGAACTCGAAGTAACCAGAGAGGTTTCTCAGCATTTTAAAAGAACAGTCAATGCTCTTAACCCTAAGATGCTAAGACCTTATGAGATTCTGAAGTGTTCTCTGAATCAAAAGATTTTGTTTTCTCTATGGAGTTTTAGAATAAAGTGTGTTCCAATGCTCTGAAAATTACCTATAAGAATACGTTCTCTAGGATAGTCCTCAGTTAACCTGGATATTCTGTTCAAATAGCCTACTTCTCCATCACTATAGGGCATGGAGGCAAGAACATGGAGTAATAGGATATAAACCATCACACTGGGCTTATGCTAGAAGGCTGGGTTACATTTTAAAGAACACTAAACTTGGAATCGAGGAAACTAGATGGGAACCCTGGCTCCCACTTATCAGAGGTGTGACTATTTGGGCAATGTCCCGTCCCTGTTCGGGCGCCATGTGTCCCGACCCGGGGGAACAGTCGAACAGGTTTCCTGAGGGAAGGAGTGAGAGCCGGGACAAGCGGCGCAGTGTCACAACACGGAGACGACACAGTGTCTTCAGTGTCATCTGTTTATTGTGGGCAGCACGGTACAGCACGGAGACGACGCAGCGTTACAACTCTTCAGGGTCGCGTCGTCTATTGTGAGCAGCACGGAGATGACGCGGTGTCACAACTCTTCAGAGTCATCTGGAGACGATGTAGTGTTAACTCTCCAGGGTCTTCAGGGTTGTCTAGAGACTGTGCAGTGTTTCAGCTCTTCAGGCTCTCCAGGGTCATCGTCTGGCTACTGTGGGCCAGGCATTGTGGTTATATACACGCTGGTTGGCCGTGATTGGTTGTAAACGTTGGCCCGTGATTGGTTGTAAATGGTGGGTTATGATTGGTTGCTTTTGGACCAATCATGAGGTGCCGGATATGCAAATCTGAGGGATTCTAGTGGCCAATCAGAGCAAGGTTTCGAAGGTCAGGTTTTTTGAAGGGAACCAATCATGGCAATTGTTTTGCTCTCTGAGAAACCTCAGCAGAGCTGGTGCGCAGCCTCCCACAGGGCAAGCCTCTCAGAGCCTTAGCATCCCAATCTATGCAATAGAAAATAAGTCATTTCATCTTCACAAAGTGGCTGTGAGGATAAAATAAGAAAGGTGTTTGTGTGAGTGCTTCGATGTCATAGAACAGTATTCAAATGCAGGGAATAATTACTGTCATTTAGAACAACACACGCTTGGCTTTCAGTTATTCTCTCTTTCCTCTTTCCTCTCTCCTTCTCTCCCTTTCTCCCTCCCAGGGAGCATAATAATATCTCTGCTAACCATTACTCATGGAAATTACACCTCTCCATTAGTTCTTCTTACAGAAGGAATTTTATTGAAATCCATTAAAATATTTTCAGCAACATGCCTACTTTTAAAGTGTTGTTAATCACTCTGTTATTTCAAGATGTTGGTCTAAAGAGGAAAAAAAGACTACACTTTAGATCCTCCTGACACATTTTGATATTAAGGTAGATTTCATTAGCCTAAGGCGACTCCTTTGAAACTGTTATCGAATAGAAAGACAGGGAGAGAAAGTCGGACAACCATGAAATATCCAGCAATTAATCTAGGGTCGAATTCTCTAATGTGCTTATCAAGGTTTTAATAAGTTAAGAAGAGAATGATTTGCACAAAATTCAGTATCCACCCAGAGGGCAAGTTTATACTCTTTGGCCTCGAGAAATGGGAATGTTTGACAGTTTTTCCTACTACTCCTTGTGTTCTTATGGAATGTGCATCTAATATAGATTGATAATGATGATGATGGAGGAGGGTAAGGAAGACAGATAGATGGAGTAAGAGGAGGAAGGAGAAGGAAAAAGGTGAAGGAGAAAAGAGAAATAGAAGGAGGAGAGGAATGAGGAGGAGAGGAGAGAGATACAGAGATGATGCCAATGTCAAATGGATGCACAGATGGATGCAGTTCAAATGGATTCTTTCTCCTGTCTGTGAGGACATGCAAGACCAAGGGTTCTAAGAAAAATATGCAATGTGGCTGAATGTGAAGGAACCTAAAAAATAATTTTACTCTGGATTCTAATCTTTAAAATAAGGTGCTAGAAAAAGAATTGACTTATGCAAAGTCAGGAACTGTGACTCACAACAGCTAACATCATTGAGCTCCTGTGTTCCAGGTCCTACACAAAGCTCTCTGTGTACAATACCTCGTTTATTCTTCGTAGGACAATCAGAGTGCCAGTCTTACCCAAACTTAGGCTCAGAAAGGTGAAGTGACTTGCCCAAGGTACAGCGAACTATGCTCAACCCAAGATTCCTGGTTTCCAATCAAATTCCCTTTATATATTTGATTTTTAATTTAAAATATTTCTTTCATTCTAGCGGTAGTTGGAATTTTCCTTCTTTTATTTTTTAAATGAACTTAGAAGAAATAATTACCTCCCTTAATTGCACATTCCCTTTGTTTTTAGCAAAATTTATTGCATGCACTGAAGACTAGCTGAGCCGGAGCAGGGCTGCCCCATAAATAAATTATGCCCAGGTTGAGTCTGTGTGGCTGTCACTATATATATAATAGAAAAGACAGTGCCAGAGAGCAACCGGCACTCACCTCCTTGAGCACATGTTTCCAAATTGCCCTTGACAGGTTATGAGCAGAGAGTTTCAAGGGGATGCATTAACTATTGGCATGAGTGCTTTGAGAGTCTGCCTTTCCACTTCCTGGGGCTGGTGCTTTGATTTGTTCTAGTTCCATTTGGTTTTGCTCTTACTACCAAAAGGAAAGAAGCTGAAAGTAACTCCTGGGGCACCTGGTCTGGTCATAGAGTTACTCTGCCAGTCTCTGGATTTGGGGATCGCAGACCTATGAATTAATAAGGTGCTTGGGCTCTGTGGCTAAGAGAGATGGGTTTAATCTTGGCTCTACCATTCACTAGCCACGTGGCCGTTGGCCAGTTCTTCAGCCTCTCAGTTTGTTAGCTGCAAACTAGGAAAAATAATGTTCTCCACATAATTTCAGTGAGGATAAAATAAGTGTGTTAACAGTAGCTAATGTTTGTTCGGTACTCATTATATGCCAGACACTTCATTAAGCACTGAACATGAATGTATTACTCGGATAATTCTGACAAAGAAATAAGCATTGTTATCCTTGTGTCACAGACAAGAAAACTGAGGCATGGAGAGGTTATATAACTGGTCCATTGTCTCACAGCAGGCTTTGCATACAGCAGTCTGACTCCAGACTAAAATCCCCTCTAGGGACCACACTGTTTGCAATGCACCTGACACATACAAAGTGCTCAATAAATTTTACGTTTTTTTTTTTTTCCTTTTCTTTTTTTTGGTCATTGAACTGCCTCCTAATTGCTATTCAGAAAGGACAATTGTCAATGTCTCAAGAGAATAATAACCGAATTAGAGTTATCACTTATTGAACCTCAAGTTTATACCAGATTCTTTACTTTCCTTTTCTTATTTAATCTACACAGCAAAACTTCATATTTGTCCTATTAGTCCCATTGACTGTACGAGGAGGCTGAGGCCACAGGATTCTCTCAAGGCAAATAGGAGAGCCAGGACTCAAGTCCAAGTCTCCTCAGTTCCAAAGTCCACATCATACTGACAACCTGGGTGAGCCCTTGTAGCATGTTTCATCTACACCAAACAGATCATTTCCACCTCCCCTTCATCAGCAAGGGCATGTAAGACAAAGCTTCTCAAACTTCACTGTGTGCACGAATTATCTGGGGATCTTGTTAAATGCAGATCGTGATTCTGCAGGTCGGGGTGGGAACTGAGGTTCTGTATTTCCAACAAGCACTCAGGTAGTCTCTGTGCTGCTGGTGTGTAGACAACACTTTGAATAGCAAGGCTGTAAGAGAGTCCTTCAGTCCCTCTGTGTTTTCTCACTCTGCCTCTTGAGACTCAAGAGACTTCTAACACTGCAGGATGGAGATGAACAATTCCATCTTCTTTAGCTCTACAGAGTCAGGTTTTCCAAACCACCTCAGCCCCTTACCAGCACCAGCCTCACCATCAGCATCGTCACACACACATACACACACTCACACCCTCTCAACCTCTCATTTTTATGTCTGTCATGTGGCTAGTTTGCACATTTCATATTAAATCATTTCAATATCAAATGAAAACTCAAAATGTTATTAGGCATATCTAACTCCAAAGAGTTCCACCATAAGGCAAAATGCAGCAGGACCAGCAATTTACAACCGAACAATGACTTAAGTAATGATGATGAGCCTGAATGGCATTTGGTTGTACACGGTTAAATCTTTCATGGGATAGTCCCTCTCCACTCTCAAATTTAAACCTAGTGAAGTGCTTAAAAGGTTCCTTAAAAAGTGGCTCTCTCTGGCTGCTCACAATTTTCTACCCAGGGTCGTTCCTGCCCAGCCTCATCTCTCTAGTCTAATACCCTCTAGTCTCTAGTCTAATACCCTCTTTTCTCAGCTGTGCTTGTCTTTCAGATTCTTGCTCGAGAATGACCAAGGTGTAAGGATGTCATACTGGCTAGCAACCCAGAACAACTCACCAAAGTCACTAAAAGGATCTATCATTTCTTGGTCAAGAATTTCCTCAGTGAATCAATGCCAAGAGGTAGGACAAGTGAAACAAGGTGAATTCACAACATGCCGTTTATATATACTGGTTAAAACACCAATCGGCAGGCCCCACTGCTAAGTTCTTGCATATAAAACTCAGTGTTTCCCCACTTGATCACAATTCAAAACTTTCCAATGATACCTATTATTATCCTCTAATATAACTTCTCCTGGACTCCTCTCCAATGATTCCCCCTTTCTTGTGGTTAGGAAAACGTCAGCATTGCAACATCTCTTCCTCTTTTTCATGCTTGGATTCCAATTATCTCTCTGAGAAAGAATTTTGCTGACGAGGCTATGATTGCCTAATTCTACTAATTCAATATACACTGTTTATAATAACAAAATAAAATATACAAAATATTCCTCAGCACATATAATCTCTCCCAGTTATAATTTACTTCCTAATAATAATTACTGTAAGCAAACACTTGATATACGCCAGGTGCTGTTCTAAGTACTTTAAATACACTAACTCATTAAACTTGAAAATAACTCTAGAGATAGGGAATGTCATTACGTTATCCAATTTATGGATTAAGAATTGAGACACAGAGAGGTGAAATGATGTTCCCAATGTCACACAGAAAGCACAGTAAATTATGGAGTTTGAATTTGAGTCCCATCTGTCTAGAGCCCACACTCTGAACTACTCTTCAAAGCCACTCTTATTTACAGACTACAAGCTCCACTTACTAAGGAAACTTGAGAAAGATTCATGAAAAAATAGAATTCAAGTATGAATTTATTTTAGTGAAAAAACTTATTCTGATAATCCATGCATAAATTTTTTCATAGTATGCACTTTCCATGAACTTTGTGAAGACTCCGCATATTGCTTAACCTAATCATTTCCTCTTATCAGTACATTCCATCATATATAAGCTCAGATTTCCATGGAAATTTTAAGGAAAAATATCAACATGCTATGAAAGAGGAATCTAATTTCAATTCAATGAGTGAAAGGCAACCTTCAAGAACAATGAAACTTGCACTGGGACTTAAAAGAGAAGGGACCACGTGGATAAAACTTGGGTTGGAAGAGTGTTCTGAGTAACAAGAACTACATGGCCAAACCCTATAGGCAGGAAAGTGATTGGCACATTCAAAGAGCTGATCTAAAAACCTTATCATTGGTATAAAATAAGGAGAATGTGGTTGGAGTGTGGGCAGTTATTTCAAAAAATCTGATAGTGACTAGGGCCCAAGAACCAGTGATCAGAGAAACAGTGTCCAAGACTACTGCTGGACCCAGCCACAGTGAAGAAGCTCAAGGGCAATGCTCCGCAATGCTAGAAACCAAATGGAAAACTGCAGTTTGGTTTCCAAGTCATGGAAACACTGGGCGTGAGCACACATGCCCACAATCTTGGCTGGATGAAAGGCTCAGGGGGAGAGGATCATGACGTAAGGTGACAGGCAATACCAGAGTGCATCTGGATGTTTAAGGTGTGACTGCATTCGGAACAAGAGACTTCAATACAGAATCCAGAAGGAACTGGTGCTCTATTGCGATCTCCCCAGACCACTCTAATGGGATGTTGGGACTGACAGCCACTGAGCAGAGTCATCAGGGAATGGAGTGGCAGTGGAGAGGTTAGGAAAGAAGAGTCTGGTCTTATTCTTCAGAGATGAAGTGAGAATTACTTGATGCAATTCTTGAGGGAAACTGGCCAACATGATAGAATTCTAGAAAGGAGGGGCTGGCAGATAGCACAATGGTTACATAGGCTGGTTCAAGTCCCAGACCTGGTGGCTTAAAACTCATCCTGGATATACGTGCATGTGTGCGCAAAATCCCGAGAGGAGAACAGAGGAAAAGAGATTGCAGCATAGCCATCCCCCTGCCCCCTGGGAGGGGATGATTTCTTGCTTTCCATCTCTCTCTGTCTCTCTGGTGAACCCACACACCCTATAGCAAATTCTCTCTTAAAAAAATAATTCTAGAAAAGAGGATAGAATAATGGAATAAAAAAGGAAAGGAAGGAATCCCTGACCTTAGCACTAAGTCCACCATTTCTTCCCCAGATCCTCTCCTCACCTTACCCTTCTATCATAATGGAAGTCCACAGATGACAGAATCACACAGTAACAAACCTGCTCATCCAACAGATGAAGAGACTGATCAGAGTGGATGGGTCACACAGCCAGATGGCTCTGGGTCTGGCTTTCCTTGTCTTTTTATCCTACTAAGCCACCCAGGAAAAATCCTAAAGGGGCATGAGGCAGAGAAACACCACCAATTCGGCCACCACAGAGCCTCAATTCACACCAGTCCCTGTAATAGGTCTCATTCAGACAACCTTGTAAAGCTCAGAATATGGCTTCTCTTTCTTTTATACTGGAAGTGTCAGGAGCCTCTCCAGTCATTTATTTGACAGAGAGGTTGCTAAATGTTAGGGCAAACAGCCACATCAATCTGAGTAATAGCTGAGTGTTGGTTTCTGCTGAAACCCTAAGGCCTCACCAACAGGAAGGGGAAAGCCTTCTGGCCCTCCAGATCCTTCTCTGCAGGAATATTGGGAACAAAGAGGTCATGTTGATGAAATGGACTCTGTCCCTGGTGTGAGGGATGCTCTGTCTTAGCCCCGATTCTGCTACTAACTTGTGCGCTTTGAGGACATCACTCGTCTCTGTGAGGAAGCTTCTACTAGAAGGGAAAAGAAGCTGATACAAATAGCCCCAAACTTGTGCACATAGACTTTAGAAGCAAGAGCATCATCTCAGAATCTGACAATGCCAGTGAATTGTTTCACTCTCCTCTCAGTTAACCATGGCGACGATACTGCTTTCTGCTGGTAACAACCATGCGATCCCAGCGGTGTGCAACAATGAGAACTGATATAACTTATTCATCTGCAGTTAGGTGGATGGAGGCTGAGCTGGCCTGGCTGACTTCTGGGCTTGGCTGGGGCAGCTGACTCTGCTCCATGCAGTGCCTCCTCTCCTGGTTCTGGCATCTGGTAGACTAGCCCAGGAATGTGCTTCTCGGAGTGGTGGCAAAGACACAAGAGAGCAGGCAGGGTCACGTGAGGCCTCTGAAGGCTTAGGCTCAGACCTGAAACTCTCTAACTCGCACCTTTTTCCCCAGGTCATAGCAAAAGTTAAGGGGCAGGGAAATACACACACAGACATACATGTTTGAAGAACTTTCATTCTCCCCAGGTCCCATGCCTGACCCATGGAGTGGGGTGGAAGAGCAGATATCACAGGATCCCTCTAGAGGATCCTGAGTATCTAGTGTCAGTCACAATACCCAAAACTTCCTCCTTAAGGAACACTTCTTTCCAGAAAAATCAACTCATGCACAAATACAACTATGGGTTATGGTTCCTCATACCAAGACCTCAACTTAGGTTTATCTAATCTATACCCAACTACAAAATGTAACTTTTTTTTTAAGTGAGAAAATTAGGTAGAAAAGAAAAGAAAGGTAGGGTAGACAAGATGAAGTTAAGAGAGTGAATGAATCTCAAAGGTAATTACCTTTCATCTCTGACAATACCTGGTGTATGAATCAGGGTTCTCCAGAAAAACGATACAAAGAGGAGAGATAAATACAGAGAGAGAGACAGAAACAGATACAGAAAGGCAGAGACAGAAACAGAGAGAAATTTATTATAGGAATTGACTCTGAAATAGTTACAGAAGCCAAGAAGTCCCTACAATCCGCTATTTGGAAGCCAGAGACCTAAGAAATCCAGTGGTGTAAGTCAACGTCCAAAGGCTTGAGATTCGGGGAGGTAACAGCATAACTCCCTGCCTGAGATCAAAGGCCAGAGAACCAGTGGCACCAATGTCAGAGGGTAGAAGAAAATGGATGTCTCAGCTCAGAGAGAGTTAAATTCCCCTTACTCAGTCATTTCACTCTCTTTGACTCTTCCAAAGGTTGCATGGTGCCCACCCACATTAGTGAGGGCGGGTCTTCTCTACTCAGTCTACCGATTCAAATATCAATCTCTTCTGGAAACACCCTCCCAGACACTCTCAGGAAGAATGTGTTACTAGCTATCTGGCTACCACTTAGAATAATGATGTGCTAAATCACTACATACAATACTTTACGAACCAGTGTATAAAGTGGATACGTCAATTGACCATCACAGTTGACTTCTGGTGATGGTTAGGACTCAGTGATACAATGGATCCAGTGTTTGCCACAATGCCTCCTGGATGAGTTTCCTTTCTTTCAGTCTGGATTTTCCTTAGCCTCTTGGATTTTCGAGATCTCATTTACCTCTGGCTTCAGGACCAGGCCTCATGGGTTTCAAAATAAACAGTCTGACCCGCACATAGGTTCCTTTCCATCCTCCAGGGTTTCTCTCTTCAAGTTCTGTCCTTCCATTTTCTTCAAAGTCAGAGGCAACTCAGGCTCCTGCATGCTGGGCCATAGATCCTTTCCACTTTAAGTTAAGTGCCTGGGGACCGTTCCGCACACACCTCTCAGCAGCAGTTATAGCAGACACTGTCAACCTGCGAGCAGAATTCATCAGCTCTGCAACAGTTCCTGGTGCTCACCCTCCTCAGCACTCCTCTGTCTGAGAGGCCTCCGTGGGCTTTGGCAGAGAAAAGAGAGAGTCCACTCTCCCCTGAGGCCCTGCTGTGGCTCCAGAGGCCACCTGGAGCACATAGAAGTGGACTTCTGACTTAACAGACACGAACTAGAGACTGGCGGATGTATCCTGCAGGCCTGGCCATGCCCTCTCCGCTTAGAGTACAATTTAGCAAAATGTTTCCCTACTGTTCTGGCAAGTGGGGACCTACCAAGATTTGGTGATTGGCGTCCCTAGGCCTAGCACACTCTGATCCCCACAGCACCTTGTTGCTCTAATTGCTTGGAGATCCATTTTTCTATCCCAAGATCAGGTGCCAGAGACTGTAATAACCTGAAGGCAACAGATATTAAACTTTCTCATTGCCTCCGCTCTGAATAGAATGAAGTTTTCAATTGCAGCTGCCATGGCAGGGCAGGAAACTTGAAAAGGCATGTGTGATCTAAGATGTTTCCTCCAGCAAGTCAGGGTCCAAGGAAAGAATGGGTTCAACAGGGTTACCCCAATGCAGAATGGGGGCCTTGTCATGGCACTAGTGGGGTTTACACTGATCGCAACAGCCAAGCCAGAAATGTGGACGTTATCCATGATTCTCCTCCATCTCTCCCTCACTGACCCATCAACCAGCAAATACTGACAGTGATACTTGCTAAACAGCTCTTGAATCTGTCCCCTCCTAGTCTCCGTTCCTATTACCACAGCCTCAGTTCATCTCTGTTCTAGACTATTCTCCAAATTCATCCCTAGTTCAAGTCTCAAGTATTCTGAACCATGGACCAAATACAGCCATCACTTGTTCTTACAAGTAGTTTGTTGGAGTGCAGTCAATGCCAACTTATTTATGTATTACCTATGATTGCTTTTATACTACAAATACGGAATTGAGTAGTTGAAAAAGGGACCATTGCCCACAGAATTAAAAATATTTACTATCTGGCCCTTGCAGAAAATGTGTGCCAACCCTTGCCCTAAGCCACCACTGGAGTAAATTCATGTCACTTATCCATTTAAAATTCACCAACTGCCCCCCCAACCAAAAAGAACATTTTTAAATTCCTTGCCACACAGACAATATCCTTTATGAACCAGTTCTAAACTCGAAGATTACAAATTGGCTGCCCTCGGGCTTCCTCTAACCCTTGTATTTCTTTTGTGTTCCAACACAGAGTTTAAAATATTAAATTGGTTGTCAATATTTTAAAATCATAAGATGATACATGAAAACTCACATTTCTGACTTATCTTGAAAAATAGGGAATTCTGGCAACCCTTGAACCCCGTTCCCACAGGGCAACAACCAGCCAGAATCATAGCTCTGCCCCCTCTAGACAGAGCCTGTGCTCAGTTGACCACAGACTCTACCCTCCCCATTGTCTCATACTTGGCCCACTTTACTCACACAGGCATACAAGTTTGAACACTCTTGCCCTTCCTTTCTTCTCCTAGCCAGCCTTCTTCCTTCAGTTCTTTCCTAGAGTTATACCAAAAGACAGAGAGCTCACAAAGAAGCCATGTTTCCTTCACCTTTTGCACATGAGCTTTTGCATGCACACTTCTGTACACACTATTCCCTTGTATTATTTTGCTAGGGCTGCCCTAACAAGTACAAGAGGTTGGGTAAATTTTATTTTCACACAGTTCTGGAGGCTGAAAGTTCAAGGCCAAGGTGCAAGCAGGGTTGCTTCCTCTAAAGCCTCTCTCTTTGGCTGGCAGATTACTATCTTCTCCTTGTGTCTTCATGTGGCCTTCCTTCTGTGTGTGCATCTGTGTCCTAGTCTCTCCTTCTTAGAAGGACGGGACTCATATTAAGTCAGGGCCTGTCTCAGTGACTACATTTAACCCTTACTAGCTCTTTAAGACTTTATCTCCAAAGACTCACATTCAGAGGTCCTAAGAGTCAGAATGTCATCATAACAATTAGAGGTGGACACAATTCCATCTATAACACCCTCTTCCACAAGCACCCTTCCCTCCCATTCACCTAACAAATATTCATTCACTCTTCCTTGAAGACTCAGATCAAGGGGCCAGAGAATGGTGCAGAGATAATACAAAGGACCCGCCTGGGAAGGTTCTGATTTTGCATCCTGAGGCCTCCTGGTATATGTTGGGCATGTGTGTGCTGCCTGTGAGTTGGGCTGGCTGGAGGGGGTGGGTCACTGCATGAAGACCCTGTTGGGATGCCTCTCTCTTACTTTTTCTTTCTCAAGACATAAGTAAATAAACTTCAAAAAACGAAAAGAATCAGATTAAGCATTGCCTCTTCAGTGAGACCTACCCTAATAGCCCCTGCAAGGTTGACTCTTCATCCTATGTTTCTTTGCAGATATGTACACCTTCACTAGACAACCATCTTCTTGTGCTTTAGTAATTTATATGCCTCTTTTTATCCACTGAACTGTGAGGTGTTGGGTGGTGGTGACCATTTTTTTCATCTCTATGGCACTCACTGGAAAGATAGAGAGACAGAAAGCGAAACATCAACCCCCAGGGGGGATGGATACCCACAATCCCTTCTCCTCCATTCTCCTCTTGGGATCTTGGGCACACATACATGCACATGCACCTGGCATGAGTTTTAAGTCACTGGGTCCAGGACTTGAACCATGATCAACTACGTGGGAGTCCAATGATATAAATATGATGCCATCTGCTGGTCCCAAAATTAAAAAAAAAAATTTAAACAAACAAACAAAACAAAACAACACTAATCAGCTAGAAAATAAAATCATTGAACTGTGTGAAAATAAAATTCACCCAGCCTGTGGTACTTGTTAGGGCAGCCCTAGCAAAATACCATCCCTCTTTAATTTATGGGACCCAACAGCAAACTGGGAAGAAATGTGAGGACCAAGATAAAGCCCACTGGTGTCTTTTCGCCTGTCTCTCCTCCTCAGAATCCCCAGAGCCAAGGTCTGGTTGCCAGTGGCCAGACCCAGAGAAGGGTTAGTTATTTCTAGATGCAACTTCCGAATAAGTTTGTGGTGGGGAAAAATGGGAGAGGTGCACATAACTAGGCATAAGAGGACACCCTCTGTGTAAATGACCCCCATTTTAGGGGCATCACGGCTCGTATCAGCTCATAAGGACATAATGGGCCACTTCTAGAAACTCTCTAGTAATGACATGAGAAATGACAGCAGCCACTGAGACCCCCACTCTGCTAAAAGCACAATGCCAGCGGAAACCCAGCATGGCCACCCGTAATGCCCACTCCACTCCTATCTGTTTTCCATAATTTTTTAAAAATAAGTGCTATTTGGGAACTATGGTATTTACCAAAAAAAGTGCTTATTTTAGAAAATTAAAAATTGATTAGAATGTAGGCATAAAATTCCTCTGTGGAACTCTGTGCCCTCACATGTTTATTCATACAGATGAAATTTAGAATCACTTTTGTCACATAGAAATGTACGTTCAGTTTATAGATTAATGTTAAATTACAGATCGATCTAGCAGAAATTAATTTAGGAATCCTGAGCATCTCACTCCAAAACACATATAGTGGTCTTTCAGAATGTCCAGTATATTTTATGAATATATTCCAATATTTCCTACATATCAATTATCTATTGCTAAATGCTTTATATGGTTGTGACTAATCCCAATTATATCTTTTTAAATTATTGTATTTTCTACCAGATTAGTGTTAGTTTAAAAAAAATAATAAAAGGTAAAATTCAGCCAATTCTCTTATTCTACTATTTTTTGTTGATTCTATGAAATTTTCTATAGAGATACTTACCATTTTAAGTAATAGTAATTTTGACATTTTTTCCATTACTTATCTCTAGTCCATTTTCTTGTATAATTGCATTGGCAAACAATCCCAAGGCACTTGTAAATAATAACAAAGAGGGCTTTCCCATTCTGGACTGCATTGGGTCTGCTTGTTGGTCTCTCAGACCTGAAAGTTGACAACTTCTTTGCGTCCGGGAGGCTGCTCCAGGCGACTCAGCAGCTGTCACCATGCCACAAAACGAATATATTGAATCACATCATAAATGCTATAGATACCATTTGGATTTCCATGAGAAAAAGAGAAAGAAGGAAAGTCAGGAGGCTCATGAATGTTCAAAGAAGACAAAAAAGATGATTGGTCTGAAGGCTAAGCTCTGTCATAAACGGCACATGCTGAGAAAATACAAATGAAAAAGACTATCAAGATGCATGAAAAGAGGAACACCAAACAGAAGAGTGATGAAAAGACTCCACAAGGAGCAGTACCTGCCTATCTGTTGGACAGAGAAGGACAGTCCCAAGCTAAAGTACTTTCCAATGTGATTAAACAAAAATGGAAAGAGAAAGTAGGAAAATGGGAAGTCCCTTACCCAAAGTTTGAGCCCAGGGAGAAACAGAAGTATTAAAAGTTATTCAAACAGGAAAGAGAAAGGAGAAGGCATGAAAGAGGATGGTTATAAAAGTCTGCTTTGCTGGAGATGGCTTTACTAGAAAACCACCTAAATATGAAAGCTTCATTAGGCCAATGGGCTTACATTACAAGAAGGCCCACGTAACATATCCTGAACTGAAAGCCATCTTTTGCCTGCCAATACGTGGTGTAAAGAAGAATCCCTCATCCCCACTTTATACAACTTTGGGTGTTATCACCAAAGGTACTGTCATTGAGGTGAACGTGAGCAAGTTGGGCCTTCTGACACAAGGAGGCAAGGTTATTTGGGAGAAATATGCCCAAGTTACCAACAATCCTGAAAATGATGGATGCATAAATGCTCTCTTACTGGTTTAATAGCAGTTGCATACAAGTAACTCTTTGTAACTTTTGAAGATGATACACCGATCTGGAAAACCATCATGACTGATGTTTCTGAATATAGCTGGTCTTACATGTCTGCAGTCATCAAAAGATTATTTATTAAATTGTACAAAACATTAAAGTGGCCTGGTTTTACAAATAAATAAATAAGTAAATAAAAACAAAGAGGGTGGTTAGTTCCCATATTTAATAGAAATGCCTTTAGTATCTCCCTCTATCAATAAGCATAATATTGGTTGGCTATTGGTATGGCTTTTGAGAGAAGTTCTTTTCTTAATGTACCTTTAGGTTTAATCTTCCCATTATTTGTAATAAATGTCAGATTTTATCAAATAATTTTAGGGACCTACCAAGATTATCTAAGTTTCATGTAATACTTTCTTCTATGCTATACATTTCCATGATCCTTTACAGGAATACAGGACCAACAGTAAAATTATTCAATCAAAGATATAAACAGCTGTGTCAGTATGTGAGTAAACCAAAATGATGCCATCCTGGGACCCCTCCCCTCTTCCACTGCACCCTAGAATAACGGCAGGAGTTTCTGCTTGAGTTGGCTTCTTACCTGGGCAGTCATTCAGACCCTCTAACAGATAATACCTGAGTCACTGGCTTTTGGCTACAGGGAGGCTAAGGAGGAGCAGCCACCACTTCCTCCCCTGATAATTCACTCACCTGACCAAGCAAGCACAGGGCAGTCATAATCCCCCAAGTGGGCCCCTCTTGTTCAATTCTCTGAGAAAGTACCAGTTTACTGTGCCAGGGTGGTGGAGCAGAGCAGCGTGGGGCCTGGGTAGACCTGCATCTGTGAATGTGAGGGTTGTTTGTCTACCCACCCTTCTCCCATTTTGTAAGTTACACTTTAATATTAGACTTCTATTAAATTCTCTGTGGAGTTGCCTGCCTTGTGTTCCAACCTCAGAGTCCAGTCAAACAACATTTGAAAGTGCTTCATACACTTTGACAAACTGCATCCCCAAAGGGCTGGCCAACTGACACTCTCCTCAGCTGTGGATAGAAATGTTACACCAGCACTCTATTTCATCAATGAAAGTCTCTGTTAATTAATAAAACTATTAAGTGTTGACTTAAAAATACACAGGACACACTACTATGTCTTTCCTACTCTCTTACCCCTTAAAACAGAATTGGAATACATTTAAAAAAAAAAAGACAAAAGTTTAAAAAGTAAAAGTAAGCAAAGTAAAGATAAAAAAAAAAAGAAAGAAAGAAAGAAAAATAAACAAACTAGCATCGTTAGGGCCAGACAGTGGCACAGTGATAAAACAATGCTCTTCATGACAAGTCCTCAGGAAAGGTTCTAAGTTGACATCCAGAGACCTCCCTGAGTACTCCAACCATGCTCAGGCCCGGAATCTGGGGCTGGCTGGAGTGGGGGTGGATTGCAGTATTAAGACCCTGTTGGGAGTGCTGAGTCAACCTCTCTCTCCCTCTCTCTCCCTCTCTCTCTCTCTCTTCCCTCCTCCCTCTCCCTCTCCTTCTCCCTTCCCTCTTCCTCTTCCTTTCCTCTCTATCTCATGGAATAAATAAATAAACACATACGAAAAAATCATAATGTTGGCCCTCAGTTTTATGCTACTTGCTGACGTTTCATCAAGATTTGAACATAAAATTCCTCTAGAAGAGCCCTTATGAAATATATAGTAAAGTGTTGGAAAGACATTGTGGGATCATGAAACTCCGAACAAGCTATGAACTATTTTCCCAGAAAAATGTACATCCATGCAATACTTTTCATAAATTTCAGAAGATTCCCAGATTTCCTGAAGCTCCTCAGTGGGAGTGTCATAGACCCACAAAGAAGAAATCTGACCTATCCGATGCCTCTGTTTTACAGACAAGGAAGCTATAGCCAGAAAATGCTGCTTTCCTTAAAAACTAAAGTGAAACCACTTTTTCCTTGTTTTAAAGGTCTTTCCCAAAAATATCTGAGAAGAAAGCATACATTCTTTTTCTACTTTAAAAAGATATTTTCATTTTGAAAAAGAAAAACATTTAAGATCTAGTATTATTACAGTAAATGCAGCTTCCCAAGATGAGCCCTTTAGTGGGATTTGTGTTCATTCTCAGGGCAGGAAGCAAAAAATGTACCTGAGTGAGGGACAGAAAATCCAGAGTCCACACCTGACAGGCCACAGAGCGAATATATATCCTCGAATAACTCATAAACCTGGACGCCTCACTTTCCACATCTGTACAATAGGGCAGCAATGTTTGCCCTATAGCAATGTTCCAAGGAACAAATGATACTTCTGGACACATGAGGAAATGCCACATAGGGAGGTTGCTACTATCTTAGAACGTTACTATGGTTAAAGATTGTTTTGAAATAAATTTGACAAATGCTTATGGGCACCTGGTATGTGCTAGGTGCTAAGGAATAAAAGGTAGAAAAGTTAGAGAGCTGCCTTCAGGAGAGTATAGTCAGGCAGACACAGCCAGTCTGGAAGTAGGGAGTTGAGTGTGATGATCAGGACCCTGAAATGCAGGTGTTGAGGGGAGCCAACCGCATCAGGAGTGGCCAAGGTGTCCCCTCTGAAGGACCCAGAGGGTAAAGAGGGATTTTGCGTAGTGAAAGAAACAGAGCATTTTTTTTCCTTTAGAATTTTTAAAAATTTATTTGTCATCATTATTTTTTTAATTTGCTACAGGGCATGCACGTTCATCAGAGAGAAACAGAGAGAGAGAGAAAGGGAAAGTGAGGAAGTAAACCACCAAGTCTGGGACACAAACCACAGTTGGTCATATGGGAATCCAGTACCTTAACCACCATTCCACCTGCTGACCCTAGAAACAGGAGCATCTTAAGGCCAGATATTAAGAAGGAGCTTTTCATGTGTGGTAAACTAAAAAAAGTCCAGTGAGGTGTGTGTGTGTGTGTGTGTGTGTATGTTTAGGCTGTGTGTGTGGTATGCACAGGTTGTGAACTGTATGTGTGCCACAGTTTGCAAGTGTGTTTGAAGTTAGGTGGGAGTGACTGTGGGCCCTATGTGTGTGAGTGTATGTGTGTGAGTGTGTATAATTGTGAATTATGTGAGAGTGTGTGGGTTGTGGGTCATGTTTGAAGAGTTGTACACGGATTGTGGTTTGAAGACTGTGTGGGAAGGTTTGGCTTACGTGTATGCCAAGCTTGTATGGTTGTATGTGTGTATGCTGTAGATTGTGTGTTTATGGATGTTGCGGAGGGGGCTGGGTTTTTTGTTTGTTTGTTTGTTTGTTTGTTTGCCATAGGCGGTATGCGCTCACTGAAGACAGAGAGAGGGAAAGTGAGATATCACCCCCCTGGGGAAATAGCCACACCACAATCCCTTCTCCTCCATTCTCCTCTCAGGATTTTGGGAATGCACATGTGCACACCCAACATGATTTTCAAGCCACCAGATCCAGGCTTGAACCACAGTCGGCCATGTGGGAATCCAATGTCTTAACCATCATGCAATCTGCTGGCCTCATATGCATATGTGTTTTGGGTCAAGTGTGTATGGGTTGTGGGCAATATAGAAGTGACTGTGTGTTGTGGGCTGTGTGTGTTACAGGTTGTGTATATATATGTATGTCTGAGACAGATCGTGTGTGTTGTAAGTTGCATCTGTGTGTATTTTGTGCTCTATAGTAGGGTCCATAGATTGTAAGGGATTGTGTGCATATGATGTGCATGAGTGTAAGTAGTGGTGGGATGTGAGTTATGTACGTGTGTGGATGTGTGTGTTATGGGTTGTATGTGTGTATTATGGGATGCAGATGTGTGTATGCATACTCTGGATTATGTGAAGAGCTGTAGGTTGTGAGGAAGTTGTAGGTTTAGTGTATGCTGACTCTGTGTGCGTGTGTGTGTGTGTGTGTGTGTGTGTGTGTAAGAGAGAGAGAGAGAGAGAGAGGACTAACCAGCAGGCTGAACCAACCTGGATGGCACAGTAGATGCAGTGGGCGCCCACTCTTCGCTAATGCAAGATGCCTTGCTTCCAGAGGGCAGCACTTAGGGGCCTTCTCTGGGTCTGGGTCCCACTTTGTCCCCCTTCTCAGCAGTGTAAGCAAATGTATGTCCCCCACTCCTGGGGGAGATAACCCTGATGGGCGTATTTGGCACCATCCTCAGAGCTGCCCAGTGAGATTAAGTCCAGCAGCCAGCAGCAATCAGTTGCTTGAGAGTAACTCTTCATTGGTTCTTTTTTCCCCACCTCACTTTCATACTCCAGTATGGAGGTTTCTGGAGTCCCTTTCCAAAGAAACAACCTGTTCTTGGGCCCAGAAGGTAGTGTAGCAGTAAGGCAACTGGGTCCACATGGGTGAGTCCTAGATTTGCATCCTGAGACTTCCCTGCACCCCATGTGCCATTGGGTGAACTGTGGCATGAAGACCCTGTGAGGAATGCCTACCTCTCTGTGTCCATGTATCTATCTCTCTCATGAAAGGAATAAAAAACTTTCACAAAAAAAAAAAAAAGGCCTGTTCTCACATCTGTTATCTCATTGCTACTTCGGGGTGACCTCAAACTCAGACTATCTTATAAGCCTCTCTGGACTTCCCCCTGAGAGCCCTGTGCAGCCATGAGGACTATTAGCAGAGCATTGCACAGCCCCCTGTGTGTTTTAAAAATCAAGTTAACCATGCTGTGTGTGTGTGTGTGTGTGTGTGTACCCAAAACCCCAAGAAGAGAATGGAGAACGGACTGTAACATGGTCATGCCCCCTGGGAAGTGATTTCTCACTTTCTGTCTCTCTGTCTCTCTGGTGAGAGCACGTGCCCTATAACAAAAATCTCTCTTAAAAAAAAAAAAATCAAGTGAATGAACTTAAGGCTCCAGCAACTCTCTACAGCCTACAGTTCAACCCCAGAAGGAGGGGTCTGTGTCAGACATACAGGAAAATCCCCCATTCAAGGAAGGGTATTTGCCCACCTGCCAGACAGAAGTGGTCCCACCCTCTAGGGGCCCTTGAGATGCCAAGAGCATGTAAGCATGAAGACCCCAGGCTACAGCTAGGGAGTCACCAGGCCCAGAATAGAGTCCAGGCCACCTGCCCCTCAGCCCATCCTCTCCGGGATGCTCTCTCACCAACACCTTTGCTGGCATCTTCTCCAAACCAGTCAAGATCAGGACCCTTGGGACCAGCAGTTAGCATAATGGCTATGTTGCTGGCCTCCCATGTAGCCGACCACAGTTTGAGTCCCAGACCCGGTGGCTTAAACTCACGCCGGGCACATGTGCATGCGTGCCCAAGATCCTAAGAGGAGACTGGAGGAGAGGGGATTGCGGCATGGCCATCCCCCCTGGAGGATGACTTCTCGCTTTCTGTGTCTCTGTCTCTCTCTGTCTTTCTGGCAAGTGCACGCGCCCTATAGCAAAAACCTCTCAAAAAAAACGAAGAAGAAGAAAAGAAAAAAAAAGATCAGGACTCTCAGCCAATGCAAAACCTGTCCATCAGAACTGCCGTTTCAGGCGGATGCTGTCACTTCCACTCAGCCTCCACACGGAAAACAAGGACCAAAGCTGTGTCCTGCCCTGGGACAGGAGCCAGGGGCCTGTTTCCTTTGCAAGTCAGGCAGCTCCTTGCGGCCCTGCTGCAAAGGGGGCATTGAGGCAATTACAAGCTCTGGTCCTGCTGGCGTGGCTCTCCTGGGGAGCACTGTCGCTGTCAGCCAGGTGAAGCCCACCGAGTCTGTCAGTCTCTGAGCATGATGGGCAACGCAGCCTGCCTCACTGAGGCGCCTTTGAAGTGTTCCTGTGTCAGTCTTGCCCTTCAGTCTGAATGACAAAGGACAGAGCCAGGGCTGTGGAAGGGCTGCGAGAGGGACATCAGAGCAGTGAGCGCACACATGGAAGGAAAAGGAAACTGAATAGGATGAGAGGCCCCGGACCTCAGGGAGGACAGGGCCCCCTCCATGCTCGGGTCAGACGGGCAGTCCCTTCAAAACATCTGCTTCCTGGACACCCTGAAGGGCTGACATCCTGGAGGGAGGGCATTGTCGGAATAACAGAGCACGTGGCACTCTGAATATAAGACATGTCTCCCATATCTTCATTCTTGGACAGATGACTTAACCTCTCCGTGCCTCAGATTCCTCCCTTATACAATGGGGTTAATAGTACCTATTTCATAGCATCGCAGGGAGGCTTAAAGGAGACACTGGGTGTGGAAACCCACAACCATGATGCCTAACACTTACTGTTAAATAGCCTTTACCTTCCTTTACCTTCTCCCATTAGCCCAACTTCTGAGTGTACTCAAACGCAGGACACTGGACACTAAAACCCCATACCAGACTGTCTCCTTCACTGCTCAACAACCCTTTGAAGCAGGTCCTACACTCTATCTCACGTGAGAGATTCGGAAACTGAGTCAGAGAGGTTCTATAACTGTGGCATTTACAGGGTGTAGTGCTAGGGTTGGAACTCAGGCCGATCTAATTCCAGAGCCCAAGCTCAGAACCCTTCCACTGTCTCGCCCTCTTACTAGAAAAACAGAAAGCCCACTGCTCCCAGGAAGAGTGCTTATGTCTCATCAGGCATTGAGTACGTGAATTGCTTGTTTATGCTGAGTTTTAAGAACATAAAGCTATAGTCATGTCATTGAAGGTCTATTTTATAGCTCTGGCTTGGAAACCAAGCTATAAAAGTAAACCAAAATAATGATGTTGGGCAGCAGTGGTTCTCCAAGTGTGGTCCATGGCCCAGCGGCATCAGCATCACCTGACGGTGTGAGAGAATCAGAATCAGAATCTCTGGGGGTGGAGCCCAGCCATCTCGTTGCATCAAGCCCTCCAGGTGCCTTTGATGGACACTAAAGTTTGAGCCCCACTGTCATTAGTAGGGTCTATCTTCACTTTCCAGTCACCAGAATGCTTGAGGGAAGTAACACATAGAGACATACATAAAGCATGCTGTTCCATTTCCAGACACAGTTGGTAGGAAATGAAGGTGGTG
Organism: Tupaia tana; assembly: GCA_026018925.1. Taxonomy (NCBI): domain Eukaryota; kingdom Metazoa; phylum Chordata; class Mammalia; order Scandentia; family Tupaiidae; genus Tupaia; species Tupaia tana. The sequence goes on from JAKSZU010000016.1 coordinate 71,472,653, forward strand.
GACATGTTCATTGAGGGTGAACAAATTCACTCTTTCCTTCACCCACTCATTCATTCCACATGGCTTTTTGGAGGACCATGTGCATTGGGAACAACAGAATGTGGTTCAATGGCACGGCTGAGTGTGGTTCGTACTTCTACGACCTCACAGTCTGTGCAGGAGGCTGTCATGTGATAAACAAATAAAAAGAATAGAAAGGAAAATAGGAGTTGAGAAAGTGTGGTGGAGGCTCTTATCTAATCTTGGCAGTCAGGGAGAACCCCAGGGAGAAAGTGACAGGGTCATGTCTGGTGAAGGCAGTCAGAGGCAACTGCCGTGGTGGGGAGAGCGTCCCTGGGAGAAGAGCAGCCTGCACAGAGACCCCCGGTGTGTCATACCTAGATGCCCCATGGGGTGGTCTCAGGTGTGCCCCCCACTAGTGCCCTTTGAGCCCTTTTTTATGTTTTATGTTTTCAGGGTTCCCACACCATGTGATGGGACAAAGAACCTGCACCTCCACACAGGTGCCCCCTGCGATTCCAGCTTCTCATAGGGGGACTCTTTTCCTTCTCCCAGCCCCCAACAGATGCTCAGCTTCCTGCCACATCCCTAAACCAGCAGGTGGAGAGTTCTGAGTTCCCTGATGGGTAAGTTCTAGGAGAAGCCAGGAATTCACACAAGACACCTGAGCTGTAGCTGCAGCTTCTATTCCTCACTCTAGTATTTCATTTCCTCTTTTGTTCTGCTATGTGAAACTCTTCTTTCTTTTTTCCAAGCTCAGCTACATTTCTTTTTCCTGTTAAATTTTACCCAGAATTTTGCTGTAATTAAAGAGAAGCAATGAGAATAAATTTGCCACATCAGCTTAATCCACTATATTTTTTAAACCCCTCAAATCAACATCAGTTGTCATTGCATGTGCTACCGGAGTATCTTTTGCCTCCCCTCAGAATCCAAGACACACAGGATGGTAATTTCTGCTCTAAACATCTCCCCTGTTAACACTGAAAATTCCATGCAGGCATGAGTCTTCTGATTTACCAATATGCCCAGTGCCTAACAGTTCAGGGCAAATAATAGGTGCTCGATAAATATTTTTGACTAGATGAATGAGTTCATTGTTGACTTTCACACACTCTTACAAGGAAAATCACATTGTTCTCCTTTTAAAGATGAGGAAATAGAGGCGTAGATGTTAGGTAACTACTGTAGATTGAACGTACAGTAAAGTTGCAGGTTGTGGATTCAAAACCAGGGCTGTTAGATCTCAAAGACCATGCATTACCCATCTTTTCAACAGCTCTGAGACTCCAGAGGGCTAGATTTGTGGGCGAGTAAGCACAACTGGACAGAAAACAGGGCTGCTTCCTTCTGACCTGAGTCAGGACAGTGTTTATGTGATTGGAAATGAAGAGTATGAGCCCTGGGGCACAGAAGAATAATTGGGTTGCTGACAGAATGGGTGAACGCAACATACCTGCACCATGGCGATGGAGAAGAGATGTCCTCATCCTAGTAATAATAAAGCTTAATCCCTCATAAAGATAGCACCACATTTGGTAGATTGCATCTCTCCTGTCCTGTAATGTGCAGAGCAGCAGAACCTTCCAGATAAAAAGCCAGCTTAGACGGGTGCACACATGCCCTCAGGGCTGATCCCTGGACACAGGGCTCTGGAGTATGTGAAGAGGGCCTCTCAGGGACTAAACTGATGCCAGGAAATCACAACAGAGATCAACAGTTCTCTGTGACTCTCAGTCGAGGAGGTCCACCTTAACTTTGCAAGACATTCAGAATTCTGAAACCTTAGCAGATCTGACATTGTACTGTTACCTCATCACCATAAAAGTTGAGTGAAACAAGAAGCAGGATAAGTTGTATTTCATGAGCATTTCCCCTTGGTTAAAAGCAAAATGGGCAACTGGCCAGCCAAGGTGGCACAGTAGTAATGCAACCCTCAGCAACAGTGAAGCCACACGGGAAGGTCCCAGATGTACATACTGGGCACTTCTGCATGCCTGTGCTCCTGGCTGGCTGGGGTGGTTTGCAGTGTGAAAACTCCTTTGGGGGTGCCTTTCTCTCTCTTTCTCTCTCTCTCTCTCTCTCTCTCTCTCTCTCTCTCTCTCTCCTTTTCTCCCTTACTCTCTCCCAAAAGAAACTTAAAAAATTTAAAAATTTAAAAATAATACATATACATATGTAACATAAGAAAGGCAAAAACTATAGACAAAAACTACTAATGGTGAGACATGAAAGTTGTTTTGTTTTTTTTTTTTTTTTTTTTGAGACGTTTTTGCTATAGGACGTGTACGCTTACCAGACAGACAGACAGAGACAGAGAGACAGAAAGCGAGAAATCACCCCCCAGGGGGGATGGCCACGCCGCAATCCCTTCTCCTCCATTCTCCTCTCGGGATCTTGGGCACGCACGCACACGCGCCAGCGTGAGTTTTAAGCCACCGGGTCCAGGATGCGAACTGCGGTCGACTACGTGGGAGTCCAACGACATAGCCATTACGCTAACTGCTGGTCCCAAGATATGAAAAGTTTTAAGAGTAGCACTCAGGGTGGTTTTTATTACCCCTAGTTTCCTACATTGCCCTAATTTTCTTTAATGAACCTACCTCTTATAAATAAAACAAAATTTCATTTTAAAGGAATTTAATGGTGCTTATTGAATGCTTGCTAGATGGCTATTTCATGCCATTTTACATTATCCAAGGAAATGCATATTATTAGCCTCACTTTCCAGGTGAGGACATTAGCCCCTGACAGTCGGAACAGCTTGACCAAACTGGAGCTGGTACGTGCAGAGCCATGGTTTAAAAATACATTCTGGCCTACTCTAAAGTGGTGCTTTCCAACCTGTCTGCACATTAGAGTCATATGGGAAGAGTTTAAAATCCTGTTGTCCAGGCCGTACCCCAGACTAATTAAGTCCAAATCCTTTGGTGCAGGATCCAGGCATCAGTACTTTTTGAATGTCCCCAGCAGTTATAATGCTCCATTGCTATTCCATATCTAGGATCTCTCTCTTACACAAATACAAAATACAAATAATTATTTTAATAAAACCTCAATATTATTTAACATTGTTTGAGCACCTGCTGTGTGTCCCGGGCATTTCAGAGCTTGTCTGTGTGCCCAGATCTGGGCTAAGCATTCCACAGAAGCAAGAACAGCAATGCTCAGAAGAGACACCTGTCACCTGGACCCATTTAAAAAGGTTTCTTGGTTGACCAGAAGCTGAAAAGGAGAAGGGTGTCTTAGCTAGGCAACAGAAAGAGTATGAGACCAAAGGGAAAGCCTGAATGAACCCAGGGCCCAAGGGAAGGAAAACCAACTGTACTGTACTCCCAGCAGGAGTCCAGTGTGCACTCCTACTGGGCAATGATGGGATACCAGGCAGCAAAAGAAAGTGAACTGCTTATTTATACAACTAAACAAGGAGGCACAGAAGAGAAACCCAAAGCCTCCTGGGAGGACCAGAGGAACACATGAGATAGTTCACAGGCAAGAAGTCTGAGTTAATGAGTATATGAATAAATACAGAGGTCAGAGCACCAGATTAGGAAAGAACAAAGACTGAGCTAGCTCAAAGCAATCATTCCTAACATTAAGGACAAAAACAAAACAAAACAAAATTCTGGAGCCTGTGGTACGTGAGCCATGGTTGAATTATTGTTCCTCTCCTTGTTGTGAGCAAGGTTTGCTTTCTAGGCCCATTAATATGAGGCTTGGCCATGTGACTTGCTTTGACCAGTCAGGTAGAAGCAAGTGCTTAGCCTTGCTCTCCTGTGCTTGTCTCCTGTAAACTACGTGTCTTGAGCAGCAGCGACCCAATGGAGAATGAAAAATAATAGAACTGCAATCCACAGTGTTGAAGGAAGGGCCAGGCTAGATCAGCCCTTCATAACTAACCTGTAGGACCATGGGCAGGAAAACTGTGGTAGACCACTGAAATGCTGATGATGTTTGTTACACAGTATTCCTATAGCAAGAGCTGACTGAGACACATGATTAGCTCATCTCATCCTACCACAAGCTAGGTAGACAAACTTTGTCACTGTCGTCATTTTATAGAAGAGGAAACAGAGACTTACGGTGATTAAATAATTTGCCTGAGAGCAATGAGTCCCATCTGAGTTTCCAATGTATGCTTAAAACCACTGCACCATGCCACCTCCCTGAACCTTTGGGGAAAGAATGCTGAGGGCTGTACCAGCAATGACATTTTTTCAGGGCTTTCATCAAGGTTTGACTCACAGTTAGAGCAAATAAAATTTAAGTGCCACAAAACAGAGATCGAGTGGTCACAGTGACATTTCTCTGGAAAGTTCCCTTTCGGTGAAGTGACAACAGGAACACTGGGGTTATGTTCCAAATGGTCAAGATTTAAAAGTGGAACTGGCAGCTCCAAAAGTCTTACAAGCCATTCTGTCTTGATGGGAACATAACACCTCTGGATAGAATGATGCTGTAGAGACCCAGCAAAAATGAGCACCCTTTCATACTGGGTTTCTCAACCCTAAGTCTATTTTGATATTTGGAGCTTAATATGGGCTTCTCTGGCCTCCATCCATTAATTGCCAGTAGTATTCCCTGAGAGTGAAAACAAAAACGTCTCTAGATATTGTCACCTGCCCCCTAAAGGGGAAAAAAAAATCGCTCCCAGTTGGTAAGTATGATTTCAATATATTAAGTATACCCTAAAAATTAAAAAAAAAGTCACTGAGAACATCATGCAATGCATTGACTCTGAAATCTTACTATGCCTCAGAACTGTATGAAAGGTTGGGGAAAATGCAGATTCCTAGGCCTTGCTCTGACTCACTGAATCAGAATGTTGGGAGAAAAGACTTGGGACTTTGTGTTTTTAATATGTTTTTTTGAGTGATTCTCTTTTGGCCAGCCCAGCCACAGACCATGGACCATTATGTGTGAGTCATGGCGCAGTCATTATCAGCATGGTCCCTGGAGCCAGACCGACCAGGGACTGGGCACCTGCTCTAGTATTTACTAACAGTGTGGAAAACTCATGCTTTTAGACAATAGCTTTCCTGTGTTTGGGGCACTTCTTCACAAGTCTTGCCTCCCCAAGAGAAGCCGGGAGACTTGCTCATCCAGTTCTCGGGGAATGAGATGTGCTCATGTGAAACACCAACTCAGACCAGCAGTATGAGAAAGCAAGCCCCTACCAAATCCATGCTCGGGCCACAGTGGCCATGGAAGCAGGTGGCTCTATTAGGACAGTGTTCAGTATCAATAGCATGAATGTGGTGCCCATACCTATGAGCAGCAAAAGTGGGGTCTTCAGGGAAACCAGCAGTTAGCGTAATGGCTATGTCGCTGGACTCCCACGTAGTTGACCGCGGTTCAAGTCCCGGACCCGGTGGCTTAAAACTCACGCCAGGCGCGTGTGCGTGCGTGCCCAAGATCCTGAGAGGAGAATGGAGGAGAAGGAACTGCAGCGTGACCATCCCCCCTGGGGGGTGACTTCTCGCTTTCTGTCTCTATGTCTCTCTCTGTCTGTCTGGCAAGCGCACCGCCCTATAGCGAAAATCTCTCCAAAAAAAAAAAAAAAAAAAAAAAAAGTGGGGTCTTCAAACACTATCCACACAGTGGGGTTCTTGGCAAGCCCAACCCCCCACACTTTGAGAGAGCATGTGTTCCCCCATAGCTTTTAATAAACTCCTTTCTGCTTAAACTAGCTCAAATGGGTTCTGTTATCTGCAACTAAGAAAGGGGAACTTCACCCATCTCATCCTTTTCTCCTGATCTAGAAAATGTGAAGAAGAATTAGCAGTATTACGTATACAAAGTGTGGAGGCTAAAGTTGTCTGGGTTCAAATCTATACTCTGTGGCTCACATTGTTGCTTGAGGCAAATTACATCAGCTTTCTAAGCCTCATTTTCCACCAAATACAATGAAGATAGCACATGCTTTACCAAGTGTTTCGGGATCAAAAAGGGAAATTTGCATGGTATTTTATGCATATCAAGCATTTAAATATTAGCTACTATTATCATTGGGGTAGTACTTTTTTTTTTGGAGAGGTTTTTGCTATAGGGTGCATGCGCTTGCCAGAAAGACAGAGAGACAGAGAGACAGAAAGCGAGAAATCATCCCCCAGGGGGAATGGCCACATGGCAATCCCTTCTCCTCCATTCTCCTCTCGGGATCTTGGGCACGCACACACACGCACCCAGCGTGAGTTTAAGCCGCCGGGTCCAGGACTCGAACCGCAGTCGACCACATGGGAGTCCAGCGACATAGCCATTACACTAACTGCTGGTCCCATCATTGGGGTACTACTGAAAGCTTCTCACCATCGTTTGTTCTAAGGAATCTAATGTCCTCCATGTTCTTTAGAGGTCAAGCTATTCCGACCGCCATGGCTTTGCCCTTGTTGCACCCCTATCTGGAAATACCTCTCTTTTACTTCCACTTACCCAAATCTTTCAAAACCTAGTTCACCTTCCTCCTTAGAGAAATCTACATTAATATGTCCTTTCTCTGAACCTGTGCAGCATCTGACGATCCCTACAGCATAGATTTAATACCTGAGTATGCATTGCTGTGATATTTTCAGTATTCTATCCTGGGTATGTCTCTTTCTTTAAGTTTATTTATTTACTTCTGAGAGAGAGAGAAAGAATCTCCAATGGGGTTCCAATCCCACCATCCACCCTCAGCCTTCAGCCATTCAGATCATAGTGTATGCCTGGCATAGTCAGGGAGGTCTCTAGACTTGAACTGGGAACCTTCCCATGTGGGTTGCAGAGCATCACGTTTCACCACTGCGCCACCATCTGGCCCCATCCTAGGTATGTCTGTGTCCAGAGCTAGACTGTAGACTCCTTGATGGCAGATCCCTTGCCTCACGTGCCTTGGTTACCCACACTGCACTGGGCACTTAGGAGGAAAGAAAAGAGAAATGTGCCATATTGAACTGAGCAAACCAACAGATGCCAAATCACTGCCTTGGGTCACAGGAGGAGGGGGCAGTCAGCAGTGGAGCCAGGAGTCATGAAACCGGGAGCCCTGATTTCCAAGCAGCAGACTGACTACTTGGCTATTTGGTAATTTGCATACAGATGACATTCTACAAAATGCAGGTGCTTGCCTTTTCACCACAGAGGCCAATTAAGTGCTCTACATTTTAAAAGCAGACTGTTTAAGAAATGCCTGTGAGAACAATTAAGAGCACAAAACACAGTAAATGAAACTGGAAGTTATCAAAAGCTATTGAAAGAAGTAGAGGAAAATGGCAAGCAGCCACAGAGAGGGAACAGAGGCCAGTGGATCTAAGTATGGGCTAGCGACGCCAACAGCCCAGGGGCCCAGTCCCACCAGAGCCTCTCCCGGGCCGCAGCACCGTGCGCTTGTGGCACAACTTTTCAGGACAAAACCTTCCTCAACTGTGAAATGGAGATAATAATAGTACTTGCCTCGGCGAGCAGTTGTTAAGATTGAATGTATTAATATACATAAAGTAATTAAAACAGCGCTTTGCACTTAGGGCTCGATTGACTGTTGGCTGCTATGATTATAATGATTATTAATATAGTATTATATATGCTCCAAAATAGCAGGGACTTTTTCCGCCTTGTTTTCTCAGCACCCTGGCACCTCCAGCACACAGGAGGAACTCCATGTTTGTTGAATGATCAAATTAAATGACAAGTCTAGCTGGAGACAAATTATGATCCGAATCAGCCTGCGGATGTCTCTCAAGTGTCCTGTGTGCTCCTTTTCATCACAGGCAAAGTCTTGGGAGCCTTTCATGGCTTCTAACCCTGGTTAGACAGACTCAGAGACCAACCGTGTTCTGGTGCATCCATCAGTCTCTCCTGGCCAAGGGTGTTCCCTAGAGTCAGATGTACAGTAGTTCCTGCATCTTGCCCCACTTGCTTTGAACTTGGTGCTTTAGACCATTCCTAGAATTCCACCACCTGCCTTGCCTAGCACTGTACCCTTCCTTCCTCCCTCCCTCCCTTCCTTCTTCCCTTCCTCCCTCCCTCTTTCCCTCCCTCCCTTCCTTCCTTCCTTCCCCTCCTCCTCCTCCTTTTTCTGGTTTACTTACTTCCTTCTCGTCTGAGAGAGGCAGAGACAGCACCCATGCTATGACCCACTCCTCACCTTAGGCAGCCCCCCATCGTGGCACATGTGCGCCCAGCATGCTCACAGGTCTCCGGACACGAGCCCGGAATCTCCCCATGTGGGCAGCCTCACCATGCCGTGCTGCCCCTGCACCACCGCCCAGCCCCTGCAGCTTTCCTTCTTCTCTGGGCCCCGGACAGCTGCTAGTCAGCCCCTCCACTGACTGCGCCTGCCTGGCTCCCTGCCCTGGTCCCTAATCTTGCTGCTCTCCAATCTCTCAGGGCCCAGGATCCCAACACCTCCAGATTCCAAGCCCTTCTCCAGCTCCAAGTGGGACTCCGGAATCTCAAACCGGAGTTTACATTCTGACATCAGCATCTTACTAACGTGTGTCCTGGGTCATCTAGGTCATCTCTCTAGCCTCCGTTTCTTTACCTGAAAGGTGGGATAAGAGCCCCCAGTCCCTGATGCAGATTAAATGCCTGTAGCATGCTGGCACAGGGTCTACACGTTAATGGAGATGGCCTGACGCTAATGCCTTCTCAGCCTGCTACTTTCACAATATGGTAGACTCTCCAGGGTCGCATAAAAACACTAGACACACCATTTGGCCAGCAAGAGCCTGGTGATTGAAATTGTGAGCATCAAGTCTATTTCTCCAAAAGAGAGCAGAACTTTGTAATAAAACTGAGTTGTGGTGGAATGCTAGGGAAAGCTGTTCGCTGCAGCCTTTATGGGCAAGATAAAGGGCACATCCTCAGAGGCCAGGGGACAGGTTTATTAATAGGATTAAAGCCAGGGGGAGCTGCTGGAGAGTCAGGGTGGCTTATCAGAGTGAAATAGTGTGTACTCACAGATAAGATCGCCCACAGAGCGGCCGAGAGGTCACTTCAGAAATAAAAAATTGTAATGAGATACTGGAGTAAGACAGGAAAACCAGTGGTCATCAGGTACCGGACCGTGATGTGCTGTGGGCACAGTTACAACAGAATCACGCAGGGAGGGGGGTTAAGATACAGAATCCAGAGCCATCCCTAGGGTGTCTATCCTAGTACCCTAAGGTGGTACCTGTAAATTCACTAGCAATTTTTTTAAACATGATTTTTTTTTAAATTTTTTGCCGCAGGGCACATGCACTCGCTGGAGAGAAACAGAGAGAGAAAGAGCAAGGGAGAGTGAGAGATCACACCCCAGGGGTGAATGGCTACACTGCAATCCCTTCTCCATCTCCTTTCTGGATTTTAGGCCCACAAGCACACACACACACACAGAGTGATTTTCAAACTACAGGGTTCAGGGTTCGAACTACAGTTGGCCATGTGGGAATCCAGTGCCTTAACCATCACACTACCATATGCTGGCCTGCATGGTTACTCTTTTATTCAGTGTTTAATAACCTGCAAGGAGATTCGAGTATGTCTTTTATATTTTACAAGCTGAAATTCTGATATTTTTTCCAGAAAAAAATAACTTTGGCAGATGCCACTCATTAATTCAAAATTATTTTTAAAAATAGATTTTCTAGAAGTTTGTGTCAAGTTCTTCCCAAAACATCAAGTTCCTATTCACTATAATCATGGCCCTAAGATAGTCATGATTATGGGAAAGGTATGTTAAGAAACTTCATTCTAACTATCCAATGGAGACTTAACTAGCAATTTTGTTTTTAATCTCAAATAATGACACTAAAGGGGCAACTTTTGGACTGTTTTGAGTTAGAATATGATTTTTTTTTATAATTAGTGTAGTAGCAATCTATATATCCAGATATATCCATTCATTTGTTTAACAATTATCCATTATGTGTCTATTATGTTTTTGGTGAGTAATAAATAAAAAGAAAAGATGATCACATTCCTCCTCAAGCTTACAATTGACCACAGGAGACATTAGTCAAAGGGCCCAACATTTAACTGATTAATCATTCATTCATTCAAAAGTTAAGTAGCTATTACACGCCAGGCTCTGTGCCAAGGAAGTGAGATTTTGACGAGGTCCTAAAAAAATGGAAGCAAGACGAAACTTGGGAGAAAGGCATGTCTTAGATTTCAACCTACCCAAGGGAGTCCTCACTGTTTCCTTTTCTAGAATTATGTCCTATATTATCCCCTGAGAGGGGGAAAGGAGTGTTTCCTGAAGTTCAGAGAAAAGATGGTGTTTCCAAGATCACAATCCCCAAGCTTGGGAGAGATGTTTCCACAGCTAAAATACTGGCAGGATATTCTCAAATGATGCTAATGATGTAGAAGAGAGTAAGGGGAGTAAAAGGCAAAAATGATAATAATAGCAGCAGAAATAATATCTAATATATGAAGCATTTACCTACTTACTATCTACCAGGCACTGATCTTAGGAGCGAACATGTAGAAGCAAACAAACAGCCCTTTCATTTGCTCCTGGAGGAAACAGAAAAGGCAGAAGCCTTTCCAAGATCATTTCACAATGGCATCAGCAGCCTGGAAAAGCATTCCTGCCATTTGCGATGCAGTCTTTCAGAGACTCCATCCCTTGGAACTATCCCTTGATGTGAAAAAATGTGCAGCGCTGGTTTTAATGGCATAACTCCTGGAAATAAACGTGGTGTCCAACAGCAGGGGTTTACTTAAATTATTTCTACTTCATCCACATCAAAGAAAAATGAAGGGACTATGCTGCTAAAACCATTTCCAGCATTAACTATTACGTGAAAAATAGAAGGAATGATTGTGAAATACAAAACACATGACTGGGCCAGCCCTGCTGCACAGCAGTTAACCACTGTGCATAGGGAGCTGGATCCTTACTGGGCTGACCTAGTTTCAAGTCCGAGTCCTGACAGTGTGAAAAACACGCTGGGTGCATGTGCGTGCATGCCCCAAATCCTGACAGCATGGAGAAATGGGGGAAAGATTATTGCAGTGTGACCATGCCCCACACGAGGGTGCCTTCTCTCTCTCCAGTGCTAGCACACTCCAGCAATTAAAAATATTTCAAATATAACACATTAAGTGTGGTTGCCATGCTGTGGAACAGATCACAACTTATTTCACCTAACTGCAACCGAGCACCCCTGATCGACATCTCCCATTTCCCTGTGTATCACATCCTCTGCCGCAGGTAGAGCAGATTATAAATGTTTCACCATAAATAAATGGTGAGTATATAAAGTGATAGATATGATCAACCTGATTTAATTATTACATAATGTATACCTATAACATCACCTTATACTCTTTAAAATTATACAATTATTATGAGAGACCTGTTGTTTTTTTAAAAAATTCATGGGAAATAGTATTATGAAAACACTATGAATGGATTTCAAAATTTTTTGCACCAAAATATACTTTTAAAAAAAAAGGTTGTCAGAGGGCATGTTCACTCACCAGCGAGAGCTAGAGAGACAGGGAAAAAGTACCTCTCTTATGGGTGGTCATGCAGCAATCCCTTTTCAATTTCTCCATCCTGTTGGGATCTGGAGCATGCACACACATGCAACCCAAGTGTTTTTAAAACCACTGAGGTCAGGATTCAAACCTCAGGGTCAGCCATGTGGTAACTGGCTCCCTTAGTCACTAAGGCCACAGAGCCAGTCCCCAAAATAAAGTTTACTTTCATTTTTTCATGATCTTTTCAAAGGACCCTTGCATTTGCCAATTAAAAATAAAATTAATTTTTGAAATGTAAAGCACAGAAAAGCATGTGGTATCTTTTAAATTTTATGCCAAATGATGTGCTGACTCTTCAAAAACATATTACACAATAGGCCAGACTATTCATAGAGTGTAACCCAGTGATCGATGTAAGGACAAGAAAGGTTGGGAAAGAATTGGGGCAAAATGGTAACTGGTTTTGTTTCAGTAGTAGAATCCTGGATAATTTTTTTCTCCCATTCTTCTACTTATAAATTTTGGTGTGTGATAAAATAAGATGTTTATATGGAAAAAAATTTTAATTAAAGAAATCATGCATCCAGGCTAAAGATTCGCCTAGATTTTTAAAACCTTACAACTCATTTAAGAGACTCATGATCATGGCCAGCAGGTGGCATGCTGGGTAAGGCTCTGGATTCCCACATGGCTGATAGGGGTTTGTGTCCCAAATCTGGTGGCTTGAAAATCACGCTAGGTGCATCACCTTGTGGGGTGATTTCTCACTTTCTCTCTCTCTATCTCTCTCTGTCTCTCATAAATCTTAGAATAACCTGCCAAAAAGAAAGCTGAGGGCCTTTCAAAGTTGAATCTTTTCCCTTTTTTATGAGCAGTTCTAGAAGAAAAGAGCCTCTGCCTCTTCTCCTGCAGGTGTAACAACACCTAATTCATACCAGTTGGGGCACATGCCCATTTCTGAAACCATCACTGGAGACAAGACAGTGCAATCCTCTGATTGGCCAGGCTAGGACACACAGCAGACCCTGGAGTCCAAGTGGTACAACACCATCTGAGGCTGGTTGTTTCAGAGGAAAAGCAGGCTCCAGGAGAAGAAGAGACTGGGCACTGGTTAGCAAAAACACAGGTGCCCACTCAGGTAACAGAGAAAAGTACAAATTCACGTGCACCCAACTCTTCGATCATGTACATATGTAGATATGAATGAATGAATAAGAGCAAGATGAAAAGTGTGCACCAGGAAAAGAAATTTGAAAGCTGAGATGAACTGAGCAGCTAGGAAAAGAACATTGCTTTCAGTGAGATCAAATACCCAGGCCAGATGAATCAAGCTCACCTTCCTGGGGCTATTTATTATCCAAGACCTGGACTATGATAACTTTGAGAGATGTCAAAGCACTGGAGACAGGCCATTAGACTCTCCATTTTCACAAAAGGTATGGGGATGAATTAGAATATTATATCCAAGAACCAGAGACATGCGTTGACTTCTGAAAAACAAAAGTTTAGGGACCAGCAGATGGCGTAATAGTTACATCTCTGGACTCCCACATAGTTGACCACAGTTCAAGTCCCAGAGCTGGCAGCTTAAAACTCATGCTGGACACATGTGCACACATGTCCAAGATCCCACGAGAATGGAGGAAAAGGAATTGCAGTGTAGCCATCCCCCCCGGGGAAGATTTCTCACTTTCTGTCTCTTTGTCTCTCTCTGTCTCTCCGGCGAGAACACGTGCCTTATAGCAAAAAAAAAAAACTCTCTAAAATAATTTTAATTAATTAATTTTAAATTGACAAATAAAAATCTATATTTAGTATGTGCAATACGATGTTTTGAAATAAGTATACATTGTGAAACAGCTAAATCTAGCTAATGGGCATGCATTACTTCACATTTATCATTTGGTTGTGGGGAAAACACTACAAATCTACTCTCAAGGATGTCCAAGAATATGATTATTATTAACTATAGTCACCATGTTGCACGAAAGATCTTTTAAACTTATTAAATAAATTATTGAACAAATTATAAAATGGTAGATGTATAAGGGCTTAGAGAAAATGGATGAATAAGACCTATGGTAACCTCACCAAGAGCACACTGTACCAAAATTTACTGGGTAGGATGACCAGTCTGAACCTCTAAAAAAGTGCATTTTAAAAACAGCACACAGGGTGAGGCAGTGGCACAACAGTAACACAACTGGACTCACCTGGGAGAAGTCCAGGATTCCAAGCCTAAGCCCTCCTTTGGCACCAAGGTCCACGTGTGTGCCTGTGGTCTAGGCTAAGACCAGATGTGTATTGTGGTATAAAGACCTTGTCAGGGGTGCCTCTTTGTATCTGTTTCTCTTTCCCATGAAATAAATAAATAAACTGAAATAAATTAAGTAATTTAATTACATTAAAAAGGCATTTCATTTTCAAAAAAGCATTTGAAAATTTGAGAAACAAGTTCTCACGACAAATCGTCAGACAGCTAGGAGATAATTTTCTTTCTAGAAAATCAGCTTATTTCTGTTCATCATCTTTCCCCTCTCCTTTTTCAATATTTTATTTCTTTCTCTTATTTAGTATACCATTTCTTTATCTTATTTGGTGTTTTAATTACCAAAGTAATACGTGCTTATTATGAAATGGTCAAGCAATAGGTAAATGCATAGTAAAAAGCCAGAGCCCCAAGTGCCAGGAAACTGCTGGTGATGGTTTGGCACATATCCTTCCAGAGTGTGCTGGGCACATGTAGGTGCCATGTTCCATAAAAAGTCACATGCTTACATAGGAGTGCTAATGTACACCCTGGTGCCCAGGAGTCTTACCGAGTCTCTGCAGCACACCTGGGACCTGACTATGGATGCCGCTCAGAAACTTATTTACTTCCCCTTTCATTCATACCTCCACCATCAGCATGTGGTTAAGTGCCCGCCATGGCCAAGGGCCACACTAGGTGCTTGACTCCTGCTGTGAACCAGGTAGGCCTGGTGCCCTTCCTGGAGACAAATTTGGGGCTGAAAGGATAGTGGCTCAAACTCAACTCAAAAAACATGTTCACGGGTTGGACCCATGGCCTAGTGATTAAGGGAGCTAAATCCTACATACCTGGTTCAAATCCAGATACACCAGGCAATTGTGCATGTATGTGTGTGTTTCTGTCTGTCTCAGATTTCAACAGGATGCACATTCTGGAAACTTTTTTTAAAAGAAAAGAAAAAAGAAACATGTTCACCAAGCTCCTTCTCTGTGCCAGTCCTTACAGGGGGTGAAAGACAGTGTGGGTAAGTCAGATACAGCCCCTGCTCTGAAGTACTCGTGGAATAATGGAAGACCCAGACCAGAAAATAAGATTGATTCTTTGTATTTTTAAATAATTATTATATCACTACCAACAAAATTTATCGAGCCCTTACTACACTACACTAAGCCCGTTACATGCATTAATTCATTTAACCCTCATGCGGCTCCCTTGAGGTAGTTTAAAGACTATTCCCATTTCACAGATGCAGACACTGAGTCTCTGAGGACAAGTGGCTCACAGGTAGTAAGTGACTAGGCTGTGTCTCAAACCCAGAAGCGACTGCGTCCACAACTCCTTCTTCACTAACCACCATGCTATCCCATCCCACAGCACTCTTTCACTCCCTCGGCAGATTCCCACTGAACCTACGTGACTCCACTCTGACCCAGTCTATTCGTGCCTGAGTCTCCAAACTTTAGGGGAAACGCTCACTTGAACTATGTCAGTAGCTATAATAACTGATAATTGTGTCACACCCAACATGGAATATCTGTTCCCAGCTCATTTAGTGAGACTGAAATAGGTCCGTTACCAGTCTTGTCTTCAGCTTTCCACCCAGAAGGATAATACACAGGGTCACGCTCCTTCTGAGCTAAAAAACCAGAGACATCAAAGTAATGAGGGAGCACAGGCATTCCAGGGGGTTTGGATTGATGGCCTGTGAGCTTCTGTTCAGCCCTGAACTTGTGTGATTTTTTGGAGTTCAGCATGGTGAGAAAACTTGACAAGGATTCTGATCAAAAGAAGTCTTGGTCATTTAATGACAAAGGTTAACTGGTTAACATCCCACTACCAGGTTATTTTTAGACCAAGCTAGGTCATAATTCAAACCATGATCTTACCCTCATCACCTCCCCGCCCCTGCCCTGCATCCCCTCACCATGTGCAGCCAGCCCTAGGATGCAAACATTCTGCAGATGTCTCCCTGCCCTATAAGATTCCCCAGGCAGCTACACCTCCACCACAGGTGTGTAAGTGTCTTCTTCATAAGAAGGTCTTTCTGCTGACTGAGCTGATGCTAGCTTGTTCTAACACAATCCCTTCTCTCACTACACCCCTTCCCCTCTTCTATGCTCCAGTTAGATCCTTCAGGCATTTCAGCAGTGGCTACTGAGTTGTTGTTCTAGGCTGGGCCCAAAAGAACCCAACAGGCTGGATTGTGGATAAAAAGATGAATGAGACCCGAATCTTATTAGATCCACAGCAGTCAGTCAGGAGGAGAGGGTAGATGACTTACACCAAAATAAAAATAATGCATTTTCTAGACCAGCAGATGATGTGGTGGTTAAGGCAGTTGGATCCCACATGGCTGACTCTGTGGTTCAAGTCCTGGGCCCAGCAGCCTAAAAATCACACTAGGTGTTTGCACATGTATGCCCCAAATCTCAAGAAGAATGAAGGAGAAGAGATGGTGGCATGGCCATCCCCCCACCAATGGGGTGATTTCTCTCTCTTCCGCTCTCTCTCTTCCTCTCTCGTGCACACACCCGATAGCAAAGAAATAAAAAAAGTTAAAAACCACAATAGTGCATTTTCCATGCAGTAAGATAAGAAAATACAAGACATAGAGGAAGTGGTATTTCTTCTCTTTGAAGGGGGTAGAAAACAATGGAGAGAGAGAGAGATTTCTACAAAGAGGTTTTCAAGGATGCACAGGAGTGTTCTAGGGAGAAAGAGGCTTTCTGGCAAAGGCAAGGGAAAACAAAGGCAGAATATTATGAGGAGGATTTTTGTTGAGAGGTGGAGAATGGAAAAAGACACGGTTACACACAATTTAGTCAAGCCACACTACAGTGTTGAAAGAGGAGTGTCTTTAGGAGACAAGAGCATGAGAAATTGTGATAGACTCTTTCATTTGCTTATTTTTGTATTTTTCCTTTTTCAGATTTTGAAACAATTTCACACAAGAAAATAGTAAGATTGTGTAAAGAATTCTCATATGCGAGCAGGGCCCAGTTCCATCTCCTGTCCCCTGCCTGAAAGAGATACTGAGGCAGAGCCAGTCACTGGCCCCGGCCCCAGCACTAGCTCCAACTGGCACATG
Organism: Tupaia tana; assembly: GCA_026018925.1. NCBI lineage: Eukaryota > Metazoa > Chordata > Mammalia > Scandentia > Tupaiidae > Tupaia > Tupaia tana. Next base: position 71,489,443 of record JAKSZU010000016.1, read on the forward strand.
ACTTTTTCTTTAATCTCTTTCATACTCTTTTTCCTTTTGTCTTATATTGTCATCCCCTCCTCATCCTCTACCCACAAAGAGGGACTAGACAGGTCTAGAATCACAGTTTTCAAACATCTTAGTATTGTAAGACCCTCTGGGATCCTCCCTTTTACTGAACCACCTGCGAGAAAGAAGAAACTGCTCTTCAGACACTGGAATAGAAGACTCCTCCTGTGGAGACCATAGCTAAACACATCAAAAGAGAGACTTTGGCACACATCAGTCCAAAACAAAAGGGAAGTGCACTTGTTCCCAGTCAAAGAAACATTCTCCAATAAGGTATCCAAAAGTGAATACATCTCCCAATGGCTAAAAGTAGAAGAAGAGCATCAGGTCTGAATAAACCAGGAGAAAAACCATATGATCATATCAATTGATGCAGAAAAAGCATTTCATAAGATACAAGATCACTTCATGATTAAAGACTCTCAGCAAGATCGGCATAGAAAGGTCATTTCTCAACACAATAAAAGCTATCTATGAAAAACCCATAACTAACATCATCCAAACTGGTACAAGACAAGGATGCCCACTTTGTCCACTCCTTTTCAATATAGTACTGGAAGTCCTCACCAATGCAATCAGAAAAGAGAATAAAATAAAAGGCATTCAAATAGGGAAAGAAGAGGTGAAACTCTATTTGCAGATGACATGATTGTATACATAGAAGACCCAACGGTACCCATGAAAAAATTCCTGGAAGTAATACATGAATACAGTAAAGTTACAGGATACACAATCAACATAGAGATATCTATAGCTTTTCTATGTACAAACAGCAGGTAGACTGAGATAGAACTGAAAAAAAGTAATTCCATTTACCAAAGCTACAACAAAGTATAAGATACCTAGGAATAAATCTAACCAAAGAAGTTAAAGACCTTCACAAGGAGAACTATAAGAAGCTAAAAAAAGAAACTGAAATTGACACAAAAAAAGTGGAAGAACATCCCATGTTCCTGGACTGGAAGAATTAATATAATCCAGATGGCAATTCTACCCAAATTGACCTACATATTTAATGCAATCCCAATCAAAGTGCCAGAGATATTCTTCACAGACCTAGAAAAGACAATCATACAATTTGTCTGGAACCATGAAAGATCTTGTATTGCCAAAGCAATCCCACACAAGAAGAGTGGAGTGGATGGCATGTTACTCTCTAACCCAAAAATATACTACAAAGCTGTGGTAATCAAAACAACATGGTATTGGCACAGAAACAGACAGGTGGACCAATGGGACAGAATAGAGTCCCCAGAAATAAACTCTGAAACATACAGCCAACTGATTTTTGACAAAGGGTACCAGTCAATCTAGTGGGAAAAGGAAAACCTCTTTAGCAAATGGTGCTGGAAAAAACCTGGGTATTCACCTGCAGAAAGATGATTCTGAACCCCTACCTCTCACTATTGACAAAAATCAACTCGAAGTGGATCAAACATCTAAACCTAAGACCTCAAACTATAAAACTGTTGCTGGAAAACACTGGGGAAACTCTAGGAGACATTGGGGAAGGCAAAGATTTCTTAAATAAGACCCTCAAAGCACAGTCAATAATCCCAAAAAAAGACAAGTGGGACTGCATCAGATTAAGAAATTTCTGCATGGCAAAAGACACCATTATTAGGGTGAATTGACAGCCCTCAGGAAGGGAAAATATTTTTTGTAAACTATGCGTCAGATAAGGAACTGACTGATAACCAAAATACAATTGTCCTGAAAAAAGATGATCAGGACCAGCAATTGGTGTAATGGCTATGTTGCTGGACTCCCATATAGTCGACCACAGTTCAAGTCCCAGATCCAGTGGCTTAAACTCACTCCAGGCACATGTGCATGCGTTCCCAAGATCTTGAGAGGAGAATGGAGGAGAAGGGATTGCAATGTGGCCATCTCCCCTGGGGGATGTTTCTTGTTTTCTGCCTCTTTGTCTTTCTCTGTCTTTCTGGTGAGCACTTGTGCCCTATAGCAAAAATTTAAAAAAAAAAATTTTTAAAATGATTGACCCTATTAGTGGGTTTAAAAAAATCACTATCTAAGAAAGACAAACGAATAGCCAAAAGGCATATAAAAAAATGCTCAACATTCCTCATTGTAAAGGAGATGCAGATCAAAACCACAATAAGATACCACCGAACCCCAGTCAGAATGACTAAAATTTTTAAAAAATAATAAAAAAAAAGATAAGTGCTGGTGTGGGTGTGGTGAAAGGGGGACTCTCCTACATTGCTGGTGGAAATGTAAATTGGTCTAGCCACTGTGGAGAACAATTTGGAAATTCTTCAAAGATCTACAAATAGAGCTACCATATAATCCAGCAATCCCACTCCTGGGTATCTACCCAAAGGACAGAAGAATTCTTAATCAGAAAAGTGCTTGCACATTGATGTTTATGGTGGCATTATTCAAAATTGCTAAGATATGGAATCAACCCAAATGCCCACAAACAGATGAATGGATTGAAAAAATGTGGCATATATCCTCTATGAAATACTACTCAGCCATTAAAAAAAGACAACCCTGACTTTTGACAAAAAGTGAATGAATATGGAAGATTTACTGCTGAGTGAAGCAAGCCAGGCTACAAAGGAGAGACACTGTATGTCTCCACTTAATATATACTTAGTGTCCACACTCTATGGCTGAAACTGAATGACTAAAGGACATAGAAACATAGTAAATGGTTGTGAATACCAGATATAGTGTGGGAAGAGGGTGAGTGAAGGAGTAGAGTATAAAGAAGAACATTAAGGAGAAAAATAGAGAGGCAAGTCATTTATGGGACAAAGAAATGGGTTATTATCTATTGAAGATAACTTTATAAAAAAAAAGATAACTTTATAGCATTGTTAACTGGACTGGTCAGAAATGTACACATGTTGGAATATTCACTTTGCAAGCTAAGTAACATGATTTGATGCTCAGTAAAGCAAGTCAGGCTATGAAAGAGAGTCACTGTATGTCTCTGCTTAACATATACAGACTGTCCACATTCTATGGTAGAGACAGAAAGACTGGAGGACATAAAAGCATTAAAAATTGTTGTGGGCACTAGAGACAAAGTGGAAGGAGAGTATGGGAGGGAAAGAGTGCAGGAAAGGAAATTAGGGGGGAAATAAGGAGAGATAAGATATTTGTGGGACACAGATATGGTTTGTTATCTGTTGATGAGGATGTGTACAGTATTCTCAACTGGACTGAGATGTGTATCATGCTGGGTAAAATCTCTTTACAATATAAATGATGTTTAGCAATTGAATGTATAAATAATAATTAAACTAAATTAAACTAAAATTAAAAAAAGAAATTGAAGGGGACCAGCAGGTGGCGTGGTGGTTAAGGTGCTGGACATTCCCACATGGCTGACCGTGGTTCAAGTCCTGGACCTGGTGGCTTGCTTTCTCACTTTCTCTCTCCCTCTCTCTCTCTCTCTGGTCAAATTAAAATGAACAAACAAATAAATAAATTAAATAAATAATTCTTTTTAAAAAAAAAAGAAATTGAAATAAAAAATTAAAGGAAAAAAAAAGAACACCCCTTTCCCCAATTTCAATTTTAGTCTGACATTAATTTTCACCTGCCTTATTAAAAATTGTTTTGACTACCAAAAATAAAAGAATTCTCATATGCTCTTTTCACCCGGTTTTCCCAGAATAGTCAGTATTTTTCCACACTTGCTTTATCTTTTCTCAGCATTTGTATATTTAATTTTTGTACTTTGTATATTTGGATTTTTTTCCTGAACTATGAGTGGAGGTGATGATATTCCTTTACTCCTAAACACATCAGCGTGTATTTCCTAGACCAAGGCTGTAACTACTATATAAAGTCAGGAAATTTGCAATGACTCAATACTACCATCTATAAACCTTATTTCTATTTCACCAATTTTCCCAATAATCTCCCTTATAGGAAAATAAATGTTGACCACCCTATTTAAAATTAGAACCCCAAAATTCTCAACATGCTCTGGGTCCTAGCCTACTTTATTTTTCTTTGTAGAATTAACTACTATCTAACATGCATTTTCCTTTTTTTTTAAATGCCAGAGGGTATATGCATATGCAGAGAGAGACAGAGAGAGAGGAAAAGTGTGCTGCTATGTGACCTGATCATGCTGCAATTCTTTTTCATCTAATGTCCCATCCTGTTAGAATCCTGGACATGCACACATGTGCACACACTCAGCATGTTTTTCAAGCCACCAGGACTCAAACCCTGGTCAGCCATGTGGAGTCTGGCTTTCTCTGCAAAGCACCTAATCACTGCACTATGGGGCTAGCGCAACATTTTCCTTATTTTTTCAATTCTCTCCACCTTCCTAACATCCCATTGGAATATAAGCCCTGTGAGGTTAAGGACTTTCATCTACCTTATTTACTGTTGAATCCTCAATACCCAGAATAGAACCCTGGCATATGGTAGTTGTTCATAAATATTCTTTGAATGATCAATGGCCAAACCCAGAGGTCTCTCTTCCCAACCTCTTCTTCCTTTTATTATTTTTAAGCAGAAATAAATGGGAATTTCATGTCAAGAACTCTAAGGTGCATCTCCATATTACTGCTTTTTATTCTTTAAAGTTCTTGCAGGGGATTTTCTTCATTTGTCTCCCTGTAGATATTTAGTGTATGGTATGAGTTAGGATGATAATATTGAGTGTGAGTAATATTATCACCCCAACCCATACCCAATAGAGAAGGCTATTCTTCAGAAACACTTAGGGCTTCTTTTGGGCTAGCTCAAGTAACTGAATCTCCTTTGGGCCTTCTGTTGGGTTATCAGAAAAGTCATGACATATTTTTCTGTTTTTCTATGCAAAAATATGTCATGACTTTTCCAACAATCCAATATATAGATGTAAAAGTCATTGAAGTACAGCAGACTCTATCTCTCAGCAAACAGAGTTGGCATCTTTAGATCTAATTGAAAGATTAAAAGAAAACCTCCAACTAGAAGGTCAATTTATAGATTCAACAGTTAAATCAAGTCATATCCTTAAGCACATGGGACACAAACTTTGTATTCAATCAAAGACTTAATCTAAGTTAAGCCACCCTAGCTGAAGAACTAGAGCTGGAGCCGTGTAATTAACACTAACCAGCCAGCACCGGCTGCTTCAGCTGGCAGGTCTAGACTAGACAAACAATTTCCAGGGGGTGTTGAAGCTCTTCACCTTCCAGCTGCAGAGATGGGGGCCTGGCTCATTTCCAGCTGAGCTCACCTCCTATGATCCTCCTTGGAGCTCACTGCACTCCAGTCCCATCAGTCTGCTTGCCACTTCTCAAACACATCAAAGATGATTCCACTTCAAGATCATTTGCACTTACTTGTCCCCCAACCTCCCTGACACTTGACTCTGCTCAAATATCACCTCTCTCTCACCCTATCTCATTCTGTAAGTCCCCTCCTCCCAATCCTTTGCTGACCTCTTTCCCACTTGGTCCATTCCTGCAGCATTTATACAACTTGACATACTGAATGTTTTATCTACTCATCTACCTCCTCTTCCCCAGTAGTAGGCAAGCCCCATGGAAGCAAGAATTTTTCTTTTCTTTTTTATTCAATACTCCACCCCTAATCACCTAGAATGGTACCTAATTGCTTGACTAACTGGTTAGTTATCTGATTTGGTTAAGCAGCAAATTAACTGTTTAATTCAGCTCCTATGACTGGTCCTGTGTGGCTACTTGGCTAATAAACCCCAATAAAGGCTAGTGCTTGGGTTACCAAGGCAAGTTAATATCTACCTAGAAAAGCCCACATGTCTTCAACATCCCACTCTGTTGCAGGTCGGTACCTTAGGTGAAGTTCAGATTCCCTGTACCTCCAGTTCTTATCTCTGAGGGTCCCATTCTCCTGCCACAACTGTCCCTCCACTCTACAGTGAACTAGAATTCACCAGGTTCTTGACACATGTAACATCTCTGTTTCTAGAAGGTCCTCTCCATCATCTCAGTCTTCAACTCTGGCCAGCTCTTATGCCCCAGGTGCCCCTGTGTCAGCACTCACCACACACTATTATAACTCTCTTCTTGTGGCTCAGTCAATCTTTCTAGACCATGGGTCTTACCAACCCTGAACCCTTGCCTTCTTCCCCACTGTATCCCGTATCTAGGGCATTGCCAGTCTCATAGCTGAATATTTGTTAATGTGCTCAGGAGTTATCTCATTTTACAGATGGCAGTTATGAACCACAAAATGTGTGGAATTTGTCATACCAACCAGTTATTCCATTCTCTGTGAACACTAGTGTCCTCTGATTCAATTCTGGAAATATCTACCTGGAGTTAACATTAGAACCTACGAGTTAAGGGTTCAACCCCACAAGACTGTCCCCCTTTTCGATGCCAGTTGCAAGTTTCAGGTTACCATTTTTACTTTTAACTAACCAGCTCTAATTCAGGAGTTCCTACAACTGGATCAGGGTTGATAATTTGCTAGAACAACTCACAGAACTCAAGGGAGTGTTTTACTTATTGTGATCCCTTTATTTTAAAGGAGTACAACTCAGGAACAGCCAAATGAAAGAGATACAAAGGAAAAGGCGTGGGAGATGGAGCCCAGGACACACTATTTGCTCAACACCATGCACCCACTGTACCTCATCACTCGGGAGTTTTATGTAAATTCCATTCCATAGGCATGACTGGTTAAATCACTGGTCATTTAGGTGATCGGATCAATAGTAACTGAGACCCAGTCCCTATCTTTTCCCCAAGATGGGAGTAAAAATGAAGAATAGACAGCTCAAACCCTCTAAAAACATAGTTTGTTCCTCCACAACAAGCCCCATTCTGAAACTTGTTGAAGGGTCCCACCAAGAGTCACTTCAGTAGCACAAACTCAGGTATGTTTCAAGGTGACTTGTTACAAATAATGGAAGACATTTTTCTCCCCCTATTACTCAGGAAATTACAAGGTTTTAGAAGCTCCATGTCAGGAACTGGGATCACAGAAGTTAAATATAGTAAAATGATAAGACCATGACTTTGAATACCATAAGTTCAAATCCCAGTTCTTCTACTTCATGGCTATAACCTTAAACATGTTATTTAAGCTCTCTGAATTTTTTTCTCATCTATAAAATGATGACTGTGGTAAAATCACTATTCATTCAACACTGTTCTCAGAGCTGAGACTATGACAATAAACAATAGGGTGGCCCAAATTGTTACTGGAGCAAAGTCCTGAATCAAGAGAAGAGGATGGCTACCTTGAGGAAGAACATTGCAGGCAGAAGGAACACCACACCCAAAGTGTTGAGTGGGAGCAAACTTGCAGTTTTTAGGAAAGAAGAAAACAGGTCAGTGGTGCAGCTGGCATCCTCAAAGCAAGCCTCTGACACCCTTCGGATGTGTTGTTCAATTCCTTTGCCCTGTCCCAGGTTCTTCACCCAGTCCTCTGCAGCTGTGATGAAGTGCTCTGCTTCTCAGCCATGACTTTCATTTCACCTCAACCACAAGGGGAATCTGTTTCTGCTTGCCTCTCCCCTGCCTCGGTATATCCCACTACCCTGACTTTTTGAAGCCCCTGCTTCAGTGCCCTTGGGTGGCACTGTGAACCAGTTTCACCTGGCTCTTGAGATGGAACTCTATAAGACATAAATGAATGGATACCAGGGAGAGAAGCCAAATGTGAGAGATCACAACTCCAGATCTTGATGCCATTGGGAACTAGTTAGATCAGAGAAGATAACAATTGCACACCCCAATAACCCAAATTTCCATCGTCCTCTAAGTCTACTCCTCTAAATGCCATATTCAGCGGCCCATATGAATGAACACACTTTTCCTAAATTTATTTCTTTCATTAGAGTGAGCAACAGAGAGACACAAAAAGAGACAAAGACACACACTCTCAAAGGGTGTCACACTGCAATCCCCTCCCTAAGTCTTCCTAGCCAGTCTGGATCATGGGTGCCCTTGCCTGGCATGTATGGTCCAGTTAGAGAACTGAACCCACAATCGTCAATATGAGTCCAGCATCGCTTGAGCAGCATGTTACCGCTGTTCCGCTAAGCAGCCCATCAAAGGATATTTTATTCTTTATTAGTGTCTGCTTCATCTGGTCCCCATGCAGCACTGATTCTCAACCAGAAACAATTTTTCACCCTAAGGGATATCTGGAAATATCTGGAGACGCTTTTGGTTGTCACAACTGTGGCACCCAGCAGGTAGAGGCTGGGATGCTACTAAATGTCCTACAAGGCACAGCACAGCCCCCATGGCAAATCCTGCCTATCGGGTCTACAGTGCCAGGGTTGAGAAGTCCTCCTATCGAGGAACACAGGTCATCCATGTGAGTGTTAAACATGTGTAAAGAGATGCTGCAATGTATTTGTATGCATATAAAGGCAAATTAAAATATTAACAAGATATTTTATAGCTAGTATGCAAACTAAGTTCAAAAAGGACAAGTAATGGCAGGAATGTGGGGCTATAGAAACCCTCATGCACAGCTGTGACCAGAGCCACCTGTCATTGTTTGGTCAAAGTAAGATTCACAGAACCAATGACCAGCAGTTCTTTAAGAAATTCTTACAAATTTCCTTAAAAGGACATATACAAAATAATCATTCTAAGGTTATTTGTGGTGTCCAAAAGTTGGAGGCAATGAAGGTGTCTCTCCCTGGGAAAACAGGCAAGTAAAAGGGGATGAGTGAACACCAAGGAGTGTTAGAAGTGACATTTTGATGTCCATATAGCAACAGAGGTGGACCTTACAATGATAATGAGAAGGGTAAGTAAAAAACAGCATGATAAAATTCCACATGCATCAATCTTTCTTAAAGCGTACATACTGAGAGAGTAAACTGATACACATACTTTGGACGATTGTTTGACAGTATTTACTAAAGCCAAATATAAATATTATGACCCACTAATTCTACTCTGGAACTGTACCTTAGAGAGATGAGTGTTTTTATATACCAAAAGGCACGTACAAGTTAATTTATAACAAAGTTAATTTATTTCCAAAACTGGAAACAGCCAGTCATTAATGAAGAAATTGAGGTAGATCAATTCCATACAACGGAATACTACACTATACATGAAAAAGGAAAATTACAACTATAGACAATATGGATGACTCTCGTAGGCATAATGTTGAGAAAAAGAAGCTAGACACAAAAAATACATACAGCATAATTACTCTGATGAAGTTCAAAATCAGCAAAATCAATCAATAGTGTTAAAGATCATTTTAGAAGTTCCTTTTGGGGAGGATAGACTTTATGGATTCACTCTAGAGATTTCTGCAGTGCTAAAAATATTGTGTATGTTAATCTAGGCAGTGATTATATAGGATCTATTCATATGTAAGAAAACATCAAGCTGTACATGTAAGATTTATGCTTTTTGTTAATTATACCTTAACTGGAAATAAAACTAGGGAGAAGGCACTTTCAAAAGAAAATTCAACTGACAATGCTCAGTGCTGGCAACTATGCAGAGCCATTGGGAATGTCTATATATTGTAGTGGGAAAGCAAAATGGCACAGTCACTCTGGAAAACATTGTGACAGTTTCTTATCACATTAAATCTACCCTTATAATACGACCCTCTCCCATTCCTAGATACTCTAAAGAATTAAAATATATGTTTACACAGAAACCTGTACCCGGCCACACATGTTTACAGAAGCTCTTCACAACTGCCAAAACCTGGAGACATTCCAAAGGTCCTTCAATGAAGGAGTGGATAAACAAACAGCGATACCAAAGGATACTACTCAGCAATAAAAAGAAACAAACTATAAACAAACTATTGACAAATGCAACAGCCTGGATGAATCTAAAGGCATTAAGTTGAGGAAAAGAAGCCAGCTTCAAAAAGTTACATCTTTGTCACTCAGGCTGCTATATCAACATACCATAAAGTGGTGGATTATAAACAACCAAAATCTATTTCGCACAGTTCTGGAGGCTGCGAAGTCCAAGATCGGGATACTAGCATGGTTGGGTTCTGATGAGGGCCTTCTTCTGAGTTGCAGATTATCAGTTTCTCATTGTTTTCTTATGGAAAGAGCATAGGAGAACTCTCTGAGGTCCCTTTTTAAAGGCACTAATCCTATCAGTGAAGGCTCCACCCTCATGGCCTAGTTATCTCCCAAAGGCCTCACCTCCATGCCAGGGATTATAATTCAATACATGAACTGAGTGGTGGGGTGCGGGGGTGGCATAAACTGTCTATAAGTTGACTTTCTTGAAAAGAAAACATTGTAGTGATGAAGACATCAGTGGTTGCCAGGGATTTGGGATGAAGGGAGGGTATGATGACAAAGAATAACATGAAGCTATTTTCATGATCAGTTTTATCATCTGTGGGATACTGAAAGTGCTCAGTATCCTGATTGTGGTGGTAGTGGTTACATGAATCTATATATACAAGAGGACTTCAGACATCTGTTGAAAAATGGAATTAAAGTAAAAAAAGAATTTTAAAACCCATGAAGCATTTTTTCATAACATGCATTTTCCATGAGCTTTTCAAGACCCCTTGTATATGTCAAAATTCAATGAACTACACAGCAAAACAGACTTCACTGTATGGTCGTCTTAAAATATAAAATAATAAGATATTAATTCAGAATCGGGTTCTATAATTAATAAAGAACTATATTAGAGATAAACATAGACATGTGTGATCACAAAACACACACCCTCTAAGAACATACACAACAGAAAGATACGCAGTAAACTCAAAATGCTGGTGCTATTAAGGGTAGCCGTTGGAAAGGTCGGGAGTAAGGTAAAGGATAAAAGGAAGTGAACTTACAGGCTCAGCAGTAAGAAACACATTCAGAGACAAGCTAGGAAGACCGGCAGCACTGAGAGGCACTTTTACTCATGGCTGTGGTTTATTATAGGATCAGCAAGGGGGAGAGGACACATCAGGTAGAGTCTAGAGAAATCCAGACGCAGGCTTCCAACCATCTCACCACCTCTCCCCATTCCTAGGGATCACATCAAACATGTTCTTTCCTTCAGAAAATTTAGCAACACCAGCACTGCTGCCCCAGGAAGCCCACATTTAGCCTCAAGTTTGGGGTTTTACTGGGCCCTGGTCATGTAGGCACAGCTAGACATGACTGCAATTCTAGGCTCCGGGAAGAAAACAAATATCTGGTGGCCCATCTGGGCAAAACAGACGTATTCGAGTTAGAGAACAATCCAAAAGGTAAGGTCCAAGACACCAGCCAAGGGTCAACCCCAAGGCAGGCCTGGCTAAGATGGCAACCTCGTATTTGCTGTTTCCTCACCCTGGGACATTGCACAGACCCATGTTGATGTGCCATGATCCTGTGGCCCAAAGGAAAAGGCAAAATAAAAGCAACACAGTGTGAGGGGGACCAGACAATGGTTTGAGCAGATACGCCAGGGGTATTCTGCTGTGACAATGTTTTCAAGGCTGCACCCACAAGGAAAAACTGCCCCCAGCCCCACGAGGCAGGTTCGACCCACCAGTGATAGGAAACAGTAGATCCTCCCAACATACTTTTCTCGTATTAAAACAATAACAGCCCAGCAGTGGATCTGAATGCATTTTTCCTCCTAACTTAGACTTGAGTATATAACCAAAAGTCAGAAACAAATTATCTCAGCAAATATTTAAAAACAGAGAAGACCCCAAAGTACAGAGAGGCAGAGAATAACTCAGAAATTTCTTCAAGGATAAAATAAAAATGGAATGATTTCTTTTGTTTTTTTCTTTTTCTTTTTTTTTTTTTGGAGAGGTTTTTGCTATAGGGTGTGTGTGCTTGCCAGAAAGACAGAGAGAGACAGAAAGTGAGAAATCACCCCCCAGGGGGGATGGCCACACCGCAATCCCTTCTCCTCCATTCTCCTCTCAGGATCTTGGGCACGCACGCACATGACCCTGGCGTGAGTTTAAGCCACCGGGTCCGGGACTCGAACCATGGTCAACTAGATGGGAGTCCAGAGACATAGCCATTAAACTAACTGCTGGTCCCAAGATGGAAAGATTTCTCATCCTACTGCAATTCCCTCCCAGCCCACTGGCACCAAAGCTTCTCAGATTAAAAGGAGAAATTCTCTAATGTGTGTGGTTTCAGTTTTTTAAAGTTTCAGGCATGAAAGAGTTTTTGCTCCCTAATGATGTCTCTCAGATGTAGCAGGACTTAGACTCCATTTAGCTGAAGAATCACCTTTATGTTCACCATAGACTTCCTTCACCTCCAAGATAGATGCTCTGTAGGAACAAGGAGAGTGTAGAGCCATAGAAACTCTCTGATATTAATTGATCTGTCAATCCTTTGATGATTTAAGCCATGCTGCAGGGTTAGGCTCACTGGAAGGATGGATGGATGGATGGATGGATGAGAGATGGATAGAGATAAAGAGATATACACAAAACTAAATATAGATAAATAGAGGTAGTGATAGTTAAAGAGAGATAAAGAAAGCTGATTTATCCATTGTTTTCAACAAGTATTTATTGACTATCTGTAATAGGTGAGGCAACTGTCTAGGATGAAAACAATAACCAAAACAGAAACCATCAGCTACCTTCATGGAGCTTATATTCTATAGAAAGAGTTACAGACTGCAAATGAAGACGTATAACACAAAACAGTAGCTGGTATTAAGTGTCATGGAGGAAAAATTGAAAAGAGAGGCTTGGGGGCCAGCAGATGGCATAGTGGGTAAGGTGCTGGACTCCCATATGGCCGACTTATGGTTCAAGTCCTGGGTCCAGCAGCTTGAAACTCACACCAGGCAGGTGTGCATGTGTGCCCAAAATCCCAAAAGAAGAATGGAGAAGAAGGGATTACAGTATGGCCATCCCCCCTAGGGGGTAATTTCTTGCTCTCCCTTTCCTGTCTCTCTCTGTGTCTCCAACAAGCACATGTGCCCTATGGCAAAAACCTTAAAAGAGAGAGAGAGAGGCTTGAACTTGCTCGGAAGAGTTTCAATTTCAAATAGTAGGGTCAGGGAAATACTCTTTAGAAAAATTATAAAGATCTAAAAGAGATGAGCATGTTTGGGCTCAATATTATTTCCTAAATATAGACAAACTTGACTACTATGGGAAAATGAATTTATACCAAAAAACTAGGACAATGAAAAAAATCACAGAAGTTGTTTAGAAGGTGTCTAAAGGAGATCATGGAATTTAAATGTTTAGCTCTTTGCAAGATTTGAGTTGAAAAGGCATAATGTGGCCTGGACACATGGAAGAAGCCAACAGACTATCATCAAGAAGAGCATGCTCAAGCTCAAGACAACCAGGAGGCTTATGCACCCTTTTTCTTAGAATAAAGTGGTAACACAAAAGGTGAGAGAATGTGCCTAATTTTGACCCAGAAGTATGCACAAAGGAGGGACCAACCTGAGTTGATATACACACCTAGGAATATGCAAGATGGAGTTAAAAGTGCAAACAAACAGCAGGAAGGTTGAAATTCTAAATAAATGTGAAAATTTATATTGTAGGCACTTGAGAATCTCTAGGGACTTTGCAATCCTGGCCCAACAGTGGTCATATAAATAAGTCAATAGTGGAAGCCACTTCTTCAAACTTCTACCTCTTCTATACTGCTGCAAGGACTACTTTTTGGAGTAGGCAATGTGAGTCAAATAAGGAGTATAATGGTTAGTAAAGTTGGCCACAAATTCCTCCTATCCCTGTATGCACACCTTTTTGTATTATGTCTTTGTTTTTCTTCCCTTAGAGGGTAGAATATATTTCTCCTCCCTCTTGAGTTTGACCCAGCCATGTGATTTGCTTTGCCTAAAAATACCTCAAACAAGTGATGTTATAGGATGTTATCTCAATAGGCCTGAAGTTTTTATCTTTTCTCTCTTGAAACATTATCCTGGGACCAATATATAAAGTAGCCTGGGCTAGACTCTTGGAGATGAATAACCATGTGGAACAATGTCTGGCCACCAGAGAACCCCAAATGCCAGAGTTGGGAGTAAAGCCTTCATAGACCATCTACCTCTAATTGAGCCACCAGATGAGTGCAGAGCATGAGTAAATCCAGAAATACTAACAGAAGAACAACCCAACTGAGCTCAGGCTACAAATGCTGACTCAGAGTTGTGAGCAAATAAAAAAAGCCAATCGTGTTACACCACTCAGTTTTGGTGATTTTTTTATGTAGGTACAGATAACTAATAGAAATGGTAGCCACAAGTCACTCCCTATTCCTTAGGGCTGTTAAGAAGAGAGATGAAGCTATTAAAAAGTATCCATTCATTACACAAGTATTTATGGATTTATGGAGGTCCTACTATGTGCCTCCCAGGCTTAATGGCTCACCACAGGCAAGGTACACAGCTACTGCTTAATGAAATACCTCCAGACAAAAGCTTCCTTCATCACAGTCAAACTGTGAGTCTGCCCGTTTATTTATCCTTGTTTAAGAAAAAATAAAGTCTCTTCACTGAAGATTCCCTTCCAGTAAAAAGGATAAACCCCAACTCCTTGTGGCCATTATTTCTCCTCTGATGACCCACACAATCTAGAATTTTGATTGTTTAAGCTTTGTTTATTTTTCATTTTGCTATAGGGCACATGTGCTTTCCAGAGACAGAGAAAGAAAGAGAGAGAGAGAGGTGAGAAAGCACTCCCCAGGAGGGATAGCCAGGCCACAGTACTTCTCCTCCATTCTCCATTATCCTCTTGGGATTTGGGGAATGCACGCATGCATGCTCAGTGTTTTTCAGGCCACAGGTCCAGTTGAATCAAGCAGTCAGCCATGTGGGAGCCAGCTCCTCCACCAGCACACCACACGGCTGGTCCCTTTAGGCTTCTTTTGTCAGCACCTCTGTTGTTACGGTCATGCAGGAGGTTGGACCTTCTGTACACTGACTGACCAAGGAGGATAGATGTCTGCCCCTCTCCCAGCCCTGGCTGACCAAGAGTTAGAAGGTAGGCAAAGAATAGAGCTTGAGAAGCAGTTGTCACAACTAACTTCAGAGGGACAGGCAGAAAAGAAAACAAAAAGGTAGGTAAAAGCCAGAAAAGAAAAATGGGGCTGACAAGATCAAGAATTAAATCATCAGGTTGTTCAGTGGCTTGGTGTGATGGACAAATTGTGAGCACTGAAATCAAAGGACCCCTCAGGACCACCCCATACCTTGGCACTGTTTCCAGGAAGGTTTTGCAGAAGGCCTGTCCTGGGCATGTGGTCTTCAAATCAACCCTGCCTGAAGCATCTCAGCACTAACAACCCCATTATCCAGGTGTCTCCAGAGCAGATGTCCCCAAGTCCCTCTAGGGTCACTCTTTTCTACAAAAGCCAAATAAAGTGCCTTGAAACTCCATCTGCCATGGAGTTGAAAGTGTGTGCCTTGGCCAAGTTTCCAATTTTCTGCTCCTATTCAGGTCTCACTGTGAATTTCTACCCTTGAAGAGTTCCTTTCCTCCCTATAGTGATCTATGGCTTATGGCTACTCTCCACTCTGTGACTCACAATAGACCTATCTTTTCCTTCATTTCCCCAATTTCCTCTAAGACATAGTTGTTTGTGCATCTGACTTTGCTGAAGTTCTGAGGAGTTGGTGGGGAATTATAGCACACAGTAAGCAAGAGTTTCCACATAGTTTAGTTATCTCTGTCCTGAAATTCCCCAGCCACTCCTGCCCTAGAAAAGTCATCACTCCCTTGACTTTTCCAAAGCGCAACAGCTGTCATCTTTCTTAAATCCTCTACCAAGTTCCTTCTCCTCCATCCCCTTTTCATGTTTTACAAAGCTCATGACCTTCGAGAACCCCTGAGAGTAGGAAGAAGACTTCCAATTCCTGTGTTTTATCATGCATACCAAAGCAGCTCTCCTTTTCCTCAACTTTTCACATCTCCACTATGCCCCAGGAGAGGCCTCTCTGCAAATAAGCAAAAGACACCAATTAAAGTATTTTTTTCTAAAAAAAAAAAAAAAAAAAAAAAAAAAAAAAAGTCTCAGAGGGATTCTTTCTAATCCTCCTAGATCAACTAATTCAAATAGCCAACTTTTAAAATAATTAAAAACTTTTCATTAAATAATAGTAACATCAACTATTGAATTTGCACATTGACATAGTGGACAGTTGATTTACATTCATTTCTCCATCTTCCAGATGAAGAAACCAGGGCACAGAGGGGAAGAATATCACTAGTCCCAACTCATTGAGGTAGGAAGCAGAAAAATAAGGACTCAAACACTCTGTCCCCCAAACCATCCCACCTGGCAAGGAAGGCACCTGGGGTACAAAATTCAAGGGGGCACTCACTCTGGTATGCCAACTCTATACATACATGACCCTTGAGAATGGGGTCCCTAGGGCACATACCCATGAGAGTACAAGATGTGCAGCTTTAATTTGCATCCTAGGTAGTCCAGTGTCTCACCACAGCCCTGGGCTTGCACCTTCCCTTCCATACTCCTGAAAGGTGGCACAGTGATAGTACTCAAGGGACACTAACCCAGTCTTCAGGGCTTGCACTGTGATTGGTCTCTCACTTTCCCTGAGCACGTGGGGCTGATTAATGACACTGTTAAGGGAAGACCCAGTTGCTGCTTTCATTTCCCCCTTCCTGCAGAGATTCTTAATTACTGGGCTTCACCTGTTGAGTTTCCTTAAATGGCAAGAGTATGTATTTTTAAGTGGGAAAACAATTCATTAGGAAGTGCCAACATCTCAGAGGTAGAGCCCCCAGGTAATTTCAGAACCACACTGCTTCTGCCCAGAAAGAGAGCAGGTCAAGGAGGTGCTTGCTTTTATCTGAGTGACACAAAGCCAAAGAAACTAACCTTCAGCAGATGATGGGAAAAGGCCATGAGGTCAGACTACCTCTTTCTTCTTCCCCTCCAGGGAGGATCCCTTAGCATCCCCCGGCCCCCACTTCCTGGAATAAGAGCACTGTATAGGGTGTTCAGTTCCGACTCCCACATGGTCTAAATTGCTATTACTACATATATGCAATCTTTGCAAAAGACTAACCTAAAGTTATTAACAGATATTTGAGTGTAGGATAATACATCTTAAGGTTTTAGAATTCAGCTTCTGAGACAATGGTTCTCAATATTTGCATCGGAGAGATTTTTAAAAATTCAGATACCCAGACTCCAGATTTTGATTTAATTAATCCGAGATGGGGCAATGGGCATCAGGAGGTTTTTATAGCACCAACCTGGCTTCCAGGTGACTTTAATGTGCAGCTGGGATTGAAAACCACTCTAGATTGTATTGTTCTTGATAGATTACAAAACGCTCTGTAAATGGGTCCTGTATCTCATCACGGTATTACTTGAGCCAAGCACAGGGCATGTCACAGATACATGTTGTGAATGAAAATAATAGCGTCACTTGATTCCTTTATTTTTTTTTAATCAGTTAGCCTACGCATGCATACATATGCATATATAAAATTTACATAAATGCATAATAGTGAACGAACACATGCTGTGTCTGTGAGAGAGAGTGGAAAGAGAAAAAGAGAAAGAATAAAGAGAGGGAACTTTTCCCTTTATCACTTTTGGTTTGATTGCCCAGTCTCCTCTCATTCCCACTCCCATTGCTGTCTCTCCTCTGTCCCACAACCTGCCCATCAGAAAACCCTGTGTTAACTGTCCAGTGTATGATCTTCCACATGTTCTTATTTAATTCTAGACAGACATGTAAACATCTGTGAGTGTAGGTGGTAGTCTGGCTTTTAGAAATGGGATCATATAATATGCATTGTTCTCCACGTCGCCTTCCTCATTCCACAGTGCCTTGCTGAGAGCCAGCCCTCCACGTTACCTGATATAGCTGTACTTCATTCTCCTTAGTGGACACAACCTAGTCTGTTGCTCTACAAATAAGCACTCACCTTGCTTTCCATTTCTGCCTGCCAGAAGCCAGGCAGCAGAATGTGATGTCATCTGATGCTCACAACCACCCTGTACAGCACAAATATTTATGGGGATCTTTCTTCCCGTCCCTAAACACCTGGCCAAATGCCTGGCAGGCCTGCCTTGACTCCATTGAGACACTGTCTCCGACTAGGGAGGATTACAATGAATGACGAGATCATGCATACTAAAATCACTTCAGAGTCTGTGGAAGGCTTTGTGTCAAGGTCAAGCATTCACATGGCTGTGGCCAGGTTCTCTTGGTCAGCCCATCCACAACATGACTCGGGTAGAAAGCTGTTCAATAGCATCATTAACAGCCCATTGATCCCATTACATTTCTTTCTGTTCCACTTCAGAATTACAATCTCATGTTCCCCCTGAAAGAGCCCACATAGATTCCCAATGACCACCAGAAGTGGTAGTTACCATCAGGCCTTGCTTGATGGACCCGAACAGTCATCAAGTAGTAGCATGCGATGAATTAATCTGGACGGCACATCAGACCTTCCTTCCCCATGGGAAACCTGCCATTTTCTCCAACTTCTTAGTTTTTTCGGTGAGATTCAGCCAAACCTGAGTCAACCCAGGGACATCATAGCTCTGGCTTTACTCTGTGTTCCTGGCACATAGTGGTCACTCCACAGGTAATTGTTGAGTTAAAAAATGCCCAAGAGATTGTGTATCAGGGCTCAAAGCAGAGCAGGTTGACTAATAAATGGGATTTGTCTAAATTGTCTCTTTTTAAGACAGTTGGAGGCTGGATCCTGAGTCCAAAGATAATACAAAACATAAAAATGTGCACCAGAATAAGACAAAGTCTAAGAGTCCCAGCTGAAGGGAAAGTAGAGGGACCCAAATACACACTCTTAAGTGTGATGGGCAGGATAATGACGGAGAAGCAGATAGCAATAAGACTGAATTGGCACCCCCTTACTGGCAACTACACTAAACACCTACTATATGCTGGACACTTTGCTAAGAGCTGGTGAGATCAGGATGCAGAGTCAGGACGCCAGCCCTCGTACACTCATGGCCCTATGGAGGAGACCAGGATATAAACACATAATCATAATAGAGCCATGACAAGATATAATACAGCTAAGGCCTGTGGCCAAGGAAAGTGCAGAGAGATTTGACCTAAGCCAAACTGGGGAAGTATCGAAGGCTTCCTGGAGGAGGTAATGGATGAGAAAGAATTAGCAAAACTGAAGGGATGGAGAGACTCTTGGCAGGTGACAGTTTATAGTCTGAGAGTCTACGGCCCTAGTCCCCTTACACTCACCTCAACCTTCAATTCCATATGAAAACCTCTGGCCTCAGAATATATGTCCATAACCATGTCCCCAGGAGTCACTGGCCATGCGCTCTCCCACATCCATGCCTTTATCCATGCTGTTCCCTCTGCCTGGGCAGCACTTTCCTGTCCCCACTCTCCAATCTACAAAACCATCAGTTTCATCTTCCATCAAGACACAGCCCACATGCCTCCTCTTCCATGAAACTTTTCTACATTCCTCTACCTGAAATTAATCTCTGTCTTGCTCTCTGAATTCCAATAACATTTTGCTTGTTCCTCTCTTATGGTACACAGCACTCTTGACACTGTATTATAGTTATTTGTGTATTTGTCTTATCTCCTCTACTAAACTATAAACTCTGCTGAAAAACCTTGTCTTAACTACCTTTGTATTCCCCACAGTGTCTTGCAGAAGGCAGGTGCCCAATACGGGTTGAATGAAGCCTGTGTTTACCAGATTCCAGGTAAATGGAAGGAAGTTAACAGACAGCACAGCTAGAGTCCATGGGCAGGTATTCCAGGCAGGCCCAACTTTCTAGCAGCTAGAATTGGCTGCAGTTGGAGCCATGAATTTCCCATCACTAGATGGATTCTTTTAAAAGGACATTCCTTTAAAATATCTGTAGATGATGACTTCTGAGCTTGTCTAACTTTTACCAGGCTGCTATAATAGAGGATAAGAACGAGGCTGAGCAATCACTGACAACCGAATCCCTCTACAAGGTGATACACAAATACATAGATATAAGCTATTGTCAGTATTACACCTCCTGTTTGAATGATGAGTTTAAGAGTATTTACTAGAAATCCAGTCTTAGTGAAATGATAGCAGTGTCATGGAAAAAAGATTATAATTGGGCCAGCAAGTGGCATGGTGGTTGGGGCACTGGACTCCCACATGGCCAACAGCGGTTTGAGTCCCAGACTGGTGAGCTTGCTTTCTCACTTTCCCTCTCTCTATGGTGAATATTTTTTTAATTGAGAGTAATAATGGCAAATAAAATTCAATAAATAATTATTTTTCAGAGATTATTATTAACTTAATTCTGAACATCTGAATTTCATTTAAAATGTTTGATCGAGGTAATATCTGATCTTCAGATCCAATTTGGTAGATCAATGGAGACAAGTAGTATGGGTTTCCATAAACCTCCAATCGCTCCTGTTGCTTTACGACACATTCCTCAGCCCTCAGCATGATATTTGAGGCCCTTAATGATTTAACTGTTATCAGACTCAACCTCTATCATCCTCAATACACTCAGACCAGGGGTCCCAACCTCAAAGGCATATATGAATCCAGTGGAGGGTGCCGGCCTAGATAAAAACCATGAGTACATGCCCCAGTTCAAGAACTGAGCAATTTCATAGGCTGGCCCCCTTTCTCAGTAGAAGTACAGACTGAGCATTCCAAGCTCTTGCAAGTTTTCAGAAGAATCAGGAAATATGGGGAAAAGAATTTTATAAGATATGCCATTTTTCAGTGTTGGCTCAAAAATGTTTAAACACTATGTAGGCCAGGAAAAAAATCCATCTGTGGCCCATAGATCTCTGTGCTTTATTTAGTCTCTATCTTTTTAACTATTTAGGTTTACTGAAATGCGCTGTGCTTACTCTCCTCCATAAATCCCTCTCTAAAGTTTCTTCTGCCTCCCTTACTCGTCTCCATCTCATTTCTTAGATTCCTTCCAGTCCAGCCTTTAAGATTCACTTCTAGTTATCAATTATCAATTTCTTTATACTTTTCCATTTGGCCACATTTTTTTTACAATGAACCATGAGTAGCAGGTGCTGTCACTTCTCTCCCACATGCACTGGGATCCCCTGATATTTTTTTCTTTCCTTTTATTTTATTAATTGTTAAATTTAAAAAGTAAATTAAAATTTAATTTAATTTAATTGTACACATGTTCACCAGTGAGAGAGAAGGAAAACAAGGAAGCTCTCCTCAATGGGGTGTGGTCACATCTCAATCCCTGCTCCTATTGAGAGTTGGGATACACATACATGCACACATGCCTAATGTATTTTTCAAGCCTCCAGGGCTGGGACTCAAACCATAGTCAGGCATTTGGGATCCAGCCTCCACAACCACTAGACCACAGGGCTGGCCCCACCCTGACATTTGCATGGACACCAATTCCCTGAATGCTTTCACTCTGCTTTTCAGCTTCAAGCTATTGAAATCTTCTTTCTTTGCATGCATATGGAGCCAGCAATAACTGGGATTTCTGTCCCCCAAGAACAGTCCTTAACAATGACTGAAAGGTGCAAAGGTAAGGTATCAATATTTCAGTTCCCCTGTGCCCTGCTGGGAATGACTCTAGGATATGACATCTCCAGATCTCTCCAGAAGATTGAACCAAAGTTCTCTCCTATAGAACTTTGCTTGTTATCAAATATATGCTCGTGTTTTTCCTGGAAGTGTTTCCTAGTTAATAAGTCAGTTTAAGGTGAGCCCTCAGTTGAGGATCTGCTTCTGGGAGTCATAATAGGCAGCTTCTAATATGCCCCCCAAGGTTCTCTACCTGCTTGTGTTCATGCTCTTGTGTAAGCCCTTCACTCTAAGTATGACTCATTTCTAAATCTAAAGATGATGGCTGTCATTTCTATATTAGGTTAAGATAAATTATGATTTCCATCTTGCTCTATAGACTGTCTGCTCACTTTGCATGCTTTTTAATAATTCAAGCTACCATATGGGATAGACCCATGTGGCGGGAAACTGAAGGTGACTTGTGGCAAACAGCTGATAAAGAACTCAATGGCTACTTCCCCAATCTGGTCTTCAGATAATACCACAGACCTTGGGCCAACACTTGATTGCAGCTTTGTACAAAACCATGAGGCAGAGAACCTAGCTCATCATAGCCAGACTCTGGACCTGCAACAACTGTGAGATAATAAGTGTGCATTGTTTTAAGTTGCTAAGCTTGGGAAGTGACTTGTTACGCAGCAACAGATAACTAATACAGGATCCCAACTGAAGACAAGCAAACAAAAAAAAAGACATGCAAAGGGCTAGAATATGGCATGGTGGTTAAGGTGGCTGAATTCCCACATGGCTGACCACGGTTTGAGTCCTAGACCCAGTGGCTTGAAAATCACGGCAGGCATGTGTGCATGTGTGCCCAAGATCCCCAGAGGAGTATGAAGGATAAGGGATTGCAGCATGGCCTGGGGGTGGGAGGATTTCTCACTTTCCATCTTTCTGTACCTCTCCTCTCTGGCAAGTACCAAAAAAAAAAAAAAAAAGGAATTTTTTTTTGTAATTAGAAAATAATCCATCCCAGACATCTCCTCTAGAAAGCCATTTGAATACCCAGGCTGGAATCCTATTACTCCTGTGTCAATGTCCTCATCATTCTAAATGTAACCATAGTATGTATCCCCTGCCTTTCATTTGACTCTCCTACTCATCACCTTGAGGGCAGAGCTTTGGGGGAGAACGGATCCCACATACTCCTTTATTTATCACCTAAGCATAGTATCTAGAATAGAGTAGATGCTTAATAAATGTTTATTAAAGTAATTAATTTGTTCATTTTTTTTCTCCATGAGATTTTTGGGCAAATGCCTCCCTATGTGCTATCATTCTCCAGATGCTAAATCAAGGGTAAAGCAGGCCTTCCGTATTCAGTAAGAACTCGACTCGATGTATCCCCCGTGTTATTTTCTAAGCAGCTTCTTCTTTTCCATCACCAGGGTGCATATCAATTTAACATTGACACTTCCTCCCATCTGTTCGATTCATCTGTTGGACGGTCACTCACTGCCACTTCAGAGCAACAGGGAGTTCACTCTTCCTTTCATACCCCTCTGGGAAGCCCAGGGAAATTATCTCTGATTGATGTGATTTCTTCTTTCGGTCCTAATGACAAAATTACAGCAAAATTCAGCTCTATTTTGTGCCACACTTGGAAGAAATCTGCTCAGCTTTTGTCTGCCAACCACAGCAAAAAAATTGATTAACCAGGACTCTGCACATTGGTAGGTTGTTTTTCTGCTTTGTTTTGTTTTGTTTTTATCCTGGTTAGGAGAGGGATAAAAATGAAAATCCCATTTCTTCCCTTATTAACTAAAAAAAAAAAATCAATAGTTTAGCCCATATTGCTACCCAGTGTCAGTAAATTCCCCCAAAGAAACTGAGTTTCTCTGGGAGAGATGAGCATTTTTGCAGGCTTAAGGATCATATATTCTTGGACTAAAGATAGTGTTAAAAATTAGCTTGAATTGGCAGAGATCTTTGGCATGTGGAATTTATTTTAAAAAGCAATTGTGGGACCAGCAGATGGTGTAATGGTTACGTCACTGGACTCCCATGTAGTCGACCACAGTTTACATCCCAGACCTAGTGGCTAAAACCTCACACCAGGCACATGTGTGTGTGTATACCCAAAATCTCGAAGAGGAGAATGAAGGAGAAGGGATTGTGGTGTGCCCATCCCCTGGGGGAGTGATTTCTCGCTTTGTGTCTGTCTCTCTGTGTCTCTCCAGCAAGCAAACATACCCTATAGCAAAAATCTCTCTTAAAAAAAATAAGCACTGCCTACTACCCATATTCCTCGTCTTTGCCCTTCTCCTTAAAGCAAAGTATGGAGTATGCATTCTGGTAATCTGAAGGCTCCAGATTCTTTTTTTTTTTTTTTTTTTTTTTTTTTTTGGAGAGGTTTTTCGCTATAGGGCGCGTGCGCTCGCCAGACAGAGAGAGACATAGAGACAGAAAGCGAGAAATCACCCCCCAGGGGGGATGGTCACGCCGCAATCCCTTCTCCTCCATTCTCCTCTCGGGATCTTGGGCACGCACGCACACGCGCCCGGCGTGAGTTGTAAGCCACCGGGTCCGAGACACGAACCGCGGTCGACTACGTGGGAGTCCAGCGACATAGCCATTACGCTAACTGCTGGTTCCCAAGGCTCCAGATTCTTGAAGTCCAACTCATAGACTATGTATTAAATTCTCATTAATATGACAGACTGAGATTCACAATAGGCAGCTTCTGATCCTTTCACTATGGTCCTCTTAAAGAAAGAGAATCTTACAGATGGTTAAATTTAAGCTTATTCAAGATTCTATCTACTCAATGGATTCTATCTACTAAAGATCTCCTAAACACCTTGGATCCTCTTACCCCTCCCTCTGAGACACATGAAACTCCTACTAGGTACCTTCCCATAGACTATAGCTTTCTGGGGGGAAAAAAAAAAAAAAAACTGTTTGCTATGCAACTAACAAATCCTTTCAGCTGGGTGGTGAGGGGTGGAGGGGACAGGGAGGGTAGTGAGAAACAAGAATGGTAATTCGATACCTTGACCAAGTTTCAACCCTGTTTCAAGGGAGAGAAATTGCAGAGAAAGGAAACCCTGAGCTGTTGAGCACTGACTCTGTACCATTCTCCACCGGAAGGAGAATGCATTCTTATTTCTGATCCTAGATTCTGAGGGCACACACAATCAGGCCCCTGCCTACTTCTCTGACCAGGCCCCCACATCACTTACTATGCTACATCCACACTGGTCCTTTTTGTTTTCTAGAACACTTCACGCTCTTCCTACCCTAAGGCTTATGCACTTGCTATCCCCTCTGCCAGGAATGCTCTTCCCAGGTAAGTGCATGGCTTGCTCTTTGTCATCTGTCATTTTCCAATTCCATGTCACCCGGAAAGAGTCCTCCTTACCTAAGTTGTCCACCTCCCATGCCCAGTCATTCTGTCATGTCCCTTTATTGTATTTTCTTCATAGCACATCCTCTTTTTAAGTTAACTTACTCAATTACCGTCTGCCTCCCCCTGAATATATAAGCTTCAGGAAAGTGAGGAGCTATCCTGTCTTACTTTTGTGGGACCAACTTGCCAGTTCATACTTGCCATGTAATCAAAGTTCAGTAAATATTTCTGGAATGAATAAATAATTAACTTTTCTCTGAATCCCCCCCAAGAGCGTATTGTTATTATCCCCATTAGCAGAGAAGAGCAGATCTGGGAAGTCCACAAGTTTTCAGAGTGAGGAGGTGGTAGAAACAGGCTTCTGGCCACAGAACAGACTCGCTCTGGAGCCTGCATTCTCTGTCACTACTAGACACTGTGTGGGAAGACAGGAGATTATGCCTTAATCAATTGTTTTCTAACTTCTGTTAATGAAAAATGTCTGAACAGCTGTGACAAAGAAAGAAAAAGTCTTTCTTCAGCTCACAATTGTGAGCATGTCACACGAGGGATGTGTCTTCCAAATCAAACATTGCTACTTTGTCAAATATACTAATAGAATGGGATTTTAGGAAGCTATCCTTTATGTGCTTCTCTGATGCACCCATTTCTTTGGAATTCCCTGGACACACAGATGAGGTCAAAGCACATAAGGAGGAAGCAGGCTAAGTGTCTAGGATGGTTGGAATACATGGAGAGGCTGAACCTTATATTTGATGAGGGCTGTCTATCCTCACCCCAAACCTTTCCACCAAAGTGACCATCCCATCCCCACCCCAGAAGCCTGCATTGCCCAGTGGTGAGAACTGGGCCCTGCATTTCCATTGGTAGTCATTTTTTGGGAGGGTGGGGGACTCCTTCTTTTGTTAGCACAATTGCTTATACTCCCATCTTCATTTGAATTATCATTCACCCACATTTTGCTTTACTTTCTGTCTCTAAAATCTTCACAAAGACTTAGTTTTACTTTTGAGATCTTAATCCTTGGGGTTAGTCAAGAAGGAGACCTGTAGGCCATACCCACATCTTCTGGTCATCTCTGAGCATGGCTGATATAGGGAATTGCTACATCAATTGCTATATCTGTGCCAGACCCTGGATTAAAAATGCATTATTTCTGATCACAGACAGTCAGGCCTGCAGAGTCTAAGTTGCTTTGGACTTCAAAACTAGAACAAGCCCAGACCTGGACACCTCTACCTGCAATGGTCTGAATATTTGTGTTTCCCCCAAAAGTTTATATGTGAAATCCTAACCCCCACAGTGATGGTATTAGGAGGCAAGGCCTTTGGGAGATGATTGGGTCGTAAGAATAAAGCCTTGAATGTACAGAAGAAAATGAAATGAAAAATAAGTAAATAAATAAAAGGAAAAAAGAAAAAAAAATGAATAAAGCCTTTATGAATGGGATAAAGGCCCTTAGAGAAGACCCCAGAGAGATCCTCATGCCTTCCGCCATGTGAGAGTATAGCAAAAAGTCAGACATCTACAAATCAGGGTGCTAGCCCTCACCAGACACCAACTCTGCAGGCACCTTGATCTTGGTCTTCCCAGCCTCCAGGACCATAAGAAATAAAATTACAAAATTCAAAGAAAGAAATTACAGTTCAGGGCCAACCTTGCACTACCTATTTTTTCTTATTTTAAGTCTTTTTTATTAAGAGAGTCATAACATTATCTATATGACACTTTCCATCTTTAAATATTAACTAATTAATTGACTGAAATGGTATCTCGGGAGCATTTATCATCTACCCCATTAGCCAGAGAGCCAGGAAACTGTCTATAAAAGCTGTCGAACACTCAGTGGCGGCTTCATCTTTCCGCTTCCTTTCCCAGAAATGTTTCTTTGTGTGTCTGTGCCTGAATGTGTAATGGGAAAAAAAAAGAAAAAAGAAAAAGAAAAGAAATAGAGAGGACTTTACTTCCACCAACTACTATAAAGAGCTACCTGTGGGAGACACGTTATTTCAATTGTGAAATAATCAGTCTTGGAAATTGTCCTGTCCTCCAGGAAAAGAAAAAAATAAGTAGTTTAACAGCGATTGCCCTTCAAAACAATTACTAATTATAATGTCTATAAAGAAAAATACCCTCGATACCATTACTCCTAATAAAGCCAGGCAAATCTATAGGAAAGAATTAGCTGGCATGTCTAAAATCTGCCGGGGGAGCTCTTGGGAATGGGTCAGAAGGGGAGTGTGCTCCAACTGGCTTATAAACCTGGATCCAAAGCTTGAGGAAGCTTACCACTGGGGCAAGCCTCTCTCAGCAAATTGGGAAGATTAGCACAAGAAATCAGGCCAAGAAAATTATGCCATGAGAACCCAAGCTATTTTTCTTGACCACTCCTATGCTCTATCCCATTTCTAACTTGCTCCCCTGCCCCTGAAGCTCCTCCTTAAGCAGGTGTTACAAGGCCTGGAATTCATGCCTTAGAATTCAGCATCATCCGTCCACCATGGTCCTGTAAAGATAGAGAAAGGTACAGGAAGGGTCTCATCAAGTCCCTAAGGCCTTGCAAAAGGTTCGACTGTCAGATCCCATCTGTCTGAAGTAAAAGCTACCATGGAGGAAGAATGTTAGAGGAAAGAAAGAGACAAAAGGAGGCCTAAAAGGAGAACTGGGGGGTAGCACTAGAGATAGACAAATGGAAAAAGTCAGCTATGGTTTCCAATTCTGCACTACTTCCCTGCTATGGGTCCTGAGTCACTTGAACTCTTTGATCCTCGCACCTCAGATTCTTAACTACAAAAATTAGGGAGGGATATACATGAAATCTACTGTTTTCATTGGTGTGTGGTACAGGCAACAGAAACCACTCTGGCTACTTTACACAAAAGGAATTTATTATCAAATAGAAGAGGACTTAGAAAACCACTGCAAGTGCTTAAAGAGTTGGAGCCGCCCTAATAACCCTGCAACCATGGGGAAAATTACCACCGTTGCTATAAGAAATCACCAAGTCAGGAAACAAATGGCTATAGAACCTCCTGATCCACAGGAGCAAAGCAGATTGCATTAGGCCTTTACCTTCTCCTAACTCAATTCTGAATTCAAGACCACAGGAGAGCATCTGATTTGCAGAACCTGAGCCATATCCAGATTCCTACCCACAAGGGAATCTGGGAAGTGGACATGTTAGCATCCCCGCCTCTGCGGTGCACAGTGGCACAGTTAACAGAAGATGGGATAAAGTTGTATGAACCTATCCACACAGTGCATCAACTATGTTGCAGGGTTGACAAGAGACTTAAAGAGATGATGTTTATAAAGTACATGGCCACTAGTAGAGCCTCAATAAACACTAGTTTTTCTTGTCTTTTCCAAAATGTTGCAACAGTTTGGCCCCCTGAATAATCCTCGAAGAACAGAAGAAAGAAATCTCAGAGCAGAGAATAGATCTGCTTAACCTACCTGGAAGGTTTTGGTGGGGGAGGGCACCTCCAGTTTAGCACAGTTACCACACATAAGAGTAATCCCTAGTTAAGGCAGTCCTCTACATCCAAGGAAAGATGGAATCATTTCAAATAGTAGCTGAAGGTTTTACTCTATGTACACATTTTCAAAGGGGGCCCCTCTGGGTAATTACATTTACTTTACCAATTTAACCACCATTCATTAGGCACCTACTAGATGCCAGGTAGATATGATTCCTCTCCTTCAAAGAGTTAATGGTCTAGTCAGGAAAATTGTACAACACTTATAGGATTATCAATTCTAATAAAAGTTAACAGAAAAGAACAAGGTATCTCAAGCCAAAATTAAAAGGGTGAAACTTTTTCTGTTCACAAAGTCAGAACAGAGGGAGTAATGTCTACACTAAGACCTGAAGGATGCATAGAAGTTAGCCAAGTAGAGTGGGAGGGAAGAACATCTCTGGCAGAGGACAAAGCACATACAAAGGCTATTTGAGAACCCAGAAGAATGCCGGTGTGACTGGAGCATTCTGGGTGGGAGGAAGGGTGGGTGACAACTACTTTGGCCATGTAACCCCAGGCTATTATCTGAGATGACATTCTCCCTGAGGTTGAAATCTGGATGTGTTAGACAATTAACATTTCACAAAAGTAACAGTTGAAACAATGTTTGTCTACCTTTCTGCTCTTTAATGATGTTAACCCTTCACTGAGTAGTCATGAGTGTCAAGTGAGCTAACCAGAAATGTAAAGGTATTAAAGAGGCCTGGACACATTTAGGGGCAGCAGCCACATCCTCATCATCATCTTCAGGTTCTAGCTGTACCA
The DNA here is from genome assembly GCA_026018925.1 of Tupaia tana. Lineage (NCBI taxonomy): Eukaryota > Metazoa > Chordata > Mammalia > Scandentia > Tupaiidae > Tupaia > Tupaia tana. The sequence continues at coordinate 71,518,588 of JAKSZU010000016.1, forward strand.
CTACAGAGAGGTCTGTTGATTCTTCCCTATCTGCAAACCTTCTCAGAGAGCCTCTCTAGGCCACACACAGCAGAAGCACCCATATGATAGCCCACTTGGCCACACCCAATTGGACCAGAATATACACCTAACGCTACCTGGACCTCATAACTCAGACAGAGGCTAAATTGGTCAGAGGGTGTTAGAAGCTAGATTTGAAGGGTCATGAAGAAGGAAGACCAGAGCTTTGGGCAAACAAAAACTGGGATAAGAGCAATGCGTGTGGCCCTGGTGGCAGATACCAGTCTGCAGAGAGGAGAACAAAGATATGCAGAGATAAGCTCCGGAGAGCAGAGTGGACAGTGTGGCTGATTAACAACCTTCCAGGTCCCATGAGGTGTAGCTGTATACATTGAATTCTCAAAGAATCTTCTGTGTCCTGACAATAAAACTTCCCATTCACTTTCATTTCCTTGAATGAGTGTCTGTTCCTTGCAACTGAACAATCACTGCCTAAGAGACCCACCAAAGTAGAGAGCTTAGGTTGCCCTTCCTTAAATCCAACCTGAAATGCGACTACATCTTGTCATCATAAACTAGTCATAATAACCAGGACTACTGCTCCACTGCCATCTTTGCATGGGTTGATCCCTCTATACAGAAAATTCTTCACCACCCCACTCCACCATTTTTTGCAAAATGGGATCTCACTTGCCTTCCAGATCATCCACTTTGAGTATCACTTCCACAGTCCTACTCCAAGATAGACCCTCACAGTGGTTTCCATAGCTCTCTGAATGTGCCCTTTGCAGCATGCAACTCACTTTGATCACATGTCCAGTGGCTGCCACACCATCTGACAGTACACTCCATATGTTTCCTGATATATCTCTAGGCCTTGTACAGTGTTGGACACATAGTAGCTGTTCAATAAACATTTGATTAGTGGATGATCAATAGTTTAAAGTATCAAGTTGACTTTTCAGTTCTCTTTTACTTTTTTCAAAAAACTAAAAACAGGGTTGGGGTGGGCATTTTAACCTACCACTTTGTGATAGGTGTTTGAGACACAAAGATTAATTAGACATGATCTCTGTGTTTAAATCGTCAGTCTAGGGGAACAGATGGATAAATAAATAAATAAGCTTATTATAAGTAACCTGAGTAGAAGGAGAAAGAGGAAATGATACTACCATAGGAGTATTTTTAAAAGGTATCCTGGATGATAGGGGAGGAGAGTAACAGAGGAGAGAGGGTTCCTAGTGGCCCCCATTTCACTATTCTGAGTTTCCACAAAAAAATAATTTCAGTTGACATGCATTTTTTGGCTGCTTAACATATGTTCTTTCTTATTCTGATAAAACACCCCCCATTTTACCTTTTGGAAAAGCACCTTCCCACCTTCTCTGTCCCCTACTACATTAGTGTAGATGGTGTCAACTCAACATCCCCATCCCCACTGTCAGGGGTAGGTATTTATCTCAGGTCTAGTCAATCAGCATATTTTATCCCCACAACAAGTGGTTTGGAGATGATCAAAAACCTTCCCAAGAATGATGCTTACAAGGTAAGTAGCAGGTCTGAGAGACAAACAGACTTCTCGTGCTACTGTTTGAACGTCTGGATCTAACCTAGTTTTTTCAGTTATAGGTGAATAAATTCTACTTTTTTTGCTTAAACCAGGGTTTCTCAACCTCAGCATTATTGACACTTCATTGCTAGACAGGGGCTGTTCTGCACATTGTAGGGTACGTGGTATCATCCCTGGCTTCTATCCACTAGATGTTAACAGCCCTCCTCCACCACCCCCATTGTAACAATGGAAAATATCTCATGATTGCCATACGTCTTGGGGGTAGGAGAGCACATCATCTCTGCTTGAGACACGCTGCTTTAAACCAGTTTGAATCAGGTCTTTATTGCTTGCAAGCAAGAAGAATAGTGACCACCTAGTAAACCAACAAACCATCCCCTACCCAATTTCCATTCCTACATTCCTTTACTTTCCAAGTTGCCAAATACATCTGTCTGTGGGCTTTGCTTTCTAAAGTCAGCCAGTCAATTTCACATTTTCAAAAAAAATATTGGAGTAAATAAAATAAGTCAATCAGATCCAGAACAGCTTTAGATCTCAGTTCCAGCAGTACTTTCCTAAGTGGCAGATTTGGGTACATCGATTATACCTTTTTCTCCCCTTCAAAAATTTCAACGTCTTCCCTCATTTTCTTTATTTTAGAATTTTCAGCAGTCAATTTTCTTTTATCCACAGACCTTACCTTCGATGAGAAACTAATCAATAAGGAATTATATTTTTCTACCAGGCTATTTAAAAGTAATGTAACCAACATATTTTTTTCTCTCATTCATGGCTGTATTGATTGTTAAGTGAAAACAGACAACTGGTAGAGATTCCATACCGCATTCCAGAAATCCCCATTTCATTAAGCACCACCAGAGCTGCCTTCATCCTCCAGAGCCATTCCTCTTGATGTCACTGTCTTGGATGAATCTTGTGTTGGATCATCCACCTCATGTTTTAAATTGAAGTTCATCTGGAAATGAGTTTTGCCCTCATGATACAGGATGGCAGGTTGTAATTAGCAACAAATCTCAGGTAGACAAGGGTAACATCCACTAATCCTATCTGAAATTCTTTCTCCTTTCTTTTTGTCAGTAATTATTCTTATCTCTGCAATGCTGACCCACCTTTTAGCCCCTAAATTGGATCTCCCTTGAAAATGTCATCTTGTATTGAGTAAGAAAATCAAAATGAAAATGAAGTTTCGGGAGGAGTTTAGCTACCATCTTTCAGCTGTCTTTTAGAGCATCAGCTGGGTGAGCTTTTAAGACAGCAGGATGGTTAGATGTGTGAATCTGTTTCAAAGATGTCTTCGTGTATCTGAAGACAATAAAGATGCCATGAGAAGTGCAGAGGGGAAGAAATGGGCCATGAGTGTGATCCACCCGGTGCACACAGTAGATGCATGGGAATGCCTGGTGATCTGACCCAGTTTCTTGATGTGGATTCTGCTGCTAAGACCGCAGTGTTATTAGTGGTGAAGTTATGTTGATCTTTTATTAGAGGGAGAGAAATCTATCCAATTTGGGGAGTAGCTTCAAAATGTGTCAAGTCATTGAAACAGAGGCACATTGAGAGCAAATATGCTAATAAAACATCACAGAGCATATAAAATCTCATAGCCACAAGACCAAAATGACCAAGAAACCATTTCAAGTTTGACCAAACGAAGCAGAGAGTAAATAAGATCTTCCTGTATGAACTCTACTCCAGATTGTACTAGCTGTATATCTACTCCAGATTGTATTAGCTGTATATCTACTCCAGATTGTATTAGCTGTATGCTAATGAGACTGTAACAAAAAGAGGCATGTGCAAATAAAGAAGGCAGTAATAGGGTGTGACAACACATGACTAGTCAGCTCCACACTGAAGGAAAATAAAGGATAGAGGCTGGGGTAAGGTGGTGGTGTGCATTTATTCTTTCCATGACATGATCAAGTTCTTCCCCTGTGCCTCTCACTGTCCCAAGCTCAGAAAATTCGCAAAACAAAGATCCCCACACATACGGGGTCTACACTGTAGCAGGCAAAGAGATTTCAATGAGAAGGCCAAAGAATTGGATAAAACAGTGTTTAGCTTGAATACTTCCTAGGTCCTATGAGCTTGAAAGACCATACTGCCTTTGGCAGAGGTGAAGGTAAACAAAATGTTTGCTGCTCCAATGTGCCCTCTTCTATCTTACCTGCTATGGGAACAGGTCCCTATTTCCAGGGTAGGGAGGTAGCAGAGCAGCTGCTCCTTTTGTGGTCATTGCAGTGAGCTAACTTGAGGTGTAGTCAACTGGGGCAATTACCTACCTATAGATAATTCACCTGGTTACCATCAACAACAAACTTGGCACCTCCAGGAAGTAGTTAGGATTCACAGGACAGTCACCCAAGACAAGAATAATATATCTTGAGACTGCTCGTTTCAGCTCTTCATATATGTCAAGTCTCATTTCATTTTCACAACAATCCCATGAAGTATTTAAGAATTACACCCACTTCACAGTTGAAGAAACTGAGACCCAGCGAGAATAACTAAGGTCTATCTAATTCTAAAGTCTATGGCCTTCTTGAATTGCTATGCTGCCCATTTCACTCAATAAAACCCAACTCATTAGTAAGTGTTAACAAATCAATAGCCAGGAGTCTTTCATGGGGCTGGCTCTCTGCCTCTCCCAGGTTGGGCACTGTCAGGGGTATGGAATTAGGTGCAGCCTTTGTTCTCCTGGGTCAAAAATCGAGCTAAGGAAACAAGGGGAAAAAACACTCATCCAATATTTAACAAACAATACCAACACTCCACCCACTTCGACCTTATCTCGACCGATAGGGTAGGTCTCAGAAGGTACTTTGACTTTGCACAAGCCTTCAAGACCCTTTCCCTTCTCCCCTCTCCTTCTACCTGAATCATCTTTATCCCCCAAGAATCATCTCCTCTAGAAAGCTCCCTGAAACATGCAGGCTGATCAGTGCACCTCATAACCCCCAGTGCTTACCTCCACCATGAAATGTATATTCCTGAGATAGGGAATATCCATAAGAATTTCAGAAGTCAAGGAATCCTGAAAGCAAGACAACTGGGGAGGAAACAGAAACTTGAGATGAGGAGGTGGGTAAAGATGAAGAGGATGAACAAATGTGTATTGTGGGCCAAGGAAGTGTATCTATGACAGGAAACTGACGACCAGCTGAGGGGTTATATGGAGCGAGGGATGTGGTGATGGTAAGATGTGGAAGACAGTATTACTCAAAATGCAACTGATTACAAAGCTTTAATTTCACTTATTTTCTCTAGGTGCTTCCACCTTGGCAAATATACCTGATCATTACGACTGGGGAAGGTAGTAGGTACTGTTATCCCCATTTCATAGGATATGAAACTGAGATGCTCAGAGAAGTTAGGTGAGTTGTCCAAAGCCACCCAGCATGAAGAGTCCAAGGCAGTAGAGCTGAGTGGATAAGATCACACACTTTGCTGCCAAGTAAACAAGAGCTCACAACTTCCTGGCCTTGCAACCTTGCACAATAAACTTAATTCTCGGGGACCAGCAGTTAGCGTAATGGCTATGTCGCTGGACTCCCACGTAGTCAACCGCGGTTCACGTCCCGGACCCGGTGGCTTAAAACTCACACTGGGCACATGTGCGTGCGTGCCCAAGATCCTGAGAGGAGAATGGAGGAGAAGGGATTGCAGCGTGGCCATCCCCCCTGGGGGGTGATTTCTCGCTTTCTGTCACTCTGTCTCTGTCTGGCGAGCGCACGTGCCCTATAGCAAAAAAACTCTAAAAAAAAAAAAAAAAAAAAAAAAAGAAAAGAAAAGAAAAGAAAAGAAACTTAATTCTCCAAGACCCAGTTTCCACATCTACATACAAAAACTAAAACTCCCTACTTCTTAGAGTTATTGGATGACCAAACAATTAGGTAAGACCTCAGCCAGCCCTTGACATCTGTGACCTTTATCCCACCCATCACCATAGCTTTTAGTTTTGCTGGAGTCACTTGCAAAACCACATGTGAAACTCTTGTCCCAGATGTTCTCCAGGGATATTAGAGCTTTCTTTTGAAACATAGTGGTCAGGAGGATTTTGGACCCCACATTTCTGAGCTCTTATTTAATTGCACATCCCCTTCCTTAAAAAGCCACTGGCTTCACATTTCCCTTCTAAGCTGCCAGGAAACAAATGCCAGAGACTTGCTTTATGGAATGGTTTGAGAAATAATTAGTTTGCCTTCCACAAAGGCCAGAGTTCACTGCTGAGATATTTAAAACTCTACTGGTGGCTTAAAATAAATATCACAATGGAGATGTCAAAATAGCTGTGTGTTCTAATACATGACATTTGGGGGGGAGGGGGGAGTAAAAAATGTAAATGGATTTACCAAAATAATCTCGAGGTAAGACCTTTGCTATATGAAAAATGTCATATTGTTTGGTTTCTTTTTTTCCTTTTCTATTTCAGGTAAGTTTGTTGTTTGTTTTCCTCCTTTAAGAGCATTGAAATATTTGCATGAGAAGGAATGAAGAATTGTTCTCAAAAAGAAAAAAAAATCATGATTGCATTTTTAAATCAACCTTAATCATTTCCAGCCATTTCTTTATGAGTTTAATGCAATTCCTAAAGACTAAAAACTGGCTTCTTCAACTATTAATAGTAGATGTACGGGGCACCAAATGGATGTGAGATCTGGGCTGAGTAGTTTAAATACTTCTTTCATTTTTAATCCTTGCAGATGTTCAGTGAGGCAAGAATGGCTGTCCCCTTTCTGCAGAGGAGTAACAAAAACCCTCAGGTACTTACTCAAGGCCATGGGGTTAATAAAGAACACAGTCAGAACTGGAGCTGAAGTCTGTGTCCTGACCCCAAGTTCTTCCCAGCATGTTCACAGAGTGCTTTACCCCAACCAAAGCCATGGGTGCTGAACACTCGACATTATCAGACAACAAATGCAATCTTAAAAATGAATTCATGGGTGGTAAATACCCAGAAACTTAAGAATACATGCTCTTCACCTGGCCTGCCTGGCAAAAAAAAGCATTTGTCTTCATCTCCTAATTCTCACTTTCCACTTCATGCTTTGTGAAATGCCAAGTCACGTCTATTGGCCAAACTATTCTCATGTTTCACATCACTGAGCTTTTGTAAATGCTGTTTGTTTTTCCCAAATGCTCTTCCTTCACAAGCCACTTGGTGAACTCCTATTCACCCAACAAAACCTTGCATAATCTTCTGGAAGAAGTCTTTTTCATGACTCTCCCACTCCTATACCGAGTGGAATTCATGAACTCTTCCTGGTCCTCTCTCCATAACATATCCACACTAACATTTTCATAATTATCACAATGTGTGGGGTCTTGTTATCTGAGTTGGTTGACTGGTTAATGAGCGTGATATATCTGTTTCCCTCACCAGACTGACTTTTCTACAGGCAGGAGCGATGCCTTATTCTACCTCCATATCCCTGATGCTTAGCCCAGTCAAAACAAGCACCTAATTGAATTGAATTGAATGGAAATTGAAAATGAAAACAAATATCATGGAGAACTACAAGAAAGAGAAACAAGTGCTAATGTTGTGCAAGTCTATTACAGAGCAATCAACCAGACCGTGTTTTCCTAATACAGATTACAAAGCTGGCGCAGAGGCAAGATGGAGCAGGAGTGGGGATTGATACTCTCTGGACATCTGTTGGGCGTCTCATCTGATAAATCCTTGCCTTGCTTTGCAGACAATTTCATCCTTCGGAAGACAGAGAAAGTGACAAAGGAAATGGTTACTCAGCACTAAATCCTGGCAACAAGGAAACACCAGTTGATGACAAAAGTAGAATCCTTGGAGAAAGAAAAATGGGCACATAGACTTAATGATAGCATAGGAAGAAAGAAAACAAGCATTGATTACACATCTACTGTATGCTGCCTATTTTACCTGTTACTACATTTTATTCTCACAATAACCATAGAAGGTAAATATAAATCTTAACTTACAGAAAAGGAAACCAGAAAATACAGAAAAGTGAGGTCACTTGCCCAAAGTTATACAACACAAGTCTATCTGCCTGCAAAACTCATCTATCTGCCTGCAAAACTCATGCTCTAGCTTTACAGTATGTTACTGAGCAAACAAACAAACAAACAAACAAAACAGGGCATTTTCTGGCATACAAGCTGGACTGGTGCCAGAGGGTGGTGCAGTAAAGCAGTGGTAAAGTGTGACACTCTGCAAGGCAATCTCACATGGGGAAGTTTCCAGTTTAGGTCCAGAGACCTCCCTGAGAATACCAGGCACATATGTGTCCATGATCCAGGGCTGGCTGAAGGTTAGGAATAGACTGCATCATCAAGACCCTGTGGGGGTGCTGTCTCTCTGTCTTTCTCTTTCTTGTGAAATAATTTAATACACTTTTGTTTAAAGCCAGATTTGATGAAAAAGCAGTGTTAATCAGTATAGGAGAAGTGATGTTACAGTAACAAAACACATACACCAAAGTCATAAAAACATGACACGACAAAGTTTATTTCTTAAAACAACTTTCTTCTTCTTCTTTTTTTTTTTTTTTGGAGAGTTTTTTGCTATAGGGTGTGTGCACTTGCCAGAGAGAGAGAGAGAGAGAGACAGAAAGTGAGAAATCAGCAACCCCTCCTGGGGGGGGGGGGGGGGGAATGGACATACAGCAATCCCTTATCCTCCATTCTCCTCTCAGGATCTTGGGCATGCACTCATATGTGCCTGCTGTGAGTTTATGCCACTGGGTCTGGGACTCAAACCGTGGTTGACTACATGAGAGTCCAGCAACATAGCCATTATGACAACTGTTGGTCCCAGAACAGCTTTCCAAGACAGGCAGCCACCACTGTCCATGTGTTCACTAAGAACTCTAACATGCCTCTGGTTCATAAACCTCCTTCCTAGTGGATGAGTCAGAATTTGTCTCAGTCAGGGAAGAAAGTCCTGGAGGATTTCACCCCAGAACACAGCATGTGCAATTAAATGCTTCTACCCAGAAGTAGCTGCATCATTTCCATTCACATGACGTAACATCATGCCAAGGAGTAGAGAAGTCATTTTGCTACCTAGAAAGAGAGACAACCAGAAATGTTGGAGCATCAAAAGTCCCTACCACAGCAGCTCATGTAAAGTTGGGAAAGTTGATAGAAAGGGTTTTCAACACGTGCCAAACTCGTTTCTGCATACTACAAGGAGGAAGAGAAGAAGCATAAAAACAAAATGAACAGTTATATCGCAATGCCCAAAATAAGTGAAAGAGAATGCTCTTGACAAGAGAATTTGGGTATGGATGATAATTTCACAACCAAGAACCACCAAGCATGTGAGGAAGGTGGGTGCCATGGACAAGGAGAAGGAAACATCGTGCAAAACAAATGGGAATGCCCTCATCAGTTCAGACTTCTGTAACAAAATATTATAGACTGGGTGGCTTCGTCAACAGGAATTTCCTCTTACAGTTCTGGAGACTGGAAGTTCAAGATCAAGGTGCCAACATTGTACAGTTCTAGTAAGCGCTCATTTATGGTTTATAGGCAGTAGCTTCCTTGCTGTGTTCTCACGTGGCAGAGAAAGAGAGAGCTCTAGTCTCTTTCTCTTCTTACAGAGACATCAAACCCATTCAGAGGGCTCTACCTTCATGACCTAGTCACTTCCTACAGGCCCACCTCTTTAAATTATCCCATTAGAGGTTGGAGTTTCAACATATGAACGTGAGAGGACATAAACTAAGTCCCTAAGAAGAAGGTTCAGACATTGAGTCTACCCACTCAAGTTTTGCCGTTCGCTTCTGTTTCCAATGAAAGGGAACATAGAGCATCAGTAGCAATTGATGGGACTAACGAAAGTGTCTTAGAAACTCTCATTTAAAAGGTTGTAAAAATAACTAGAAGGTAGGACACAAATAAAAAGTGCTTTAAAAATGGAGTTAGGATAGCATGACAGAAAAATCATTGAGCAAGCCAGCTCCATGATGCTGGACCTGTGAGGGAAGGTCCCAGGTTCCCACTGCGAGGTCTCCCTGGACACACTGGGCATGCACGTGCCCATGATCTGGGCCAGCTGAGGCCCAGGTAGATCGTGGGACAAAGACCCTGTTGGGGATGCCCATCTATTTCTGTTTCTGTCTCTCTCTTCTCTCTTATAGAAAAAGTAAATAAAATTTTAAAAATAGAAAAGTTACTGAGTCTTTGCCATGAGCTGTGTGGTTTTATAAGGTTACTTAACCTCCCTCAGCCCTGGTTTTCCTATACATGTAATAAGAATGACTTACTATCTGCCTCAAAAGGTTGTTGAGGGATTGAGAAGATCTTACACGTAATGTGCTTGTCAAAGTGCCTAGCAACTGTTAGAGCAAGGGAGAGAATGACGAGAATAAGGACGGTAAATGACAATAGCCTTTCTACTGGAGAATACCAAGCCAGTTGTCTCAGGAACCATCTGTCTTGTCAGCTCTGATGGTGTTTTGCATCCCTCATTACTGCTTGAACCTCCTCCATTCCCACTACACCGGCCTTTTGCATGTACCTCAGTGCTAGGCCCTTTGCTGTTCCCTCCCCCTTGAATTCTCTTCTCAGAATGTGATGGTATGTCTTGCTTACGTGCTATTTACTCATTGATACCCTTCAGAACTACTACTTGAGATGAGAACATTGATTTCCCACCCTGCACTCTCTGCCTGCTCTTCCCACTTTATTTTCACATTGGCATTTACCACCTGCTAATCTACCAAATAATGTGTCAATTGTGTTGCCTGGCTCCCCACCATGAATAGAATATTTTACCAGACCTGGATGAATACCCAGCCTAGAAAACCACCCAGCGCAAGGAGAGTAGGGATCCAGAGTTCACGGGGGGGGGGGCTTACTGTGGTTCAAATTCCAACCCTGGTGCTTGAAAAGCATGCTGAGCGCATGTGTGTACATGCCCCAAATTCTGATGGAATAGAGAATACAGGAAAGGGGAGTGTGGCATGACCACAGCATATTGGAGTGCTCTGTCTTGTGCAAGCCCATGTGAGCACATGCACCTCTGGCAATTAAAAAAAAAAAGAGGGGCTGGCAGGTGGTGTGGCGGTTACAGTGCTGGACTCCTACGTGCTCAACAGTTGTGAGTCACACACCTGGTGGCTTGCTTTCTCATTCTCTCTCTCTCTCTCTCTCTCTCTCTCTCTCTCTCTCTGTGTGTGTGTGTATGTGTGTGTGTCTGGTCAAATTAAAAAATAACAATAAAATTAAATCAATAAATAATTCTTTATAAAAAACAAAGAAGCGATCTTAATGCTTCAATTCTTGGTTAAGAGACCCTATACGTGGCGCAAAAGCCACTTTCTGAAACATAATCCTGAATTAGCCACCTTCCTATCTAAAAGCTTCAAGATTCACAGATTCCCCAGCCTCTTCACTGGCTATTTCTCACCAAGCCCCCATCACTCCAGAGACAACATCCTGCTTGCAACTCCCCAGCTGGACCAGGCCTCACCGACTTCCAGGCCTTTGCCTGTGCTGTTTCTTCTGCTCTCAACTCACTCCCTCCCCTTTCCTTGGCTCCTGGGCATCATCTCTCATAAGTTCAAATCCCTCCACAGGCCATTTCCAGTGGCCCAGTCTACATGAGGCTACTTGCCTTTCTGCTCCATCTAACAAACTCCTACTAGAGTAAGACTCAGTATTTCAGTATTACAACTTATTTTTCCCCACTTCCTCTCCCTCTCCCATCATCAGATGGCCATCTCTTTGAAAATAGATCATGTCTTATTTCTAATGCATACATATTTTAAGGATAGAAATCAAGAACCAATTAAGTTTCTGCAACTGCGTGAAAACGAGAAATCTCTGAAAGTAAATGTTTTAGGCATACTAAGGGTATAATTATAAATAATAATAACAATATCAACTATTTTTAAATGTTTAATATGACTATAGCTCATTTAATTATTTTAACCATGCTATGAGGAAGAATTTATTTTGTTAGTTTGTTTTAGATGAAGCAAATTAAGCACAGAGCTCTCTCTCTCTCTCTCTCTCTCTTGCACACACACACACACACACACACACACACACACAGGGTTTGGGAGTCAGAAAGGCACAGTTTCTAATGTAGTCGTCATTTATCATCATGTGACCTAGAGACAATTCAGTGTCCATTTCTTTCCCCATAACCAGAATGGAAGAAGATTAGATTATTACAAATATTGTTTATAGAATTATTGGCACACAGTAGGTACTCCATGTTAATGTCTCTTCCCCAAAATAATAACCTCTGAGACCTTGCTCAGACGCTTATTCTTCAGGAATATTATTGAAGTCTTAAATTGGATAAGGAGCTCTCTGATTGGCTAAGCTTTGGGCGTGTGAACATGGTTCTGTGGCTTACCCAAAATACCCCCACCACCTCTAACGGCCCCCACACTCCAGTCTCATAGAGAAGGCGAGGCTCAGAGAGCATGATCTGGGATGAGCTTAGAAAGAACGTGACTCCCATACGATTTACTTGGCAACTTTCGAAAAGCTGAAAGCTTAGCAGTTTGGTTTTGAGACTGTGAAGCAAATGTGGACGTGTTAGATCTGTATTTCTGAAACCATATCCACAAGGCCATGGTGTCCAACACCACACGCCCAGGTGTGGAAGCTCAGAGATTTGCTACAGGTAGAGATTTGCAATGAGAGGATTTAAACAGTAACTCATCTGCCAGCGATGTCAGCCCCAGCCTCCCCTCCCGGTCTTGCTCAGCCCCTCCCCGGCTCCCCACCTCAGAATACATTGACATTTCCAAACATATCGATTACAGGAGCAGACTGTGCTCGGGCGGGGAAGAGGGAGAAATGGATTGACTTTATTATTTGTGTGAGGAAAAAAGCAGAATAAACAAGGGTGCTTTTGTTTGGAGGACAAAACCAAAATTATTGGTTGAATGGGGCTGAATTAAGCACTTAAAGTTCAATCTTGCCAGAGTGCTGACAATGCAGGTGGAGATCAATATGGAAACAATTTGCACCGCGGGGAACCTGGGCCCTGGTTATTAACGACTAATTATACCAAGTGTTTGCAGAACTGAGTTAGTCCTCTTAAAGGCTGCCTGCCATACAGCAGGATCCTCCTTGGCAATATCTGATCTAAGCCAGCATCCGGGTCCCAGGGCAGCAGGTTCAGGTTCAGGATAAATAACGCCCCCAAGGTTCCTGCTGTGGGGCCACAGGACGTTTTCCCACTGGCAAATCAGGGTGTAGGAAGCCTGCCACGTTTTTAGCAGAATGTTAGAATCTTACTACCAACAGCAACAAGGCTTTGTTAACTGCAAGAATCGGTAGACCAGCCAGTCTATAACCCAAATGCCTTCTTTGGGGGTGGGGAATGTTCATCATGAACATAAATGAACTCACAAACACACACACGTACACACACACACACACACACACGCATATCCGACCCATGAACAACACAGGGGTTAGGGACACTGAGCTCCTGGGCAGTTGCAAATCTGTGTAGAACCTTTGACTCCCCCTAAAAACTTAACTACTTACAGCCTACTGTTGACCGGAAACCTTACCAATAACACAGCCAATTAACACATATTTTGTATATTGTATGTTTTACATTCAATATTCCTACAATAAAGTAAGCTAGAGAAAAGAGCATGTTATTAGGAAAATCCTAACAGGAGCTAGGAGGTGGTGTGGTGGTTCAGGCACTGGATTCCACATGGCCGACTGCGTGGTTCAAGTCCTAGACCTGGGCTTGAAAAGACACACAGGGCGTATATATGTGCTTGTCCAAAATCCCAACAGAGAAATGAAGGAGAAGGGACTGCAGTGTGACCATCTCCCCAGGGTGATTTCTCTCTTTCTCTTTCTCTGATGAGTGCAAGTTACTTATAGGACACACACACAAAACTCATAGCACAAAATACATTTACTATACTGTACTGTATTTTCCAATATATTTATTGAAAAACTGCATATAAGTGGACCCACGACATTTAAATTCATGTTGTTCAAGGGTCAGGTGTAAAAATAAATATATATTTACATTTGTTTATGTATGTATATACACACATATGGTTTTATAACTACATATGTAATCATACATATTATATGGAAGTGTTCATATTTAATATTATATTCCATTAAATATTTATATATATGATATATAGTTAAATATATGTAACTATAGTTATATGTAGAAAACAGTTATACAGAGATAACTATGTATTGTTCACTTTCTACATAAAACTATATAGTTAAATATGCATGGTTATATATAGATTACTATTGGGTTACTGGAAAAGTATTTTTTGCTTATTTTTCTATGCAAAAATGCATAATGACTTTTCCAATGACCCAAAATATAATTACACATAGTATATAAACTATACATTATATTCCCATAATATATCCCTATATAAGTTTACATGGTATGTATAGTTAATTAGTATTTACACTACATATAACTAGAGCATGTATAGTATGTAAATTATAACTATATATAAACTAGTTACACATCTAGTTTATTTAAACTTGGTATGTTCAGGAGATATCTCTGTGTTAACACATATAAATTTATCTCATCTTTTTTAAGCACATTTCTTCTGTAAGTGTGAAAGGCAAAGACAGAGTCAAGGCACCCCCAAAAGGGCCCTGAAGCTTCTTCTACCCTGAGCCTCAGCCACCCCCGGGTCAGGGGCACCTGCCCAGCATACTCAGAGAGGTCTCCGGAGGCAAACCTGGACCTCCCCACGTGGGTCAGCCTCACAGAGCACCGTGTTACCATGCCACCGCCTGGCTCCTAGCTCTTTCAACAGCTACTTGTCACCAATAGTATGGATGGACCATCAATTAGCACTCCCTTTTATTGATAGATATTGAGGTTACTCCCACTATTTCAGTCTTACAAATGAGGCAGGGCTGGATGGGAGCACAGCTGGAAACAGCCATGTTCTCAGAGGCTGACCCGCATGGGAAGGTTCTGGGTGACCAGAGACCTGCCTGAGTATGGTAAACACACTGAATCAACGCGGCAGAACCCTTCTGGGAGATCGATCTCTTCTCTCTCTCTCTCTCTCTCTCTCTCTCTCTCTCTCTCTCTCACACACACACACACACACACACACACACACGTAGAAGCAATAAATAAAATAAACTTTAGGGCCAGCCCCTAGCATTATGGTTAAGACAGGTGTTCGGTGGATCCCAACCACAGTTCAAATGCTGGTGCTGGCAGCTTGAGAAACATGCCAGGTTCGTGTGCACACTGCTCAAATCCTGATGGGATGGGGAAATGGGAGGAAAGGGATTTGCCATGACCAACCGCAACTGGGGGTGCTTTTCCTTCCCCCTTCACTGGTAAGCCCATGTGCCGTCTGGCAATTAAAACCAAAAAAAAAAAAAAAAAAAAAAAAAAAAACCACTTAAAAAGAACTGCAAATGTGCTCCAATGACTGCCTTGTACATATGTTGTTCTGCACACATATGAACACTTAACAAAGGACGGAGTTCAATAAGTGGAACTGTTGGATCAATGGTGATGTGTGTTTTTAATTTTGATAGATCTTGACAAACTATTTATAGTTTCTTTTACACAGTGATGGTGGCATGTGCCCACTTACCCAGATGGTTTGCAGAAATTAGCCCCCTTCCAAGCGGTCTCTACAGAGACTAGAAGAGCCCGTAACGTGCCCGTCTGTGGTTAACGCCACAGTCCACGGAGCTCCTTTGTGCCTGTGCTGGCACACAGTTGCCCACAAAAAGGCTGAGGGACACTTCTTTTTTGCTATTTCTAGCCAGCACTTATTCCAGATGCCCCCAAAGTTTCCGGTTTCTCAAGTCGCCTGAGAATAGCAAATTTCCCTGCAGAGTCTGGGTGGCAGAGTGTGCTCGTCAATTGTCATCCGGGTCCTGAAGACATCCTGCATGTCTTCAGAGCACTATAAAGTCTCTCTGAGAGTTCTGCCACCTTCTAGCCACCATGCCTTGCCCAGGATGTCACCGAGCCTCCCACGAAAACAGCTGTTGGTCTCTGTCCCTCTAACCACAGGACCGTAAATCTTTGCACTGAGGGCTAAATAGAAAACAGATGCTATTCCATCCTGTCTTCTGCCATCCTTAAAAAAAAGCTTCAGGGGCTTCAGGGTACGGGAACAGCCAGAGCAGAGGGCAGTATTGTCTATAGCAAAAACCCCAGCCCCCAGCTCAGTCAGCCAAAATGCCTCACTACACAAGTATTTTTGTTCATTCCACAAAGGACTTGAGGCAGCTTCCAAAAATGTACACAAGCACAATAAAACTGGAAAATGTAATTAAAAGACAAAGCCTGGGAAAATATACATGGGGCAGGAATGAAAACCACAGGGAAATACATCTAGGCAAGACATTAGATTCTGTGCAGTTTTTAAGCATTTGGACTCCAACTGGCTCTAAGCTCCCTGGTGGCCAAAGCAAAAAGGGAGGAGTTGGGGGGTGAGGTGGATAGGAGTGAATGTCCAAATCCGCAATGTACATGAAGAAGACTCTCACATTTAGACATCAGGAATAATCACAAGGAAAACGGGAAATAAAAAGGGTATGATTATCAGGTTCTCAGACTGTTCCGTTTCTCCTTTGCATAGGGGGCCCAGCAGTGGAAAAGGCAGCCAGGCTACCTCTTCAAGCCAGTTTGGACCTGAAGCCCCATCTTAGCTAAACCACCCCCCAGATTTCCATGCCACTGAGCTGCCCATCCCCTGCTGAGGGTGCTGCCCAAACCAGGCAAGCCAAGCACCCCAAATGTTCCCCTACTACCTTCTTATACTCAAAATGATCTGCTTAGTTTTTTTTAAGAATTATTTAACTTTTATTAATTATTATTATTATTTTAATTCACCAGAGAGAGACAGAGAGAGGGAAAGTGAGAAATCAAGCCACCAGCTCCAGGCTATGTGGGAGTCTAGCGCTTTAACCACCATGCCACCTGCTAGCCCCTTCTGCTAAGTTCTTAAAAAAATAAAAACTTAGTTGGCAACTATTAAGCAATAGGAAATTACACATAAAAATCCAGATTTTTTTAATTTGCCAGAGGTGCATGCATTCACCAGACACAGAAAGAGACAGAGACAGAGACAGAGAGAGAGAGAGAGAGAGAGAGAGAAAGGGAAAGTGAGAAAGCACCCACACACACCATGGGGAGTGGTCACACTGCAATCCCATCTCGTCCATTTCTCCTTCCTGTCAGGATTTTAGGCATGCATGCACATGTGCCTGGCGTGTTTTCCAAGCACTGGATCTGGGACCTGAACTGCAGTCAGCCAGGTGGAATCCAGTGCCTTAAACACCATGCTACTGACTTACCCCAGATTTCTTGCTTCTTAAGAAATCAGACACAAAAAGAAATAGAGCAATTAGGCATGTCCACACAGCCGGAGTGGGGTAGCAGTCACCTCCTGAAATGTGGAAAGGCACCTCCAATTTGCACCCCGTTTTGTACTCCTAGACTGCTTCACTCACACTCCAAAACTCAGTCTGGTAAATACTTAATCTTTTGGACTTTTTTAAGTTTATTTATTTCTTCCATCAACAAGAGAGACAGAGAGTGACAGCAAGCCAGCAGCCTCAACAGGGTCTTGATGCCCTGGTCCACCTCCAGTCTCGGCTGGACCCAGGTCATGGGCACCCACATGCCTAACAGACTCTCAGAGTTTCATGTTTTGCCACCATACCACCTTCCAGCCCCCTTTATATTTTTAAATAAAAAGGTGAATGAAGTGAGCGAAATTGTGCCAAAACACCTGAATTTGGACCGTTGACTTGGCCATCATTTTCTGGATCCACAAAATGACTGGTGAGAGGCTGAAGACGCACGCTTTCCACCTGACAATGTTCTTTCTTCTGACTGGCAGGGGCCCACTTTTCAGGGTGGGGGAATTTGCTGACATCTACTAACCAGGCCAACTTTGATTATAGGGTCAGGATAGGGGCTCTCTGTGATGGGGCCATTTGGCTTTATTTTTTTCTTCAGATGTATCCTGCTGGTTCTCTCCCCCTGTTCCTAACTCCTTCCCCAGGACTGCCAGCACGTGAGGCTGATGTAGAGAAACTGCAGGTTTAGAGGCGGTAGACTGGCTTTGCAAGCAGAAACAAAAACAAAACGAAACAATGAGTTCCCCCCCCCCCCAATAAAACAAAACCAAATAAACCTCTTTCCTTTTCTTAAAATAAACTGCAACATGGAACCAGGAGGCTCTTTACCAAAGGCAGGCTGGAGCCCCAGGTGTGCTGGAAGCTGAGCCTTGAGCGCCATCTAGGAGCATTGGGTGGCACTGCAGGGCACAGCATTGAGGGCACCCTTGTGCTTTGCCCTCCTGTACCTGGAGACCTCTCCCCTCCAAGATCTCTTCTCTCCTTGCAGGAAGGTCTCCATGGAGGCAATGCGCTGTTACTATTAGAGTCACAGGCTTTGTCACCAGACCCTGCCACTTCACTAGCTGGGCGGTCTGAAGCAATTCATTTTCTATCTGCAAAACGAGAACAATCATGCCCACTTTACTGAGTGATTGGAGGATTCAATTTTTTAAACTACATAAACTGGCACGTAACATGCAGCCAATAAGCTTTCCTTCCCTTCCCCCACTGCACTATAAATTTACTCAGTCCACGGACAAGTTACTCTGGGTCGGGGGACTTATTTGGCCGCTCTGTAATACAGGGATGGGAATGTCACAGGGTTGTTGGATACAGATGTCACATAATCCATAGATACGACTGGCACACGTAAGGGCTCAGCTGTTAATAAGGAGACGGGAAGCAAACTGTAAATCCCGCCCTGTTACAGGTCCTGAGGTTAAGCAAATACATGAGACAGTTATAAAGATAAATAAGACAGTCTCTTAGCAAGTGAGCCAATGTAAATAATAATACGAGGTAATAAATTAGATGTATGAACAAAGTGCATGTCGATATGGCCTTCCAAGCTATATCAATTACCTTGCTTAATCCTCACACACATCTTGTAACAAAGGATTACTGCAATTCAGACCCATGGAGGGAGGCTCAGAAAGGGAAGGCATTGCACCCTGGGCTTACACTCTTTGTGACCCCACCTCCTCTCTGATCCTATTCTCCCCCTGTCCCCACCAAAAATGGCTTCTCTACTGCTGCTGTTGAAATATCAATAGAACAGGGAACCAGCAGTTAGCGTAATGGCTATGTCGCTGGACTCCCACGTAGTCGACCACGGTTCGCGTCTCGGACCCGGTGGCTTACAACTCACGCCGGGCGCGTGTGCGTGCGTGCCCAAGATCCCGAGAGGAGAATGGAGGAGAAGGGATTGCGGCGTGACCATCCCCCCTGGAGGGTGATTTCTCGCTTTCTGTCTCTATGTCTCTCTCTGTCTGGCGAGCGCACGCGCCCTATAGCGAAAATCTCTCTCAAAAAAAAAAAAAAAGAAATATCAATAGAACAAATTCAAAACTTGATTCTCCCTTCCCCCTCTCACCTTCATGCCACCCCCAGTGACATCTGCTCCTCTTCCAACTTTTCCTCCCATCAGCCCTCTGTATTTCCACTCTCTTCTCCCCAGTTCAGACCCTTCCACTTCACACCTGAACACCTGAAGAAGCCTTCCATCCATCTCTCTGCTCTCCTGCCCTTTTCTCTCTGACCACTTTTGTGGCACTTTCCAGGGGGATCTCACCCTTTCAGGACCAGCCATAAGTCAAACCCCTTTACGCTTTTCCCAGTGATACCAACCCACAAGACATCTCTGCTTTTTCTAAACACAGGTACAATTTGCAGTTCTGTCGACATATTAGAATAACCTGTGGAAGCTCTACACACTGTTCAGGCATCAGGGAAATGCAAATCCAAACCTCCAAGAGCTGCCAATTCACACCCACCGGCGTGGCTGCAATGAAAAAGACTGATAATAACAAGTGTTGGTGAAAATATGGAGAAACTGGAATCCTCATATACTCCTGGTGGAAATGCAAAGTGGTGCAGTCACTTTGGAAAACAATTCCTCAAAAAGTTAAACATGAAGCTCCCTTATGATCCAGCTATTCCACTCCCAGGGATAAAACCAAGAGATCTACTACTAATAGTGCTAGAGAGAGCAAGAGAAAGAGACAGCACTCCTAACAGAGTCAGCCCTGGGTCATGGACTTGTTGGTACCCAGTATACTCAGGGAGGTCCCTAGACACAAACCTAGACCTTACCATGTGAGTCAGCCTAGTAGATCATCATATTTTACCACTGCACCACCATCCAGCCCCTGAGATTTTTCAGTAACTGAAAGTGATCAGAAAGTTGAGGGACCTGCCTCCCAGTGGGGTAGGGAGCTTTAACTCACCGTTAATCTGTATCAAAACACTGAAACTGTTTCACATTTGTACCCCAAGGATAGAGCTGAAACTTCTCCCCAAACTAATTACTTGACAGTTATTACATACTTTGTGCTAAATGCTTTATATATTCTAGCTCATTTAAACTCACAACAATATGTACCCCATTGACCAGATGAGAAAACTGAGGCTCAGAAAGATAAAGTATTTTGCCCGAAAGCTCAGCTGAAAAATTAGTGGAGTCTTCTAACCTAGGTCTGTCTATCTGCACAGCCATTGCTCCTGCCCCTGCATCAAGCTGTATTCTCGGTTCTAACCTCACCCGTCTCAATTTGCAGAAGTCCCAAGGGCTCCACAATACCACATTGGAAGCCATAGCCCCAGCCTGTTAAATAGAACGTGGCCTCTGTGGGAGAAGACTAATTGTGCCTGACCACAAGGTCTGCAGGGAGTTAATAAATTATTCCAAGAGAATATTTGCACTGAAGACCTTATTGACTGGAGTCCATTTCCTGGGCTGCCATAATTCTTCTCCAGCAACCGTTACAAAGCAAGTGCAAGTGCAAATCCTGAAGCCTCAACTCTAAGATCTTTTGATTATAACTAAGAATACAGGTTTCAAAAACCATCTACCAGTTAAGGCCTTCACAGAAGGGTAATCCTTTAGGGAATAACCTTAGTAATAAGAGAATAGAGAATTCCTTAGGGAAAGTTTTAGGGGTTCCCTGGTTTCCTTGAAAAAGACACTTCAGTTCTGTTCCTTATGAAACTATCTCTAATTTATAAATGTATATCACTTTTTCCCTTTCAGTTTCATCTTTTTCCCTAAGACCATCACTACTGATTCATTACAGTACTGTAATATCCAATGGAAATAACTCAAATGCCTATTGACAGGGAAATAGTTGAATAAACCATGGTACACCCAGGAGAATACTATGAAATTATAATAAAGGAATAAGGATGCTCTCTATGTCCCAATATGGAGTAGTCTCTAGTTTCTATCTTTCAAATGGAATTAGCAAGATTCAAAAAGTGTATATAGTTTTGTATAAGAAAGTGAGAGACCAAACTATATATTCATTCGTATCTGAGGAATGAAACAATGGAAGGATAGGCCAGCAGAAAATGGTCCCCTTAGGTGGAGAACGAAGAATAGGGGTGACAGAAATGATACTTCTTTGAAACTCAGAAATGCAAAGTACCACAAAGAGGGAGTGTGGGAGTGGTCTGCCCTGCAGGTGTGGTCAGTAGAAGTGCTATCTGTAGAGAATCAACAGAACAATAATGAAACTAACTACTAAATGCAAGGATATACGCATTGGCTCTTAGTTCAAAAAAATAAAAAAGACACTGGTAAAAAATTGGCGAGATCTAAATGAAGTCTGCAATTTAGTTCACGGCATTGTTGCAATGTTAATTTCTTAGTTTTGACAAAAGTACCATACTGTTGAAAGATGCTAATACCCAAGGTCTTCAACAAGTTAATGGAAAAATACATACTATGACAGAACCACATTTAGGGGCTGGCTGGTCGTGTGGTGGTTAAGGAGGTTGGATCCCACATGGCTGACTGCATGATTCAAGTCCTCGACTCAGTGACTTGAAAAATACATTGGGCACATTTTTTGCATGCAGCCCAAAATTATGAAAGCAAGGAGAAAAAGCGGGGATTACAGTGTGACCATTCTTATAGAGGGGTGCTTTCTCTCTCTCTCTCTCTCTCTCTCTCTCTCTCTGGCAAGCACATGCACCCTCTGGCAATTTAAATAAAATAGTCAATGTAATAATAAAAAACAGAAAGGAGAAAGGAGTAGGGATAATTCAGATGAAAGGATGCTTAGGCGATACAACATGCAAATGTGGTACAATTCTAAATTACACCAGAAACCAGGGAAAAAAAAAAAAAACTACACATAAATTTCAGGTATTTTTGCACTAAAATAAAATCATTCTTTTTTTTTTGTTTGTTTGTTTTAAATTTTATTTATTCATTCATTTATTTTTAATTTGACAGAGGGAGACACAGAGAGGGAGAGAGAAAGAGGGGAAGTGAGAAAGCAAGCCACCAGGTCCAGGACTTGAACCGTGGTCAGCCATGTGGGAGTGTCCAGCACCTTAACCACCATGCCACCTGCTGGTCCCAATAAAATCATTCTTTAATTCCATTTTTCCATGAACTTTTTGGAATTCCCTTATTTTAAGGGAAGGCAGACAAAGGTAAGCATGGGAATAATCTGTGCTATCTTTGCAACTTTTCTGTAAATCTAAAACTTTTCCAAAATAAAATGTTTAGTTTGGGGACCAGAAGAAAGTGTAATGGTTATATCACTGGACTCCCACATAATCGACTATGGTCTGAGTCCCAGACTCTGCAGCTTAAAACTCATGCCAGGCACGTGTGCATATGTGCCCAAGATCCTGAGGGAAGAATGGAGGAGAAGGGATTGTGGTGTGGCCATCCCCACCTTGAAGGTAATTTCTTGCTTTCTGTCTCTCTGTCTTTCTCTGTCACTCTGGTGAGCACACATACCCTGTAGCAAAAATCTCTCCAAAATATTTTTAGTTTCAAAAAATATATGAGACATGCCAAATGGCATATGGATGAATAAACATTATGAAATGAAGAAAAAGCAACTAAAGGTCATCTGTTTTTATTACAACAGACAATTCTAAACAGTGTGAGTGATGAACGCCCACTCCTCCTCCAACAAGGGCAACCCCTCATCCTGCACCTGCTCTGAGGATACCTTTTTAATTTAGTTCTTAGTTTGGAATGAAGTACATTTTTTGTGTATACACACATAAAACAAAATTTCAGAAACAAAAGCCACAATATCAGGCACAAATAACCCAATGATGATGAGAAGCATCATCACAAATCCCTCACAAGCCCAGCTTCGGGCAGCTCTCACCAAAATCCCACAGCAGTAAAATTCCTTGTTGAGTTCAAACACAGGTCCATTTGAGCCCAGATCCCATCGTTTTTTGTGACAGACCTCCTTGGGGGTGACAAAAAATGCCTGTAGTATTGTGATAGAGATTACCCTTAATCTGCAGATTGCTTTGGGTAATATGGGTATTTTACCAATATTAAATCTTCTCATCCATAAATATATCATTCCATTTGTTTATTTTTTTCTTCCATTTCTTTCAGTAATGTTTTATAATTTTCAGTATATGAGTTGTTTACTTCCTTTGGTTAAGGTGAGTGTACCAAAAAAAAGTTCAACATCACTAAATACAAATAAAAACTACAATGATGACCCTCATATCTCTCAGAATGGCTATTATCAAAAAGATGAAAGGTGACAAGTGTTGGGGAGGATGTGGAGAAATTGGAATCCTTACATGCTTATAATGGGATTGCAAAATGGAAAACAGTATGGAGGTTCCCCCCAAATTTAAAATAGAACAGTTAAATGATCTGGCAAACCCATTTCTGGATATTTACTTGAAATAATTGAAATCAGAATCTTGAAGAGATATTAGCACTTCTGTAGTCATTGCAGCACTATTTACAATAGGAAAAATGAGTGAACAAACTGTACATCAACAGATGAACTGGTAAAGGAAATGGCATATATTGGATCATTGGAAAAGTCATGACATATTTCTCTATGTTTTTCTATGCAAAAATGTGCCATGACTTTCCCAATGACCCAATGCATACAGTGGAATATTATTCAGCCTTTAAGAAGAAGGCAATTCTGCAATATTTGAAATAGACTAAACCTCAAGGATATTATACTAAGTAAGCTAAGTCAGTCAGACAAAGGCAAATACTGTATACTTCCACTTATTTGAGGTATCCAATAGTCAAATTCATAGACTCAAAGAGTGGAATGGAATTTGCCAGGGTCTGAGAAGGAGACAATGAGATGAGAGGAATACTAATCAATGAGCAAAAAGTTCCACTTAAGCAAGATGAATAAATTACAGGAATCTGCCATACAGTACACTCCTATAATCAACAGGAATGTACTGGATACTAAAATTTTGTTAAGAGAGTAGATCTCAAGTCCTCTTACTACAGTAAAATTTAAAAAAATTTAAATCTATTTAACATATGCCTTAGAATGAAGCCTATAGTTACTTGATGACACATACATATATACTCCAAGTTCTGTGTCCCACATTTTCTTCAGTTACAGGCTGATAACAGGAAGAATCTTTAGACAACTCAGATTGCATCTGGCTTATCACCTGGTTTATCCCTAAATTTATTGCTTCTTAGGAGTGAGCAGACGTGTCCCCCTCTTTCCCTCTCAGGGCATATTTCAATAACATTCCTTTTTGATGAAGTAATACAAGACACAGAAGCAGTCCTAAAACTCAATTTATGGAAGTCAGTTGAGACCAGAGTTTGGATTGAAACTCCCAAATCTGCCTAATTAATGACACACATTATTGCCCCTGTTCCCCTAACTGAATGCAGCCTCCAAACCTTGACGTGTTTCCCCAACGATAAAATGCAATAAATGAATTAGTGTCCTGAGGGACTGTGGTGAGAATAAAGGGAAAGCCACGAAAGATAGATGATGTCTCAACTAATTTTATGATTTATCGATCTCCACTTTGCTCATTTTGCAATGTGAGAGAGCTCATTTTTCTGCCAGGCCCACAGTGGTGTCACCCTTGCTAATAGATATGATTACCATCCCCAAAACTGTGTTTGTGAAAATAAGAAGTGTGGCTTCTCTCTACTGCTGACCTCAGCAGTTTTATTTTATTATGTGCTGGATCTGCTAAGAACCAAAATTGATGCACTTATCCATGGACTCTGTTGGACTATCACAAGCATTTTTCTCATTTTTCTTCCAAACAAGTTCATCTTTAAGCAACTACAGATTCATGGTTTAAATTACTGAGTTGACACATCATCTGTTTTCAATGTGCGTATTCTTACAAGGAGGATCTTTTATGTGATCAGAGAGCAAGAAAGGGGGTAGAAGTGTCACCACTAACCATTCTTGGTCCATGTGCCAACCTAAGTTTAACGATATACTTGTTAGGGCATGACATAAAATGTTTTGAATGGTTCAACAATTCCATTCAGCAAATATTGATTGGTTACAAGTATTGTGCTAAGTATTCTGGAGGTATTCAGTCATTCGATAAATATTCATTGGAGACTAAATATATAGCTGGAGTTATAGGGTGCAGAAATTGGAGTATGTCTCTCTCCTTGTAGAAACTATATACTAATAAGTAAAGATGGAAACTTCAAAATATTGACAATGAAGAAAGTAAAACAGGATTATTAATCAACCATGCCACAAAAAGACTGTGTAACATACAACCAGTGGCTGACAACAAGCATTTATGTCTCATTCATGCATCTATGGTCAGCTTGGTTTGGCTGAATTAGGTTGGGCTTGGCAACAGGTCATCAGTTCAATTTAGAGCTGTCCATGCATCTCTCTTTTTTCTGGAACCAGCAGGTTACTCAGAATAGGTGACTGTTATAGTTGTGGCAGAAGTAAAGCAAGCAAGCTCACCAGCTTTGTTACATTTCAAATCTCTGTTTATGTCATACCAGTTAACATCCTATTAGTCCAAACAAGTCATATGGCCAAACCCCAAATCATGGGGTAAGGAAATAAACCCCAACCACAGTTTAAAGGGGAAGCGAGTGAACATTTGCTGGGCTATCATTCAAGCTATCACATATAATAATGTGATAAGAAAGTGAATAGTGAGGGATGAGAGATCATAGTGAGTAAGGGAGTGGGTCTACAGATGATGTCAGAGAAGCAGGCAGGGGTGATCTCGTTGGATCATAGAAAGGAGTGGCACATATGATTTGTGATTTTAATTAACCCTATTAAGGGATTGTAAGAGACACAAGAACAGAAGCAGGGAGTCGTATGAGGGCACTGGTTCAGTGTTCCAAGTGGAAGGTAATAGCATGGACTTGAGCAGGAGCAGTGGCGTTAAAAGGAAGTGGCTAGATTGAAAAGCAAAAGCAAATGGACAGGGTACTGAAGAGGATAATGTGGCTACTGACCTTAAAATGCTAGTAAGATCAATTAAATTAGCTATTAAATGAGCAAAAGATGCACATAAATAGCTCATGATATGGTAAGGTGTTTTTGTTTTTTTCATTTTTGCTACAGGGCATATGCACTTACCAGAGAACAAGGAAAAGTGAGAAATCATCCCTCAAGGAGATGGCCATGCCATAATCCTTTCTCCTCCATCCTCCTCTCAGGATTTTGGGCACATACACGTGCCTGGTGTGATTTTCAAGCCACCAGGTCCAGGGCTCTAACCACACAGTCAGTCATCTGGGATCCAGCTATTTTAACCTCTACACCCCCTACTGGCCCAGTGAGGTATGTTTTTTAATGGGACCATAAACAAAATACTAAAGAAAACAAAAAAAGAGCTGTGAACTTTGTCTAAGGGCAACTGGAAAACTTTAAGAAGAGATTACATTTGAGTTGGGCTTCAAATATATCATCTCAAATGGCACCAAGCCAAAAGTATCTTAATCAGATTGACTGGGTGTCACAAAGTCACATCTAGAATGGCCACACAGAAAAGCATAGCACCCAAGCAGGGGAGAACAGCATTCCACAAAAACAAGTATTAATGATATAAGAGAGCATGTCTTGGCCCATTGGCCCAAGACCCAGTGCATACTCAAGAAGAATACCACCAGGCAGTGAGGCAGAGGATAGGAAAGTATTACATCACACACTGACAAGGAGACCTGTGACTCAGCACATCCAAAGTGAACCCTCCAATTCATAGCCACTCCGCCAAAGAGATATCAGAGATTTGATGAAGATTGTCTGGCAAAGACAGCCTCAGGATTGAGTAACCTGAATGGACACCCCTACCTGTGCTCCCAACTAACCAATTTCTTTGCTCTTCAGTTTCTGTATATATAAAATAATAAGAATTACATAAAATAAGCAAATATATGTGCCAAGATCCATGGCACATCATAGCCTCTCAAATATTTTTGAATACATGAATGTTAAATGAAGTATTACTTATGACTGTAAAACTTAAACTACTAAAAGATCCTCAATGGGGCCATAATTAAACAATGGTATGTTCATACTTTGGAATATTATGTAGCTATATATTTTCTCATTAGAAAAATTTACTATTGAAAATTTGAAAAGTATAGAAACATAAGCAAAAAATAACTCCCCCCTCCCCAGAAATAATCTCTATTAACATTTTGTAGAATATCCTTCTAACCTAATACTTGTTTAGTGTATGGACATTTATGTGCCTAGATCCAACACGATTTTAATCTAACACAACTAAAATCATATCAAACATATGAATTCAAATCCTGCCTTTTCCCTCAATATTATTTTGAGGTGTTTTCCCATATCTATAAATTTTTATAAAGAAGTTTGGTGATGTGAGAAATTGGTACTGATTTTATGAGGGTAGAAAGTCAGAATGCAAAATTATGTATCTAGCATAATTTCTATTATATAGACATTTCATGTTGATGTGTGTGTTTTATGTACATCTGTATCAATGACCAAAGGGACATATACCCAGTGTTAATGATGGTTGTCTTTGGGTTATAGTATTATATATTGGCTATCATTTCATCATTTATAGTTTTCTGCATCTTCCTCATATTATATAATAAGTATGAATCAGAGGACTTCAAAAAGGCTATGGAAAAATTGAATTAAAGTATGAGTTTGTTTTGCTAAAAAAAATTTAAGTTCATGCATAGTTTTTTAATATAAAAATTGAATTAAAGTACAAGTTTGTTTGGGTATAAAAATTTGAAATCGTGCCCTTTCTTAATATACATTTTCCATGAATTTTTTGAAGACTCCTGTTATTAGATTGTCAGAAAGGTCATGACACATTTTTCTGTTTTTCTACACAAAAATGCATCATGACTTTTCTGACGACCCAATACTATTGCAATAAGGGAAGAGGGGTAATATTTTTTGAACAGGGACAATTAATTTGAAAGAAAATGAAGGTGATCTCATTAATCAACTCTGGTCTCCATTACTGTGTAGTTCTGTAAACTAGGGAGCACATTTGCAGCTCTAGTTCTTAGTCAAGAGTTACACCTTCTCCTCAGCCTCAGAGGTCAGAAGACAGGCTGGATGGAGACCCAGGTTGGGAGTCCACATGGGACCCCACAGTTGGTCCTGATAGCCCAAGAATCAGCAAATACAGACCCAGTGGATCTGGCAACGCAGGCCGCTGAGAGAACGACTGAAAGTTTCCAGACACTGGGAGGTCAGCAGTTCAAAAAGAGCAGCAGCAGCCCGCCCTCATTCAGACCAGGACTCTCCAGCGTTCCCTGCACTGCAGTAAGGGAAGAAATCCTGTTGCTGGACTCAGGACTGCCTCATGCCCTCGCTCCTGTGCCCAAGATGCGGCACAGTGTTGGCTGTAATTATCCCTTTGCAGTTAGTGGACTGGAGGGCAGCAGTATCCGAAGGTCCTGGTCTGAAAGGGCCCTTTGCATCAGTTCACTTGCTGGTTCAGAAAATGTCAACGTCCTGCTGTTGCCTGAGAAGGAAAAGCCAAATTCTTTGAACATGGGATTCAAAGTTTCCCTGGGTTTTTCTCTAGCAATCAGCTTCATTCCCCTATCTACCTTCCTACACACACACACAAACGCACCTTGTCATCCACACCTGCCAGGCCTTGGCTCATGCTATTTTCTCTACCTAGAATGTCCTTCTCTCATTTCTACTTATTTAAATTCTTCACATCTTCAAAAACCCTCTTCCAAGAAGCCTTTGGGAAAAAAACGCTGAGTGAATAAAACAAGAACTCTGGGTCAGACAGGTTCTGTTTCAGTCCAGACCCTTCTTCTTACTGATGGTGTGACCTTGGACAAGCTGAATCATCCTTCTGATCCCAATTTTCTCACCAGTAAAATTGGATTATAATTGTAGCTGCCTCAAAGGCCTGCTGTAAGGATTAAAGGAGAAAAAGGTACTTCAGATCTCTGTTGGAAGAGGTCAGGTTTATTTCAATAAAAGTCAACAAATCTTGTAAATGCAGTATCGTCCTTCCTTACATCGGTTTGCCATCTCATTTTCTGGGTAGTAGTTTACCATCTTCTGTCCTCATTTGCGTTCAGGTCTTCTGTGGTCAAGGATGGTGCAATTGCTATCTCTGAATTTAGACAGTTAAATTGCTTCATACCTCTGATACCACCTAGCTGTGTGATCTTGAAGAAATCACGCACCTCTCAAAGCTCACTTTCTTCATATGAGACATGGGTTCAAAGCCTAGTGTTGAGAGGGCTAAGCTCATGCACATAAAGCTCTTAGAACAGTGTCCAGCACACGGGAGTTGCTGGAAGGGTTTGCTGCTGCTGTCTCCCAGAGTGCTGTGAAGTGGGAGCAGACTTGCGCTGGAAAAGCCCTCATCCAGAGTCCAGGCACGTAGCAAGTCCTCCGTAAACATCAGCAGTATAATCCAGCATTTGGTAAACAAGTCCAATGCCCTGTCTCCACTCCCTGAGCAATTTCATAGAAGACAGTCGGTCCCTTTTCAGGCTCTGCCTTTTCCAACCAGAAAGTTCTGTTCTCTGCTCCACTGGGGTCCCCCTAGGGTAACTGAGCCAGTCTCCACTTCCTAACAGGAGAATCCTGGCACCAAGTGAGATCACGGATCACCCTCCCACACCGTAAGAGCCCAGCAGCCAGGTAGCATGCTGTCTGGCTAACCTGAAGCCAAGCAGAAATGGATGCTGGAGAACATACCCAGGTTTATTGCCTTTCCTCCCTCCATAAAGGAACCCTACGGTCCTGCCCAACAAGCTCCTCTCATCAACCAGCTAATGGGGTTATCAGATCGCACTCCCCAGGATGCTGACTTTAATAATGGGATGCCAAGGAAAGAATGGTCCTAGCAGAGAAAGGGAGGGAGGGCAGGTGAGGGTGCAAGGCGGAGGCTGAGTGACACATCCTATATGAAGTTGATTCATGTCGGAGCAAATCTGGGCAGGGACCAGCTGATTCAGGCAGTTAAGTTATTGCTCTGCCAGTTTAATATTTTGCCATCTGCTAACTGAAGGCTCTACTGCCTGCTGGGTCCTATAAAGACTTTTATTTATTATATTACACATGGCAACATCTGCCACCGGATGAGGCTCTACTCGGCGCCCTAATTAAACAAACGCGCACTCCAGCTACGGCAGAGAGCCGGGCGCACTGTGAGTGAGCTCAACTGTGGCAGGGAGTTAGAAACTCTGAGCACTGCATCCTGAGGAGTTTTCCTGAGAAAAGGCAGGATGTGGGGCATTCAACTCACCTCCTGACAGCCACTAGAGAGGGCAGTCTAACACAATGGGAAAGAAACTATTTTAGATACAGTGGTCTTCAAAGAACTTCTCTGAGATGTGACAAGGAAAGGCAGCAAATGGAAGGAAGAGATGCAAATACCCAGAGGCAGGCAAGAACTTAGGGTGTTGTGACCACAGTACCTAAAAGAACTGAGCTATGGGCTTGGAGAGTCATAGACTTATGGGCAAAGGAAAGGTAACCCAAAATGAGACTGAAGAGGTTTAAAAAATAAAGAATCAGATCATGTAGAGTCTTGTAGGTCTTGCAGAGGCAACCTGGTGTTATGATTAAAAGGCCACGGATAGGAAGGGAACTTACTTTCATTTAGGACCTGATTTTTACCAGATCTTGTGCCAGGATCCTTAAATATAAGGGATCTTCAGAAAACTCAAAGAAAATGTGCATTATGCAAAAAACTATGTATGGATTTCAGAAATGTTTGAGCCAAAATAAACTCACTTTAATTCCTTGTTCCACAAACTTTTTGAAGTCCCTCGTATGTTATTTCATTTAGTTCCTAGACCAAGTATGTAAAATATACACCACAATTCTCATTTTACAGACAAGAAGGTCCTGACTTGAGCAATTAAGTGGTAGAGCAAGATGAGAACCATACAATATCTGATATCTGACTCTAAGCCTGTGCGCTCTAAGCCTGTACCACACAGCGGTGCTGTTCAGATGATTCTGCTTTTCCATGCATTTGTGATTATGAAGCCAAGATTCCCCAGCTTTCTCTTCCTCCTCTAATTCAACAGACAGGCTACATACATACCTCCAGAATAACCGCAGTGGAGTATCCCACTTAACCTATGTGTTTCTTGATGCTGCTTTATCAAGACAGATGCATGAAATTCCCACCTGCTCATTGGTGGTATCGAGGCTATGTGTTCCCCAGTATCACTAAGGAGGCTGAACATTAGCTAGGACCCTGACCGAGTTGCTGGTACAAGAGACCCAAGAACATAATGACTTAAACAAGGTCAAAATGGATTTCTCTTTCACAGATTGGTCCAGAGGTGAAAAGTCTGAGGCCAACAAGCTCCTTTGCCCTTTACAGCCATCTAGGGCTCTGGCTCCTTCTAGCTTATTCTTTCTCTTGGAGTATTGTCCTCATCTAAATGGTTGAAATGGGCTTCATCAACTTTCCATCAAAATCCAGCCTATAATATATACTGACTGTCCACACTCTACAGCCAAAACTTTTCATTACCCTGAGAGTCACCAGGCTGACTGAAAAGGGGCCTAGCTGTGCTAGCTCAGTGTTCAGCAGTGCCATCCTTTTCCATGAGAAACACTAACAGAATGACAAATAGCACTTTTCCCTATTTGGGAGTACAACTAGTAAGGATCTCTTGACTATACAAGAACCCTGGAATTTTTTGATGCTCCATGGAGAGAGGAAGAAAGAGGGATTAGAGGATGGAAGACAAGCATTTTCCTCTCAAATGCAGTGACAGGAATTTGCATGCCTCACTTCCACTCACACCCCATTGGTAGTAAACTTGGAGAAATGCCCACACAGGTACAAGAGACTTGGGAAATGTAGTCTAAACCACCAGGTACTCAACCAAGGTGTAGAAGGTTCTACTACTAACAGAAAGAAGGCCGAAATAAATACTGGAGTATGATTGCCACGCTCTGCTACGAAGGATGACTTTCCTTTTTGTTTAATGTCTAAGCATTCCTTGCTCACTGAATATTATTTAAAATATAATTTAGGGACAATACATCCCTATTGTCCAAGACAAGGAAACAAATTAACTTCCTTTTTTTCTTTCAATAAAAAGGCTCTGATCTGTGGGCCACCAGGTGGTATACTGGTTAAGGTGCTGAACTCATACACAGACAACCATGGTTCAAGTCCCAGACCTGGAAGCTTGAAACTCATGCCGGGCTTGTGTGTATGTGCCCAAAATCCTGAGAGGAGAATGGAGGGGAAGGGATCTAAGTGTGGTCAACCCTCCCCACCCATTGTAGAAAGAGGGTGGGTGAAGGAGGAGAGTCTGGGGAAGGACACTAAGGAGAAAAATAGAGAAGTGAGGCATTTATGGGACAAAGAAATGGGTTATTATCTTATGAAGATAGTGTGTATAGTATCCTCAACTGGATTGGTGAGAAATGTATACATGTTGGAATATTCACTTTGTAAGCTAAGCGACACATGTGATTGAATGTATAAAGGAAGTTGAAATAAAAAAAAATAAAATAAAAAATTTTTAAAGAGCAGACAAACTAGTGAAGAGCCAAGGTGAACTACTAAAAAAATTCCAACTGCAATTATTTTTTTCCTGAAGGGCCTTTACGTAATCTCAGGGTCAGACAAGCGTCAATGATACACCTGCATAAACCTGAGCCCCCTGAAGTTTAGAAGTTGTTTAAGTTTAATATTTACTTCTTCCATAAGCAAGAAAGATGGGGAGCAATGAGAGAGCACACCTTACCAGGGTCTTGACATCATGATCTACCCAGCTTGACAGTCCCAGATCAAGGGCAAACATAGTCAGAAAGCTTTCTGGTTACATCCCTGGACTCCCATATAGTTGAAAGTGGTTTGAGTCCTGGACCTGGTGGCTTGAAAATAATGCCAGGCACATGTGCGTGCATGCCCATAATCCTGAGAGGCGAATGGAGGAAAAGAGACCCAGGGGGTGATTTCTCGCTTTCGGTCTTTCTGTCTCTCTGGCAAACACACGCATCCTATAGCAAAAATCTCTCTCAAAAATAATAATAATAATAATCATGTTTATAGAACACACAGGATTGTTTGTGGCATAAGTATGTGTGTATGTGTGTGTGTGTGTTTTTCAAGCAATTATGATTAAAATAATAACCAATCATTGACTGGCAAGACTGAGGATATAAATCTTAAGGCAAGTTCTTCTGAAAGGAGACAAAGTTGGTCGTGGCCCCTGGCTCACTACAAGAGCAAATGCCAGTTCTCTATGCTAGAAAGCATTTCCTATTTAGGCCCTCAGGATTTCCATAGATTAATATCAAACCTCTGTGAGCTCACAGTCAAAGGCCACCAGTAAGAAATAAGCCACCATGAGTGAGAATCAGCAGAAATAATAAACAATATATTTTCACTGCCACCAACTTCAGATCTTAAAGTCACTGAAACAATCAGATACATAATTTAAAAAACTTATTTAAACAAATAAAAGTCAAAATTAGAAAAAAAATGAGAAAGTAATCAAAGATTGTAAAGGCATAAATAAAAATGACCAAGTACATTTGGAAATGGAATATGTAATTGTTGAAGTAAAAAATTCGATTTAGATTAAAAATAGCATAAAATAGAATTCAAACATGAAGCTATATCTAAAGAAATTGTCTAAAGGTATATCTAAAGAGTGCATCACATATAGACAAAGAAATTAAAACTTTTGGGACCAGCATATGATGTAATGGTTACATTGCTGGACTCCCACATAGTCAATTGTGGTTCAAGGCCCAGTCCTAGCTATTTAAAACTCATGCGGGGGATAGGTGGAACCAGCAGTTGGCATAATGGCTATGTCACTGGACTCTCATGTGGTTGACTGTGGTTCGAGTTCCAGATCTGGTGGCTTAGACTTAAGCCGGGTGCATGTGTGTGTGTGCCCAAGATCCAAAGAGAATAGAGGAGAAGGAATTGTGGCATGGCCATCCCCCTTGAGGGGGGGGGGGGTGATTTCTCGCTTTCTGTCTATCTGTCTCTCTCTGTCTTTCTGGCGAGCGCATGCACCCTACAGCAGAAACCTCTTTAAAAAAAAAAAAATCTCATGTAGGGTACATATGCATGCGTGCCCAAGATCCTGAGAGGAGAATGGAGGAGAAGAGACTGCAGCATGGCCATCCCCCCCACAGGTGATTATTTCTCACTTTCTGTCTCTCAGTCTCTCCAGCAAGAACATGTGCCCTAGAGCAAAAAAAAAAAAAAAAATTCTCTTAAGAAAAAAAGGTTTTTTTGAAAGAGGTTAAAAAGTATAGAGTTTACAGAGACTATTGATAATATATGTTAAATTCCAAAGAGGAGGGAATAGAAATTGAATGAGAGATGATTTTTAAAATGGTAATAGATGGGAATTTTTCAGAAATGATAAAATATATGTAAGATTGGTAGAATGCATGTAAGCAATATAAAGAAAAAGAAATCTATAATGAAACCACAAAACATCAAAGACAGAGATGAGGGCTAAGAGTTCCCAAAGAAAAAGGACTACCCCCAAAGAGCAACATTTAGATTATTACCTGAGTTTTTAGGCACAGCAATGACAGTCCAAGACTCTAAAAGAATATCTTCACAGTTCTAAGAAACAATAACCATGGTTGTAGAACTGTGCAACAGGCAAACGTACATTTAAAAGATGAGTGTGAGCAGATGACACTTTTTACTTAAATGAAAACTGAGATTTTACTCCCGCTAGGTCTTCCCTAAAGAAATTCTAAAGGAAATGGAAAAAGGAAAATAACCCAGAAGAAAAGTATAAGAATAGTCGGAGGACCAGCAGATGGTGCAGTGATTATGTCATTGGACTCCCACAGGCCCAACCATAGTTCAAGTCCCAGACCTAAAGGCCAGGCATGTTTGCATACACGCCCAAGACCCCAGGAGAATGGAAAGGGGATTGCAGGGTGGCCATCCCCACTGAGGGTGATTTCTCACTATCTCTCTCTCTCTCTCTCTAGCAAGAGCATGTACCCTATAGCAAAATTCTTTCTCAAAATAAAGAATAGATTAACAAACTGAAAAGTAAATCTAAAATAACAACTGTATAAATATTAACAGTATATTAAATAATTATATATTATAATAATATTCATATATATTATATAATTATTTAATATACTATTAATTACTATTTCTATTTATAAATAATCTAATAATATATTAATTATATTATATAATTAATTAATATTATGTAATTAATTATATATTATTCATATATAATCTATTAATTATGCAAAATATTTACATTTTCTATAACATGTTGCACATGATATATATTAAATATATTATTTATATATAATTGTATATTATACATAATATATTATGTATTGATATACTATTAATATTTATATGCCAGATATATTACATATATAAATATAAATTATATATTTATTATATTTATAT
The DNA here is from genome assembly GCA_026018925.1 of Tupaia tana. Classification (NCBI taxonomy): domain Eukaryota; kingdom Metazoa; phylum Chordata; class Mammalia; order Scandentia; family Tupaiidae; genus Tupaia; species Tupaia tana. The sequence goes on from JAKSZU010000016.1 coordinate 71,553,875, forward strand.
TATACTAATACAATATATGATATATAAGTATATTATATATTAATTATATAAAATTGCATGTTAATATATTTTAATTATATATAATGTTTATAATTACAGATTTATATGATGTATTATATATTAAGAATTATATTTTACATAATTAATAGTATATTAAGTAATCATATATTAATAGTATATTAAGTAGTAATCTACTATTATAATACTATACTATACTATTATCTTAATGTGTGATAATTTTTTAAAAGAACAAAGTTGAACTATTGATAACATTGACATTTAAATCAGGAAGAAGTTATTCACATTAATACACTTAAGCCCTTACATTATTTGAAAGGAGAAGTTAAGATATTTACGGACTTCCAGTTTTATTATTCATCCATGGCAGAACCACAAGAGAAAATAATTTTAAAAGAAATTATATTTTGGGTATTTAAGAATTTGAAGAATTTTTTATTTAAATTTTATTTTTTCACTTGGGAGCTTTAAGCTTAAAATTTTATAATTTAAAAATTCTAAGCCAATGTAGGAAAAAATAAAATATAAAAACTAATAAACAAAAACCTTAACTGAAAGAAAGGAGAAAAAAAGATAGAGAAAAATAGGGTAAGTTTTAGAGACCACAATGAGTAAAAAAACAAGTCCCAAAATATTATTTATGGTACAACACCATTTTTATAAAACTCAAAAGCAAGCAACGCATTTCTGATAAAGCTAATAAAGCCAACCAAGGTGATGACAAACACAGAAACCAGGACAGCAGGTTTCTGTACAGGTATGGGATGGGAGAGGTCATTAATACCCAGACATGCCCAACAGTATTGACAATTTAAGTTACGAAGGGTAATGATTTCATGGGTCTTCATTGTATTAATATGAGATTTCAAAAGGTTCATGGATTTAAATTGTAAGTTTATTTTGGTGCAAAACAATTTTGAAATATATAGTTTTCTCATTATACACATTTTCCAAGAAGTTTTTGAAGACCTCTCATTTGCTTTATAGTTTGCATGTGTAATTTCATATGTATTTTACATATATGTATCTTTTGTGTGTTTCAAATAACATGTTAATAGTGTTAAATGAATTAAATGAGTAAGACAAAAGAAGCATAAGGTTCTTGAGGACAAGTGCAAGACTAAAGCTTTTCTGTGTCCCCTTTTTTGTATGCACTGTGGACCTCAGCAAATACCTGCAATCCAGAGAATTTGTTTGCCTTAGTGAGTTATAAAAGGACAAGGAAAGTCAAGGTTCTCAAAATCAACAGCAATAGAGCAGAAGGAAGACTAAATTATAATATGATATGATATGATATGATTATATGATATGATATAATGTAGTATAATGGGCATGATATAGGTAATAAGAACAGAAAAACAAATCAGCTTTTCAACCACGAGTTTCACTGTCTCTGTGGCTTTGGGCAGGAGGCAGGCCTGTAGCTACCCTTGGCTTCAGATTGTTAAATCATGATGGATGATCCCATAAGAAACCAAACAAGATCAGTGGAATTCATTCATTTTCCTGGCACCCTGGGAACTCTTTCATTTCCCCCTAGACCTGACTGCCTCCTCCCATTACTAGAGGCGGCAGTCAGTCCATACCATACAGATGAGCAAGGAAGAGGGAGAGAGGCCCAGGAACAAAAGACAGCATCCTAGGTCGAGCCGTAAAGTCGAGAAAACAAGCATCTCTCATATCCATCCGTTCTGAAGGAATAGTGGCGTGGCCGCAGGGAGGACACGCTTCAGAATCAAGTCCTGCATCTGCAGCTGCTGCTTGGGTGTCTGGGAGTGGGTTATTTTGTCTGTGCAAGGCTCAGTTTTTACATTAGGAAAATTGGGAATAATAACATGCTAATTTAAGGATTACTGGAAACACATCTGTACGAACCAGGAGTAGCACATAGTAGGTTCCTCTAAAATATGTCTCCTTTTCTTAATAAATTCCCTATACATCTTTACTTCTGACACTCAACCTTTAAAGAAGGGTTTGCAATCATGAGTGACAGAGGGAAGGAAAAGTGTTATTTAAAACTACTACTGACTGCAGCTGCCTCTGTCCCCAAGGGATAGACAATATTTCTCTCCCGACTAAATATATTTTCTTTAGCAAAATACTCTGATAGGCAGCTTTGGTTATGAAATGTGAGGCCCCCCAGGGCACAGTTTAGAAGAAGACAGTGAAACAAAGGGTAGCGAAACAGCTCTGCATTGCAAAAAAATGAATAGAAACACTAGGGTTTGGCAGCTTGCTGAGAAGTGGAGTGATAAGAAAAAATGCATTGCAACAGCAACCCCATCTCTACCTGACAACCCATCCTACCCTCTTTCCCTGCTTTATTTCTCTCATAAGAAATTATCAGCACCCTACATACTGCATATTCCACTTATGTGTTTGTTGTCTGTCTCTCTCTTTGAGAATATAAACTCCATGAGGGGAGAAATGTTGTCCATTTTATTAACTATTTCCCCAGAACCCAAAGACTCCCTGGAAACTACAAGTGATTACATACATTTTTCTTCAATAAATAATTAAGAGGAATTATGAAATAGAACTGCAGATTAATGAGAATAAAAGCTTATTGGGGTTTTGTCATTGTTCATAGATTTTTGCTTTAGAGCACTTGTACTTGCTAGAGAGACAGAAAGCAAGAAATCACCCCCCCCCCAGGGGGGATGGCCACACCTCAATCCCTTCTCCATTTTCCTCTCAGGATCTTGGGCATATACATACATGTGCCCAGTGTGAGTTTTAAGTCACTGGGTCCAAGACTTGAACCATGGTCAACTACGTGGAGTCCAAGGCTCAAACTGTGGTCATCTACATGGAGTATAGCAACATAGCCATTATGCTAACTACTGGTCCCAAAAGACTATTCTTTTAGACTGAGTATGGAGCTGTTTGTTATACAGCAATACCGTTCAGCTGACTGGTACAGGTAATAATACTGTATGGGTTCTGGCTGGGTTCTCACATGATAAAAATCATATCAAAATTGTGTGACTTACTGAGGTTTCAGACTCAGATCAGCCTAGATTTAATACTGTCCCAGCATCTCTGAGCCTTCCCCCCCACCCCCATAAGGAGAAAATCCTCTTTTAGAATGAATTAAATGATATCTTCCTCACAGGTAATTATGAGGATTAAATTACCACTTTTTAATCATAATAAGCACTCACAAAAATGGTAGCCATTATTATCTGTTCAAATGATTCTGATGCCTGATAGGTTCACTCACTCAGTCTCATTATACAGCTAGTCTTGCCAAAAAATGAACATGAGATTTTTGATCCTGTACAATATTGGAAATTAAAGATGTATCATCTGTAATACTATGTTTCCAATAAATCAGCAAATAAAATAAAATTCACAAGATTTCACAAAGTTTAAAAAGCAAGAAGAGTGAGATTAGAGAGCCAGAGCTCTCCAATGACCCCAAAGCAGGTATCTGAGCTATGAAATTATAAAATTATTATAGTACTTAAAAGTTTATGCAGTAAAACAGTTACTCTCATTGACTGAAAATAAGTATGACTGGGGCCAGCAGGTGGCATGGTGGTTAAGGTGGTAGACTCCCACATGGCCAACCACAGTTTAAGTCCTGGACCTAGCAGCTTGCCTTCTCACTCTCTGTCTCTGACCCTCTCTCTGTCTCTCTCTGGTCAAATTGAATAATAATGAATAAATAAATAATTCTTTTAAATAAAAAAAAGAAAAGAAAAGAAAGGAAAGGAAAGGAAAGGAAAGGAAAGGAAAGGAAAGGAAAGAAAAGAAAAGAAAAGAAAAGAAAAGAAAAGAAAAGAAAAGAAGTATGACTTCTTGTTACTGTTTTTCTGGAAAGTAATAGGACCACATTTTATTAATAACTATAAAATTTTGTAGATATTTTGATCCAATATGCACCTTCTAAAATCTATGCTAAACAAGTGGCATGGCCATTCCCCCTGGGAGGTGATTTCTCACTTTCCCTCGCACTATCTCTCTGGCTTTCTCCAGTGTAGTGCATGTGCTCTATGACAAAAACCTTAAAAAATTATCATAAGTATTTAAAAAAAAAAAAACAATTTATGAATGTGGATCTGCATTGATGGATCATGGGCACCTGCACACATGCACAGCCCAGGAATCTGAACCACAGCTGGCTATGTGGCCTCCACCATTGCAGTTTATAGTTTGCTACCAACTGCACCTGTGCTGGAACACCAGAAGCACCCTTGACAAGTGAAAGGGCAGAGAGGTCCCAAAGCACTACATGTTTTTACCTACAAATGCCTGGAGAATGTGCACATGAACCAAGAGAACTCCTTTCAAGACATTATGAATTTTGCAGGGGACAGAAATATCACCTTCAGAATACCTAAGAGCAGAACATCAGTGCTAAAGTAGATCTGACAAAGTTTAAAAAAGCAAAGAGAGTGGGACTGGAGAGCCAAAAGAGCTCTCTAATGACCCAAAAGCAGGCATCTTTTTTACCTTTTCCTAAAGGTAAATATTTGTTCGTTTGTTTGTTTGTTTGGAGAAGTTTTTGCTATAGGGCATGCGCACTCATCAGAAAGACAGAGAGAGAAAGCAAGAAATCACCTCTCAACAGGGATGGCCATGCTGCATTCCTTCTCCATTCGCATTTTGTGATCTTGGGCATACACGCACACACGCCCAGTGTGAGTTTAAGCCACCAGGTCCAGGACTCGAACCATGATTGACTACATGGGAGTCCAGTGACATAGCCATTACACCAACTGCTGGTCCCTGAAGGTAAATATTTTTCACTTAGTCTCCATTACTCTTTTATATAAATTTTCAAGCATGTAATGAAGTATGAAATGGCACATTAATATATTTTTTAAAAAAGGAAGAAAAAGAAAAATGTGGCCCAGAGTTAAAAGAAGAAACAATCAATAGAAATAGACCCAGAAACTAACCAAATGTTAGAATAAAAAGAAACTTTGTTTTTAATTTTTTTTTTTTTGAGAGGTTTTTGCTATAGGACATATACGCTCACCAGAAAGACAGAGACAGAGAGACAGAAAGTGAGAAATCACCCCCGAGGGGGGATGGCCACCCTGCAATCCCTTATCCTTCCATTCTCCTCTCAGGATCTTGGGTATGTACACACACATGCCCGGCGTGAGTTTAAGCCACCAGATCTGGAACACAAACCACAGTCGGCTACATGGGAGTCCAGTGACATAGCCATTACGCCAACTACTGGTCCCAAGAAACTTTAAAATAATTATAATAAAAATGGGTTAAACATCTAATGAAAATGTACAGACCATGCATAAGAAGATAAGAAATTTCACAGAGATACATTCAGTAGGAAATGTTAGAAGGAAATCAAGGAGCCAGCAGGTGATGTGGTGGTTAAGGCAGCTAGACTTCCACATAGCTGACCACAGTTCGAGTCTCAGACCTTGGAGGAGTCTGACTCGGAGAGGCCCCAGGATTTGTCTGAGCCCCCCAGACTTTTGAGCTCTGCTTTTAGTTAAATTAATATGCTGGCAAAGCCACTGTTGTGCACCCCCTGACTTTAGAACAAAGCTTGGGTCAATTAGCATGTCAGTAAGGCTGTTTGCTATTTGCTCTAGAAAACTGGTAGCCTTACTGGGAAGTGACTCCCCTCTGACTCCCCAATTTACTATTATAAAAGAATTGCATAGCTCTCTTATATATTTTGAGTATATAATAAAATTTTTTAGAAACTCCCCCGACTGCTCCCCTTTGCTATAATTATCTACTATTAATTATAATGCTTTATTTTTATGGTTATAGTAGAGGGTGGGCTAAAGTTTTATTTAGGCAAAAATAATTTTGACTTTTGGAAGGCCCTTTAAAATATATTTAAGGTAAACTTAATTGTTTTTTTACTCAAAATAGGATTAGGCCAAAATTGGCCCAGGACACTTTTGCCCTCACTAAGCGAAATAAATAAATATTTTAGGACTCTTCAAATTAAGTTTCAGATCCCTATAAAACTATGTAAGTATTATTTTTTATTAAAATTTAGAGAAACTAATATTTATTTTAAAAAAAATTTTTTTAGAGCCATTTTTAGTAATTACAAAATGGCTGCTGCGCCGCATCAGCTAATAATCATCTCGGCTTACCGGAACCGCCTTCCCAAACTTGCATTTTATAAAGACCCACCTGTAATTTTATGGAGACTCACTTACAAATGTAAAACTGCACGAGACCCACCCTTAATCTAACCCTAAACTGCACGAGACCCACCCTTAATCCAACCCTAAATAAAATCTATATTCCCTATTGTCAAAAACTTTATGAGCTAATAATTAAAACACGTAGCCCCTCTCCCTTTACTTGCATATAACACATTTTCAATAAAAAGGCACAATTAATTCCTAGCAGTTGTCACTCCCCAGAGAACAATCTCTGGGGGGTGTCCAACATAAGACGTGCCTAAAAAGGCACCGAAACCTCTGTCTTCTGTTCACCTGCGCGGCCTCCGTCGAAATAACCCACCCACGCTGAGGCTGGTCCCCGGCAAATTGGCGCTCAACGTGGGGCTTTTTTATTTTAGTTGTTTTACTGTATATAATATTTAAAGATAACAAAACCAACTCTAAAATACTAACTTAATTAATTTTTATAATTTTTTTAAACCTTTACAACATAACTCAAACATTTAATAACATACTTTATATCCTCTAGTTTTTGTCCTCTTCCTCTCCTATTTTAATATAGCCATTTTATATTTAGACAAAAACTCACTACCCAAAATTTTTTTTATATAAAAACCTTTTTTTTAACTTTTTACACTAAAAACACATTTTTATAACCATAACCCTTTTTTTAGTCCCTATCCTATTTTTTTTTTCATTTTTTACAAGTCTAACATTAAAAAATTGCCTTAATTTAACATACAAATTTAATTACAAAAACTTTATGAGCTAATAATTAAAACACGTAGCCCCTCTCCCTTTACTTGCATATAACACATTTTCAATAAAAAGGCACAATAATTCCTAGCAGTTGTCACTCCCCAAAAAACAATCTCTGGGGGGTGTCCAACATAAGACGTGCCTAAAAAGGCACCAAAACCTCTGTCTTCTGTTCACCTGCGCCGCCTCCGTCGAAATAACCCACCCACGCCGGGGCTGGTCCCCGGCAAGACCTGATGGCTTGCTTTCTCACGTCCTCCTCTCTCTCTTCCTCTCTCTCTCTGGTCAACTTCAAAAATATAAAATAAAATAATGACAATGCATAAAATTTAAAGAAATAAAGTTGAATAATTAGAAAGGAAAAATACAATATTAGAAATGAATAACTCATTAGATGAGCTTAAAAGTAAATTGGGGAGGGACCAGCGTAATGGTTATGTTCCTGGACTCCCATGTAGTCGACCACGGTTAGCATCCTGGACCTGGTGGCTTAAACTCACACCGGGTGCATGTGCGAGCATGCCCAGGATCCCGAGAGGAGAATGGAGGAGAAGGGATTGCAGCGTGGCCATCCTCCCTGGGGCGGTGATTTCTCACTTTCTGTCTCTCTGTCCCTGTCTTTCTGGCGAGCGTACGCACACTATAGCAAAAACCACTCAGAAAAAGAAAAAATAAAGTAAATCGTGGAAAAAGCAAAGAAACAGTGAATTAAAAGGCAGATTAGGGAGACCAGCAGTAGGCATAATGGCTATGTCACTGGACTCCCATGTAATCGACTGCGGTATGAGTCCCAGACTCAGTGGCTTAAACTCATGCTGGATGCGTGTGTGTGCATGCCCAAGATCCTGAGAGGAGAATAGAGGAAAAGGAATTGCAACATAGCCATCCCCCAGGGGGATGATTTCTCGCTTTCTGTCTCTCTCTGTGTTCCTGGTGTATGCACCTGCTCTATAACAAAAACCTCTAAAAAAAAAAAAAAAAAAAAAAAAAAAAGGCAGATCACAATTGAAACACAAAGAGAAAATATAATGGAAAAAATCAGAACAGAACATTCAAAATCTGTGAAACAAGACAAATGGATTTAACTTGGGATCAACTGGTATAACAGAAGTATTAGACGGATAAAATGAAAATAGAGTAGATGTTATATTTGAAGTAATAATAAATAACTCAGAATATTTCAAAAGGGATGAAAGCCATAAAACTGCAGATCCAAGAAACCCAGTAAACCCCAAGCAAGATATATATAAACAAACTACATCGAGATATGTACCAGTCAAAATCATGAAAACTAGTAATAAAGAGAAAATCTAAAAAGCAACAAGAGCAAAATGACACATTATATAAAGGGGGAAAATGAGTAATAGCTGCCTTGTTATCAGAACCTAGAATTTAAAATCAGAAAACTAAAAAGTAGAAGCAAAGAAATCTGTTATCTAGCAAATATCCTTCCAAAAGGTGAAATAAAGATATCCTCAGACAGACAAAAGCTGGACAAAGTTCTCCAGGCTGAAGGTAAATTATACTAAATGGAACACTAGCTGTGTAGAAAAGAATAAAGACCATCAGGAAAAGTAAATTTCTCTGTAAATGAAAAAGATCTTTTTTTTGATTTTTATCTTTATATCTACATTTTCTCAAATTTCTTTAATTGACTATTGACTATGTGGATCAGAAATAATAATGATATATAATACAATTTATTATCACTGTAAAACAGAAAATAACAAGAGAAAAAAGAGATAAGACTGGATATAAATGTAATTGTATAAGGGATCTTCTAATAATTATGAAAAATGTTATTATGAAAAAGTTATGCATGGATATCAGAAACTTTTTACATTAAAATAAATTTATATTTTAATTCCATTTTCCATGAACTTTTTGAAGTCCCCTCAGACTACAGTATAATTTCCTGGTTTTGCTATTTACACTGTTTGTGAAGTAGGTTAATAATATTTGAAGATATACTATAAATATGTATGTTGCAATTGGCTACAATAACCACTTAAAAATTTTTAAATAGGTATAATTTATCTACACAGAATATAAAATATTAAGAAACACAGTATAAAATTTTTCCAAAAGACAAAAATGAAGAAATAAAGAACAAATCAAATAAATATACAACAAATACCAAGATAGAAGACAAAAATCTGGGGCTAGCAGGTAGCATGGTGATTAAGAGCAGTGGACTCCCCATATGGCCAACCGTGGTTCAAGTCCTGGACCTAGCAGCTTGCTTTCTCACTTTCCCCCTCTCTCTCTCATTCTGTATCTTTCTGGTCAAATTTAAATAAATAAGTAAATAAAATTAAATTAATTTTTTTTAGAAAAAGATGACATAAATTTAACCATATCAATAATTACATTAAACATATATGAACTAACCAACCAAATAAAAAGGCAGAACTTATAAATTAGATGTGAAAAGTCAGATCTGAGTATATGCTGTTTTTCAAGACACACCAATTTATTATAAAGATGAAACATATAGACTAGTAGAAAGTAAAAGTTTAGAAGAATATATACCATAAAATCACTAAATATGAGAAAGAGGGTATAATTATGTTCATATCAACAAAGTAGCCTTTAAGACAAAAAGTGTTACTAGACTTAAAGAAGGATGTCTCGAAATGATAAAGAGAGCAATTCATTAAGAAAACAATCATAACTATAAACAACAGTTCTAAAACTCATGAGGATAAAATCTGATAGATTTGAAAGGAGAAATAAACAAATCCACAACCATAGTTGGAAAATATGTACCCTCTTGGTAACTGATAGAAAAGGCAGACCAAAAGTTTAGTAAACATAGAAGATATCTGAACAACTCTAACAACCAAATTAACATAGTATTGTAGAATGCTCTACTCAAAAAACTATAGAAAACATATTCTTTTCAAGTGCAAATAAAACATTCAGTAAAATGAACCATATTCTTGGCCACGTAGTAAGTTTTAGTGAATATTGAAGAATAAAATCATACAGAGTAACACAATAAAATGAAATCATAAACAATAAGATGTTTAGAAAATCTTTCAGGTACTATGAAATAAGATAACACTCTCCTAAATAACCCACAAACCAAGAAGAAATCACTAAAAAAAAAAAAAAACTAAAAAAATATTTAAACTGAATAATAATGAAAAATATATCAAAATTTGGGGACTAAAGCTGAAGATAAACTTATGACTTTGCTTACATTGAAGAAGAAAGGTATAAAACTGATTATATAGTCTTCCATATTAAGAAGCTAGAAAAGAAAGACCAAGATAAACCTAAAGCAAATAAATAAAAGGATATACTAAAAATAAAATGGAAATAAAAAGCAGTAATAATGATAATCAAGAAAAAAATTATCAACAATAAATTATCAACATCAAGAATAAAAATGGAACATAATTACAGATCCTACAGATGTTAAGAAATAATCAAGAAGTATTAAAATATTATATCAATAATTCAATAATTTATATTAATTAAATAAAACCATAAATTACTAATACTGAAGACACAGAAAATCATCCATATTTTTTAATATGTTTGTAAAACCTTCATAAAAGCAAGGAAAACTTCAGGCATGTATGATTCACTAGTGAAGTCTACAAAACATTTTAGGGAAATGTAATATATATTTTACACAAACTCAGAAAGCAGAGAAGGAGGTATCACTTCCTGACTTAATCTATAAGACCAGCATAACCCTAATACTAAAATCTGACAGATACTACAAAGAAAACAAATAAACAAGAAAATGAAAAGACCAGTCTCTCATAAACACAAAAATTGTCAACAAAATGTTAGTGACTAGAATCCAGCAGTATAGGGCCAGCAAATGACATAGAGGTTAAGGCACTGGATCCCACATGGCCAGCGTGCTGCTCGAGTTTTAGACCCTGCAGCTTGAAAATCACGCTGGGTACATATGTGTGCGTGCCCAGGATCCCAAGAGGAGAATGGAGAAGAAGGGATTATGGTGTGCCTGCTTTGTTTTGTTTTTTTCTCACTTACCCTCTCTGCCTCTCTCTCTCTAGAGAGTACATGCATCTTATAGCAAAAAAAAAAAAAAAAAAGAATCCAGCAATATATCAAAAGGATACTACATCATGACCAGACGGAGTTTATTCCAAGAAAGCAAAGTTAGTTTAACATGAATTAATGAAACTCATCACATGACCAGAATAAAGAGGAAAGAATCATCTGATCATCTCAAAATATGCAGAAAAAGATTGTGACAGAAATCACCAGTATTTCATGACAAAATGCTTTCTTTCAGTGGAACTAGGAATAGATGGAACCATTCCCAATATAATAAAGTTAACCTATGAGAAATCTACAGCTACTGTTATAATTAATGATAAAATGTTAAGTCTTTTTCTCAAAAAGTCAGGATCAAGGCACATACACTCTCTCTCAGAAGCTAAGTTTCATGTTTTCTGAAGTTCTTAGGACATAAAGCAAGCCAAAGGAATAAAAAGCATAAAATTGAGAAAGAAAAAGTAAATTGTCATTATTTGCATAAATAAAATGTGTCTAAAACCTGGAAGCGAAATTAATGTCCAAAAGTTATGGAACCTTTGAATAAACTATGGTGAATTCATTCAATGGATGATTTTATAGTCATATAGAATGATAGTCTATACAGAATGTAATAAAATGAGAAAATGTTTGCTACAACCAGCAATAAGTGACATTTTAGGGGAAAGACAGATTACTTATTAGATTATTTTAAGGAATTATTTTTCACTTTGCTAAAATTAAGTGTGATATGTACTTGATATTTTTTTTAAAAAATTAATTCTTAATCATTTAGGACAACTTTTTTCAAGCTCAGACTACTAACATTTGGGAATAGGTAATTCTTTGTTGTGGAGGGATATGTTCTGTACATTTTAGGATATGTAGGAGCATCTCTGTTTTCTCCACACTAGATGCTAGTAGCAAACTCCTCTGTTTGTGATAGCCAAAAATGTCTCCAGACATTGCCAAATGTCCTGGTAAGGGAGGCTATTAAAATAACTCTCAGTCGAGAGTCATTAATTTAGGGTTAAATGATGTCTGTAATTTATTTTAAGCCACTTCAGAAAAAAACACTCAGACCAAAAAAAAAAAAAAAAAAAAAAAAAAAGACAAATATTAGTGTTAATTCTAAGTGATGAAAATGTGTTTATTGGGACCAGCAGATGGCGTAATGGTTACATCGCTGGTCTCCCACGTAATTTACAATTCGAGTCCCAGACCTAGCGCTTAAAACTCAGGGTGAGCGTATGTGCATGCGTGCCCAAAATCCTGAGAGGAGAATGGAGGAGAAGGGATTGTGGCATGGCCATCCCCCCTGAGGGGTGATTTCTTGCTTTCTGTCTCTCTGTCTCTATCGCGCTAGTGAGTACACGCACCCTATAGCAAAAATTTCTCTTAAAAAAAAAAAGAAAATGTGTTTATTATATTATTATATCTTCTTTTCTGTATGTTTGAAAGTTTCATAATAAAAGTCAACGTAATTGTAATATGCTAAAGTGGAATATGTAATACAATCGTATGTGAACTAGGATTACAAATATGTAAAATATATATATAATCTACTCAAATATATCCAAGGGATTATGGATAAGCTATGAGTTACAATGTGGTTCATGGTTGGTTTCCTTTTCTGGATTTTTAAAAATAATTTTATGCATTTCCCTTGGGAAAAAAAAACTTGCAAATATAAGAATGTTGAGATGTAATATTATTATTTATTCATGGTCTCATATTAGAAGAGAAATAGCAATACATACAGCAGAGAGAGAAAACTTCAGGCTTGAGTCCCTCTCCCATACACTGCAAAGAAAGCATTTAAAGGCAAACTGGCTTTGAATGGGCATACATCTGCATAATAACTTGCCTTTGTTCTTTTCTTGCTGGCTAATTGAGTAACTTGTTAAACAAACATGCCTTCAGCCTTCACACCAGATTAGCCCTTTGTAAACAAAATTATAGTTGGGAATGTGCTTCCCCTTGCTGGCAAATAAATTTGGGAATTTTGAGGTTTGGCCTTCTATGCCAAGATGTCTAGGTAAATCTCAAAATCTCCAAAATCTCCCCCATTTTTGGACAAATGCCAAGTATCAAATGCCAAGAGCTCACAAGGCCAAGAGGGTTCGCCTGACTCTTTGACACAGATCGCCACGCAGTCAAAATGTCTCACTTACAAAGTAATCCCTTTCTCTACTACTCCATCATGCTTGGCTAGGATATTGCCTGGTTTCTATGACAACAAGAACAATAAAATATCTTAAGATTTTGTGGCCCACAATCTCTTTCTTGTGAATTTGTGCATTTATCCATCTATCCACGTAACGTGACTGCCTAATGTTTCTGTAAGGTGTTTCTAATCACCGATGTTACTATCATGAACAAAACAAAATTGCTTGCCTTCACAGAGCTTACTTTTTTTTTTTTTTGGAGAAGTTTTCGCTATAGGGCACGTGTGCTCGCCAGACAGACAGAGAGAGACAGAGATAGAAAGCGAGAAATCACCCCCCAGGGGGGATGGTCACGCCGCAATCCCTTCTCCTCCATTCTCCTCTCGGGATCTTGGGCACGCACGCACATGTGCCCAGCGTGAGTTTTAAGCCACCAGGTCCGGGACGCGAACCGCAGTCGACTACGTGGGAATCCAGCGACATAGCCATTACGCTAACTGCTGGTTCCCTTCACAGAGCTTACTTTTTCAATAGATTCTTATTTAAATTCTAAGATCCTAACAGCTGTGACCACAAACAGGGCATGGATCCTGGTATCTTTCATAGAGTGGTTAGTTGTTCAGCCAGTTTATCTGTTTTTCATGTAAGGTTAAAAATCAAGCCACTTTGCAGTATATTCTGGATGGAAAAATCACATTTGTAGGCTGTGACGATGCTCAGTGAATGAGTGCAAATTAATTAAAATTTTTTTTAATTAAAAAAAAACCATCTGGGGACCAGCAAATGGCATAATGGTTATGTCACTGGACTCCTACGTAGTCGACCACAATTCAAGTCCTGGACCCAGCAGCTTCAAATTCATGCCAGGCGAGTATGCATGCATGTATGCTTAAGGCGTGCTGAAGATTGGGAGAGGAGAATGGAGAAGAAAGGATTGAAGCGTGGCCATCCCCTCTGGGGAGTGATTTCTCACTTTCTGTCTTTCTGTCTCTACAGCAAGCACACAAGCCCTATAGCAAAAATCTTTCCCTAAAAGTAAAAAAAAAAAAAGAACCTTCATATTATTTTAAACTCATCACACAGCATCACCTTAAACCATGGGTTTTTTTTTTTTTTCTTTGAAGAGGTTTTTGCTATAGGGCACGTGCGCTCGCCAGACAGAGACAGAAAGACAGAAAACTAGAAATCACCCCCCAGGGGGGATGGCCACACCACAATTCCTTTCTCCTCCATTCTCCCCTCAGGACCTTGGGCACGCACATGCACCCGGCGTGACTTTTAAGCCACCGGGTCCAGGACGCGAACCGCGGTCGACTACATGGGAGTCCAGTGACATAGCCATTAGGCTAACTGCTGGTCCCAACCATGGGCTATTTTTATGAGAAGCTTACCAGGAAGGAGAACAGGTCCCTAGAACCTTCCTGCACAGAATGGAACTTTGCCTAGGAGATGGGAAGCCTGAATTTGGTCACAGTTAGATGAGAAAGGGACTGATTACCATAGAGACAGAGATGGGGGGAGGGTAACTGCCCACCCAGAATATCTTAATCTCCTGGGACAGACAGCTCCCTGCCTCACAATGCCCAAATCGAGAAAACAAAATATGGGACCACAGGCACCCTGCAAGATGGGCAGCCTCATTTTGAATATCAGCTCCACCACTTACAACATACTTGACTCTGCCTCGATTTCTCCATCGGTGCAGTGAGGAGGAATGGAATATTTCCCAGAGTTATGAGGGTTAAGCAGAATGTTTCACGGGAAGCAGTAACCACAGTGCCTGCCACATTGCAAACACTCAATAAATAGATGTCAGCTCTTCCCCACTAACATCATGCGGTATATATAATATATAATCATAGAACGCTGGTTAGCTATGAGTTATTACAATCTTAGTTACTCGCCGGAAAACCCACTTACATTCTGAGCACCCACTATGTGCCAGGTATCATACTAGCTACTGTTCATGTCTTTTCCTTTATTAATCCTTCCAGCAGCCCCAAATGAAAGTATCATCCCCATTATACAGGTGAGGATAATGAACTCAGAGAGGTGAATCTACCTCCCCAAGTCTACACAGCCACAAGTAGCAGAGTCAAGAATCAAACTCAGGCCCATCTTAAGTAAAATGCCCTGCTCTCTTCCCAACATGGCTTCCCCATCTCCTGTCCTTCCATCATCATTCTCTCTCCAAGCTTTTACCTTTCCATGTTCTTATATTTTTTCCTTTTTTAAAAAGTTTGTCATAGGGCACATGTGCTTGTAAGAGAGAGACAGAGAGATGGTGAGAGGGAAAGTGAGAAATCACACCCCAGAGAGATGGCCATGCCTAAATCTCTTTTTTCCATTAACCTCTTGGCACAGGCATGCATTCACACAAGCCCAGTGTGATTTTCAAGCTACTGGGTCCAAGATTTGAACCACAATTGGCCACGCAGGAGTCCAACACCAACTTAATCACCACACCACCTGCTGGCCCCTATCTTACCATGTTCTTTTTTATGTTCTTCTAAGAGAGAGATTTTTGCTATATGGCACATGTGCTTGCTGGAGAAACAGAAAGAGAGCAAATGAGAAATCATCCCCTGGAGGGATGGCCACGCTGCATGTCTTTCAGATTTTCTTGTAACTGGTAACCTAAGTAGAGCCTCTTTAATAAGCTGGCAGCTTAGGCTCAGCACTAAATCCCCATTCCCCTGCACCCCTGGACCTGTGGGCATAATTACAAATGGGGCCAGCTCCCTGGTGTAGTGGTAAACAATGCTTGGAAGAAATTGGATCTGATATGACAACCATGGTTCAAATACCTGGCCCAATCAGCCTGAAAGACACGCAGGGCATACACGTAAGTTACTAGGAGCTGAAGGAATTGGTGACTTGAGGAAGGAGATCAGAGTGGGGCTGAACCCTGTCGAGGATGCTTCTCTCTCTCTCTCTCTCTCTCTCTCTCTCTCCCCCTCTCTCTCTAGCGTGTACATGCACTCTATCATAAATAAAGGAGAAAAAAATTTAAATAATTACAAATGTACTCACTCTTCAACTCAGCAATTCTGCTTTTGGAAATTTATCCTATAGATGCACAATATACCAGAGCATGATGACATATGTGCAGTGATATTCGCTGCATTGTGGTTTATAACAGCAAAAGATTGGAAAGACCCTAAATGTCCATCAAGTGGGGAATACCAAAATAAATCATGACATACCCCTATAATGGAAACATGTAAAATTACAACTAAGAATGAAAGACTTCATTCTATACTGATGTGAAAAGAAAACCTTCATACATCATAAATTTAAAAGGTAGGATACAGAACTATCTGTGTAATAAAAAAGAGGGTATATACATTTGTATTTGCTTATATATTCCTGACATTCTGCAAAGATTAAAAAGAAAAGAAAGAAATAGCAATGACTACCTGTAAAAAGGAGTATCAGAGGTAATAGGTGAAGTTTTCATGGCATATCGCAGCATTCTCTTATTTCTTAATGTTGGAATCTTGGATGAATTGCCTGTTTGAAAAACGAATAATACAAAATATGTTTGAAAAGCATCAGATTGAGAATCAGAAATGTGAGAAATGGGGCGAACTCCGATAATTTACTTTTCCCTTGTCATCCTCAATTTCTCCACCTGCAAATCTCCAAGCCCCAAAACACCATTCTTTAATCATAGCAATCATCATCATCATAGCTTCCATTTATTCCACGTTTACTATTAGCCAGGCTCTATACAAGGCCCCGTAAAGCATTATCCCATTGAATCATCTCAAGAAACCCTGTAAGTAGGAAGTGTTTTGCCCCCATTTCACAGATGAGCAGACCAAAACTGAGAGAGTAGATATAACTTGCCCGAGGTCACATAGCTAGTATGTGGCAGAATCAGAATTCGAACTCAGGTTTTTCTTGATCAAAAGCCTGTATATTGACTGTGAGGCTTGCTGCTTCTATCCACATTGGTAATGTTCCTCGTTGACTGTCTGCCCTTTCCACAAATCCCAACCATAAGCTCCCTTCTAAGCATTGTCAACTTCCACCAGACCTGGCCCTCACTCATTTCCAATCACCCTTTATCCACCATAGCTTTGGAAATGAACTGTTACTAATGGCTAGTCATATGTCAGCCTAATGAATGGGATGCAGACTTCCATTAAAATAATGAAATTAGCGAGTTTCGAATTTGGTTACATCGCATGGCACACAGCCTCAAGTAATTACCACCCCACGCTCTTTCCCTCAAATTAAAGTCGGTTTATTTATTTAAGGTCTTTGGCTGGGCCATCTCTATTAAGCTCACAACATCTATTTGGGGATGGATTTTTTTTTTTGGCTTGTTTGTTTAAATGATGTTCAGGCTGTTCTCCTGATTAATAAAGTTGTAAACACAGTCAGAAGCAGCTTCTGAACCATGCGCAAAAGCAAAGACTATAAGTCAAGGAATAATTCTTTGGGGGTCTGGGTTTCACTTGTTTGGTTTTTATTTTTCCAAAGGATGGAAACAATGAGAAAGAAGCTCTTTGAGCTTCAGGAACTCCAATTATACTGACATTTCTGCAGCAGAAAAACACCAAGATCCATTTTGCAGGAACCCAGTGAACTAGCTAATCAGATTTCCTTGGATAATTTGCTCCAAAGGTCAGCTGCCTTAAAAAACACCCAGTGCCTCATTATTCAGTGAAGCTTACTGCACACAGACTGGGATTCGAGCTCAGCCTCCCATGGCAGGGAAGGAAATTTGGAATGTTTTAGCACTGATCCCACAACTTAGCCTTGACCACAGTCTCAGCCAACTCTGTGATCAGCCAACAGACAAAACTACCACCAGAAGAAGCACCTGAACATGTGAGGTGTCTATCTCTTTGATGGGTTTCTCCTATGTCCCAGGAGCAGCAAAGATGGCAGACTCATCCGGAATGTTCATGCCATTGGTGAATTTCAGAAGAGGCATTTATTGATAATATGATGGATACATGACTAGATCTAAGTTAAAATCATATCGTCTGATTTCACAAATCCTGACAAATAACACTCAAACTGTCAGATTATGAAAAACATGGCAAGACTGAGAAATTGTCACAGACCAGAGAAGGTTATAGAGACACGAGACTAAATGCAACATGGGACTCTAGAACGGCTGGCTACTGGACAGAAGAAGGACATTCATAGAAAAACTGGAAAACCCTAAATAAAATCTGTAACTTAACAGATAGGTTCCAATATTTGTCTCGGTCGGGACAAATGTACCACAGCAACGTAAGATGATAATGTTGCAAGAAACTGAAGCTGAGAAGGAATTGACACAGATCCTTTAGGCTATTATTGCAACTTTTCTATAAATCTAAAATTATTTCAAAAACTTTTAAAATATTTTAAAATTTTTATACACACCAAAAACCTACATTGTATATTTACAGTTTGATGAAAATTATTAAGTTTAAGTTTATGCTACAATTAACTTGATATAGGACCCTAAAAACAAAACACAAGTTCAGAGAGGAGGACCAAAGCCTTTCCTATGACTCCTTTTTAAAAATCTCTTATAAAATCCAAACAAAGACAAAAAGAAACAATAAAAAGTAAAACTAAACTTAAACTGAAATATGATGGAGGCCAAGTGGTGGCACAGCAGTAATACAAATGGACCCATATGGGAAGGTCTCTGATCCAGGTCCTGGAACCTCCTTGCATACACAGGCATGCATGCACATGCCTGTGATCTAGGCTAGCTGAGCCTGGGGATGGATCCCAGTGTACATATCCTGATGGGGTTGTCTGTCTGTCTCTCTCTTTCTTTCTCAAAAAATAAATAAACTTTAAAAACATTAAATGAGAGATTTATTCTATCCATGAACTGGGATAGAAGAAACTCTGGCAAAGGAACTGGGTTTCTCAGTATTTGCTTACACGCCCACCAACCTCACCATTCTGGAGAGTCAAAATACGACAGTAACAGCTACAAAAGCGAATACTACTGGGGCCAGCAGGTGGCATAGTGGTTAAAGTGCTGGACTCCTGCATGGTCTGCTGTGGCTCAAGTCTCGGACCTGGCAGCTTGAAAATCACACCAGGTGTGTGTGCATGCCTAAAATCCCAGAAGAATGGAGGAGAAGGGATTGTGGCTTGGTCATTCCCCCTGGAGGTTGATTTCTCACTTTCCCTCTTGCTGTGTCTGTCTGCCTCTCTCTCGTGAGCACATGCGCTCTATTGAAAAGAAAAGGAAAAAAACACTTCAAAAAACAAAAATGAATACTACTACTAATCTCCCACACTCAAATGTTTATGAGATCCCAGCTCTGACCCTGACCCTTGGTCTCTTCTTTCCCTGTGAGCCTCTCATGGCAAGAGATGTATGGGAGATGTATGGAAGTGTCCACTGTAAACCAGGCATTGCACTTGATGGTGGGGATCAGGTTCATAGTCTTGACAAATCTTGGAAAACTTGCTGAGGAGGGTCTGAGCCGAAACCTGAGGTAGAACAGGACAGTAGTGAATAAAGGAAAGAGGTAAATAGGGAGAGATAAAATCAATATGGAGAGAATTAGAAAGAGCTCCCATCCAAAGGCTGTGTGTGTGTGTGTGTCTGTGTGTGTGCATGCTAAGGAATTTAACTGTATCCTGAAGGTGATGGGGTATTTTAAGTGAGCATTTTAGAAAGATTAAACAGAGGGCAGTGGATGGAGGATAAGACCAAAAGCAGAGAAACCATAATCCAAGCAGGAAGTGTGAATGCTCTGCCCAGAGCCAGTGGGGTAGGAAGTTTTCTCCAAGGATGCTTTGGGGTACTACAGAAAATATGGGTTCTTGCTACAATGAGACCTGAGGCTTCTGTTTCCCTTGTCCTTTGTGGCTCAGCGCCCATCTCACTCCAACTGGAAAATGTCCTCTGCCATCCCTCCATTCCTCATGACAACTTCCTGCCCTGCATTTTGAACCTTTTGCCACCAACCCTCCGACTGTGTGTTACATTGAATCAACCTAAAGAGCCATTACTTGAAAAAAAAAAAATGAAGAAGAAAAAGAAAGAAAAATCAGAGAGTCACATGCACTAAATGATGTTAACAGTAGTTACCATGATATGAGTACCAATTAAAAGTATTGTGCCAGCCTTAATACACAGAAGACATAGTTAACCCATTTCACAGATAGGGAAAAAAACAAAACTCTAAGAAATGAAATAACCTTATCATCTAGGGTTTTTTTTTTTAATTGGCAGAAAGCAAGTACACTCATAAGAGACCGAGAGACAAAGAGAAAGCACATATCCTCAATGGGGTGTGGTCATACTGCAATCCCTTCTTCATTTCTCCTTCTTGTTAGTATTTGGGGCATGCATTCACATGCATCCAGCATGTTTTTAAAACAACTGGGTCAGGATTCAAACCGTGGTCAGCCATATGGGCTCTGGCTCCCCTAACCACATGAGCTCATCCCAAGCTTTTCATGGGAGCAGGGATAGGATACAGATCTAAGAATGTCTGATTCTCCCCCATCCTTTCTATGGCACTTTCTCACTCTCAATTTCTCTCTGCTCACTTATTGCAAGTCTCCCTCTCCCTTGGAATTAAACACGAGCCTATAGGGCTAGACAAGAATAAAACCTGAATAGCTATATCTGTTGTTAAAATGTCCAGTTTTCCCTAACAGATCTCTGACATTTCAACACTACATTCTTGGAGTGGCTAGATAAACAGCAAGGACAGTGGTTCCAAATTTTTTCCCTAGTAGATCACTGGAACAAGATTGGTCTAGGATCTAAAACCAAATAATGAGTGCCTGTCATTGCTGAAAAAAATTACACAGATGGATAGAAAAGTGGAAGGATAGAGGGAGGATATGTATTGATAAGTATAACATGTTTATTTTTTTCTTTTTCTTTTTTATTTATTTTTAAAATTTTTTTGTTTTTAATTAATTAATTTACATTCATTCACTGAGCTTTGTCACAGCATACAAAATGTGATTTCCCATCCAGAATATACTGCCTAGTGGTTTAATCATACATGTTATCATCAATCATTTTCCACTTCTACTTTTATATATATATATATATACACACACACATATATTATCTATATTTCCCCCCATCTTTTTTTTTGAGAGTATTGTTTGTTTGTTTTTTTGCTATAGGGCACGTGCCCTCGCCAGACAGACAGAGACAGAGAGACAGAAAGCGAGAAATCACCCCCCAAGGGGGGATGGTCACGCCGCAATTCCTTCTCCTCCATTCTCCTCTTGGGATCTTAGGCACACACACACACACACGCCCAGCATGAGTTTTAAGCCACTGGGTCCGGGATGCGAACCACGGTTGACTACATGGGAGTCCAGCAACATAGCCATTACGCTAACTGCTGGTCCCTCCCCCCTATTTCTCACCCTCTGCTATTTCCCACCCTCCTCCCACACTATCTCAGGTGTCTACAGTTGCTTTCCATTCCTTTTTTTCCCCACATTTTATTGATTCACAAAATTTCTTACATAATCTACTTTCAATAGCAAGCTCATATATATATATGTAAAAATACAGGTCTGACTTTAGGCATGAAACTCTGAATAGAATAAATATACCATAAGGTAACAACTAGCTGATGCTATATAGCTTACTACAGTCATTAATTATGTATTTTTCACTATATTTTTTAATTTCAAGAAAAGTAGTTTTAGCTTTAATAAATCAAAGAAATGCTAAGGAACTTTGCTTAAAACTTAAAGCCAGGAAATAGGTTAGGATTCTGTTCAAGTAGTAGGTACATGAACCTATTGGTAGCTCAAGACAGGACAAAAATCCTTAAAACTGGAAAACAAAGCCTAGAATAAAATCAGCAATGTTTTAGTCAAAAGTCATAAAATGCTATTTCACCAGTTCAGTCTCATGTACTTTATCTTCTGCTGTGGTTCGATTTTCCTTATTAAATTCTGGGATTTAATATTCAACTCCAGACTTGTCCCTATGATTAAATTGGCCATTTTCTTAGTTTTTGAACTTTTATTTCTGTGTGACTATATTTAATTTCCCTGGCATAGTACTCCCTTGAGAACTTCTTGGAGATCTGGTCTGGTGTTGGTAAATTCTTTCAGGTTTTGTTTATCTGAGAATGTCCTTGTCTTTTCTTCCCATATGAAGGGTAATCTTACTGGGTACAGTATTTTTGATTGAAATTGCTTCTCTCGTAACACTTTGAATATATTTTCCCATTCTCTCCTCGCTCGCATTGTTTCTGATGAGAGATCCACTGTCAGCCTGATGGGATATCCTTTGTAGGTAACTTGCCATTTCTCTCTTGCCAATCTTAGTATCTTGTCTCTGTTGTGACTTTGGTCAATCTGGCTATAATGTGTCTTGGAGAAGATCTTCTTAGGTTGATTCTATTTGGGGTCCTTTGTATTTCTTGGGACTGGATCTTTGAATGCCCCTCTAGGTTTGGAAAGTTTTCTTGTGGGATTTTATGGAATACATTATGAATGCCCTTATGAGTCTCTTCACCTTCTGGGATACCATTTATCCAGATGTTTCAAAGTTTGACAGTATCTAGTATTTCTCATATATTATTCTCATTTTAGGGGACAATTTTTGTGGTGGATTTTTCTAGGCCAGTGATTCTATCTTCTACATCTGAGATTCAATTTTCAGTATAATCTAGTCTGCTTTTAATACTTTCAAGGGAGGTTTTGACTTCCTGTATTATAGCCTTCAGTATAACATGCTTCTAAAAGGGACATAGGAAATGATTAACATTAATTGCCATTACTGGGAGGGAACAGAATAGCTGAGACAAGAGGGAGTAAAACTACATTTTCTACATAGTCTTCTGTACCTTTCAAATTTTGAACCATGTGTGTCATGCTTATTTTAAAAACAACAATATAAAACTATTTAGACACATTCGTGAAATAGATTTATGCATGAATGGGGAGGGGAGAGAGAAGAATGAATAAACCCTAAAACTAAAACTTTTCTAAATAAGTAAAAAATGTTTTTAAAAAGTCATGCTTCCCATGGATTTTTTTTTTAATCTTGGCACTAACTTCTATCTGCCTGTACAAGAATCTAATAGAATGTGTATCCAACAGAGTACATAATCAATTGCAAAATTTGATCATTTTAAGTTAAACACATGGTGTTTTGCACAAACATCTTGACTTCAAGGTTTGCCTACATCTCCTTAAGAACTTCTGTGCAAGACTTAAAGTGAGGGACAATGTGGGGGCTGAGGCCTGGACACATGATCTCACCAAGTTTTCTTTCTTTCTTCTTTTTATTTGCTAGAGGGTATATGTGCTTGCCAGGGAGAGAGAGAAAGCACTCCCTGTGGGGAGATGGTCATAGGGCAATCCCTTCACCTCCATTTTCCTTTGGAGACTTTTGGGCACACACAGACATGCACTCAGTGTGTTTTTTATTTTGGGTTTTTTTTTTTTTTTTTTTTTTCAAGCCACCTGGTCCGGGACTCTAACCATGCAGTCAGCCATGTGGCATCTGGCCTCCTTAACTATGACACAACTGGCTGGCTCCTGGTTTTCTTTATTTAAGCTTTAATTCCCCTCTGTGTAACAAATCTCTATGTTGGGCTTCTGAAAGTCCTCTCCTGCATCTCTGGGAGAGCGTAAGGAATAGCTATGAGTAATGGGATCCTAACAAGAGGAAGATAATGAGTGAATGACTTCCCAGCCACCATCAGTAGCATTTCCAGGGAGAAATGAGGAGAATTGACTTTGGGCCATAGAAGATTTCTTGCTTTCCCTTCCACTGGTATGGAGATGGAGTGAGGTTGCTTCAAAACTAGATTTTCCACCTTTCCAAAGAGCTGTTTGGATTTCATGTCCCAAAGAGGACAAAACCATTCAACCAGATTTAGAGTTTCTAGTGGGTTAGCATGGACCCTAGGTCCTGCCTTCAAAAGCTTTATACTCTAATCCAACATAATAAAATAGAATCAAAAAACGGCAGAGGCAGTACTTAGATACCAAATGTCTATATCAAGTGCCAAGTTATTTGCATGGATGGGGGATGGTGGCAAGCATGTGATATGTTCCTTCCAGTTTCAGGGTTTGGGGGTGGAATTTTTAACTACGGGAGATGTGATAGGACTATGAAAGGTATGCATAGTCACCCTTTAACTGTGGGACACAAATCACAGTTCTGTGTCTTCTGGAACTGTTTGAAAATCACACACATTTCTCATCAAGGAAGAAAAACAAAAACCAATTGCTAGAGACAGCTCAATAGCGCCATCTTGTGGTGAGCTGTGCCCTCTCCTCTATTCCACTAGCAATCCCTAGGCTCCCTACCCCCCAGCTGAATGCTTTACTTTATATATCTAGGAGTCCCAGCATGCAGTGTAGAAGGGATCTGAACAAGCCAGGCCACCCTGTAGACAGAAACAGTGCAAAAGGTATCTTTAAAGAGGAGAAAATTAAGATGGGTCCTAAAAGAATAGATACCCAAGCACCCAAGAGCAGGAAAAACATTTCTGATGAAGGGCCATGGTCTGAACCGAGGCTGGTGACTGGCTGATGTCAGGTCCTATGAGGATATGAAGCTGGAAGGTGAGTCTGTGCTGCTGAGGACTCATCCCTCAGCCTCTGTGGGTCTGAGGCCTTCCTGCAGAGACTGGCAGAGACAGAGCCCACAAGCACCTCAGAACCTCCCACGAACCAGAACCACACTAAGCCACATACAGAATTAACTCATCCACCCTAAGGAAGGGATGCTATTCTCATCTCATTTGACAGGTCAAGAAACTGAGGCTCAGGAGGTTAAGTTGTTTTCCCAAGTGACTTAGCCAGTAAGTGGTAGAACCAGGATTTGAACCAATGTCTCTGACTCCAAAGCATGTTCTTCTTCATAAAGATACTCTAATCTACAGGCTTCTGCTGTTGCTTGTGACAAAGAAAACTCACATATGAAATGGTTTGATCCAAAGAATTTCCACTTTCAACGTAAATGGTTGCCAAACAATCTCTCCATGTAAAACTGAAGTTTCTCCTACAGCCCTTCAGTTTTGTGTCTTGGACTCTCTCATTGCCTGGCTAGCAGGTCACCATGTCTTTTAATGACTGAGAGACAGAGGTGGTAAAATGGGAAGGGGGGGATTATTAATTCTGTGTCCACTTGACTGGGCTAAAGGGTGCCCAGATAGCTGGCAAAACATGATTCCTCAGTATGTCTGTACAAACATGTACAGGAAGGTGGTGATTAGTAGGGGGTGGATGGGAAGGGTTCAGGAAAAAAAAAAAAACATTTAGCAGACACAAGAGTGGAAAGTTATCTGTTAAGGATATGTATATGGTAATATCTTTGACTTGATGGACATGCACTGCATACATGCTTTGAAAAAACATATTGTACACTACAAAGATGTACAATGATTAAATGTAAATAAGAAATCTTACAATAATTTTTTTTAATTTTTCAGAAAGAGCATTTATAAAAGAGATTAGCGTTTGATTGATAGGCTAATTAAAGAAGATTGCCCTCATCAGTGTGGACTGGTATCGTCCCATCTATTGAGAGCCTAAAGAGAACAAAAAGCACAGGAAGCGTAAATTCATTTTCTGCTTATGCTGGGACCTCCATGTCTCCTGCCCTTGAACATGGGAGCTCCTGGTTCTTGGACCCTTGAACTTGCACTGGGGTTTTCACCATCAGCTGTCCTGGTTCTGCAGCGTATAGCTAGCCAATCATGGGATGTCTCAGCCTCCCTAATTGGTTCTGTTTCTCTAGTGGACTCTGACCGATACAGGGCTGGGAGATCCTGGGTCCAAATCCCAGGTCTGCCCCTGAGTTGCTCAAGCACAGGAACAAAATGGAGCTCCTGACCTTTCCCCCCAAACCTGCCCCTTCCTTGCTCACCTTATTACCCTCACCCTTCCTCTACCACACTTTCCTTCTTATCCTTCCATGAAGAACATTCTTACCCCAGGGCCTTTTCACTGGCCATCCCTCTGCCTGGAAATGCTTTGCCCTCTGCAGATGGTTTACTCCCTCATCTCCTTTGAGTCTTCACACAAATGTCACAGTCTCGGTGACACTAAGCCTGGTCGCAACCACCTTCAATTATGCATCACAGCAGCTGCCACCTTCCACAATACTATTGGGTCATCAGGAAAGTCATGAAACAATTTGGCATGGAAAAATATGTCATGAATTTCCTGATAATCTAGTATCTAACTTACTTAGCTTATGGCTTATTCTTTGCCTTATTCCACGAGAGTGAAAGCACACCCAAGAATGGTAGAATGTAGGTAATAACTGAATCACATGTTTCCTACAAAACAGTTTTAACTCTATTTGAAATTTTTTGTAATAAAACATTGGGGTAATGTTTTATTACAAGAGGCAGAAATTTTATCTACTTTATTCACTGGTGTATTCCAAGTGTCTGAAACAGAACCTTGCCAGGACATTGCTAGAATCTGGCACATAGAAGACTCAAAATAAACATCAAATGAAGAAATTAATGAATAGCTAGTATGACTTTGGGCAAGTCATTTCATCTCCTTAAACCACTATGTGCCAATGACATAGTAGGCAAAATAGAAGGCTGTCAGGGAAATCACCATATTTTTCTATGCAAAAATGTGTCATGAGTTTCCCAACAATCCAATAGCAGCTACTTTTCACTTACTCATCAGGTATTTACTGAGCATCTACTTCACACCAGAACTACATTGGGAACCACAGATATAACTGTGATCCCGATAGACTGTAAGCTACAGCTCCTCCTTCTCATGGCGTTTACAATCCAGATTGTTTACAATCAGTTTCATGTAACTCCAGAGCTACCCCTGAGATCACCCGACACCCTTGTGTCCCATGGAAGCTACTGTGGCAGCGAGAGAATGAAAGTAACATGCACTTCCAGGGCACAGCATGTGCAAAGGCCCAGGGCTGTGAGTGAGCCGAGCCAATTCAAGTCATAGAAAGAAACGCAATGTAGCTGGAATGGAGTGTACAAAAACAAGGTGGTGAGTGAAAAGTCTACAAAAATAAACGGAGACCCCATTGGCATAGATTTTGCAAGTCAAACTAGAGAAGCAGAGGAGCCACCACGAGCTGCTAAAAAATAAAATATAATTAACTTACACAAAGTGTCCAATGCACAGTGGGTGCCCAGAAAGGGATATGCCCTGTGGGTATCATTCTACACATGCGTACAAACAACTCCTAAACCAAACGAAGATGCACTGTCTTTATCTGCAAGACTGCCAGAGATCAGAAACACATGCAGCGGAAACGTGGTGTAGTGAGACGAAGAAGAGAAACAACCCAGCCAGGCCAGCTAAACCAACGCTTTATTCACATTTGCCCATTTATTCCCAGAATGGCTCACCCTCAGCACCGACCTCTAGGCCCCTCTGCAATTGAGCAGGCTGAGCTGTGACATTCGAACTCATCTGAGAAAACCGAAGAAACTCCAAGGCAAGGTGGCACCTGGAGTGGCCTTTCCCTTCCTTCCCTGTCCCTGGGCTGTTTCCAGCAGACAGCAGTGAATGCCTAAATGAGGGTTTGATCAATGGAGGCCAGGTTGATATTGATAAAGCGGCTGCAGTTTCCGCAAATCACCCAGTGCTCATAGATACTGAAGATTAATCTTTACAAATACAGGCCAAAGGGGGAGGGAAAAAAACCAAGTCGATTTAGTTTCCGATTATTACTTTCTCCAGAAAGCACTGAAGAGTCAAAAGTTTAACTGATGTACATTAGACAGGGAGACAAATCCAGAAATATCACCCAATTACCCAGTAGCTTCTAGAAGGTATTTTTCATGACAGCAGGTGGGTTTGCCTTTTCTAAATCAGGAAGGAGACAAGACACCACTAAAAGGATGTTGACTTGGCCCAGTGCACAAGTGCTAACCTCACCGGACAAACTTAAGCTTGAGAATTTGTCCTCAGACTGCAACATGCCCTTGAAAACACATTTCCACTGATTTCCTAGTTATTTATGCTGCATGTATCTTTAGAAAGTATACTGACTCTTCCTTCCTGGAACAGGATGGATTTTTTTTAACTACAAAGAAATAATACAGTGTTTATAATATGCTTAGCTTGTCTGGGCCTCTGTTTATATATCCAGAGAGTGGGTGCAACCCACCATATGATGCAGGACCGGCCGTATGGACATTTGGGGCCAAACAGTTCTCTGCAGTGGGAGCTCTCCATGCATTGTGGGATGTTTGGTGGCATTGCTGAAACCAACCCACCAGATGCCAGGAGCATCCATTCTCCCACCCTCCTTGTTGTGACAACCTAAATTGTCTCCAGACATTGTCAAGTGCCCTGAAAGGCAAAATCACCTGGCTAAATAATAAACAGATAACTTAAATAAAAATTGGAAAAATGCTATTCACACAAGTAACAAAACCAAACATCCATAATTTTTGGAAAATTTTGTCAGAGGGCATGTGTACTCATACATGTGATACAGAAAGAGATACAGAAAGTGAGAAATCGCCCCCCCCCCCCCACCGCCACCATGGGGCATGGCCATTGCCACAATCCCTTCTC
The DNA here is from genome assembly GCA_026018925.1 of Tupaia tana. Taxonomy (NCBI): domain Eukaryota; kingdom Metazoa; phylum Chordata; class Mammalia; order Scandentia; family Tupaiidae; genus Tupaia; species Tupaia tana. Next base: position 71,582,478 of record JAKSZU010000016.1, read on the forward strand.
CTCCATTCTCCTCTCAGAATTTTGGGCATACACACACATGCACCTGGCAGGTTTTTCAAGCCATTGGGTCTGGGCCTGGCCACACAGCAATCCCCTTCCTTCCATTGCTCCATTCTGTCAGGATTTGGGGCACACACACACACACACACACACACACACACTCACATACAGCATGTTTTTCAAGCTACAGGGGCCACGATTCAAACTGCAGTCAGTCATGTAGTATTTGGTTCCTGGTACAGTGCACCAAACTACTCCACTATGGGGCTGGCCCATATGCCCCGAGCTTAGAGGAGCTCACTCTATTACTGGTATCTTAAAAAGTGGTATTAACTGGGAACCAGCAGTTAGCGTAATGGCTATGTCGCTGGACTCCCACGTAGTCGACCGCGGTTCAAGTCCCGGACCCGGTGGCTTAAAACTCATGCCCAGCGCATGTGCGTGCGTGCCCAAGATCCCGAGAGGAGAATGGAGGAGAAGGGATTGCGGCGTGACCATCCCCCCTGGGGGGTGATTTCTCGCTTTCTGTCTCTCTGTCTCTCTCTGTCTGTCTGGAGAGTGCACGCGCCCTATAGCAAAAACCTCTCAAAAAAAAAAAAAAAGTGGTATTAACACTAAAAAATAATAAAAAAGAAAAACCTGCCTTTTTTTCTGCACAAGGCCCTACAAACTAAGTAGCTAACCCTACCCAAGGTGCTTGTTTTAAACTCAGGTTCCCGAGTCCCACAACTTTTCAAAAGTTCAGCTTGATATCAAATCCTGTAAGAGACACTTTGATTCTCTGAGTAAAATGAGAAAGGGGGGAATGGAAGGGTGAAGAAGAGAGAGAGTCCTCTCTAAAATCTAGGAAATCCCAGTAAAGAGTCATCTCCCGTTTTAAGTGCAGAAAATGTACGGTAGAGACAGAAGCTATGTTGAGAGACAACATCCTGAAACTCACCTGGGAAGGTGAAGAGAGTAAGGGAAAACAAATATAAAAATATCTAAGTAAAAACAAATATAAAAATACCTAAGATATTTAAACTGTTTAACTGTTCAATTATTACTTCTAAATGAACTGGGGGGAAATCATACTGTTTGAGAGGAATGAAAATGAATCCTTTTTATAAAGCTAAAATCACATTCTTGAACCCTCAGCTTGCTTAGCATAAGGGATGAAACTGACGTGGAGTTGACCTGGTGTGAGAGAGAGAATCAAGTGTCCATAACAGACAGGTGCTGGTTAGTTTTTCAGAGCTCAGTTGCCACTAAAAAATGTGTTTAACCTAACTCAGTTTTTTTGTTTGTTTGTTTGTTTTTAATCAGTTTTCACTTGTACTCCAACTTCTTTATGGAAAAAAATTAAAAATGAAGCAGACCTACACTCTTGGGAACTTGTTTTGTAAGAGGAACTTTCTAGGCTGTGTTGTGTTGCCTTCTTTAAGTAGCTATCAGGAAAACAAGACAGACGGCACTTCAAGGCATCAGCCCAATGTAATGATACCGTGCTACCTAGGACTAGTCTCTCCCTGGTTAGACACACAGTCTCCATGCTAGGAAAAAATGCAGAAGCAAAGGATGGCAAAAATATATTCCAGGCATCTGACTGTGAGTTCTCAAATCCACCTGGCAGGGGCGGAGATGAAACTTAGAGAATTAAAGAGAATCACGGAATGTAAGAAAATGTTTTCAAAGGGAAGCTCATCTGATGCTGCAAATAAGATGCATGTTCTGTCTAGAGGAAAAAGGTAAGAAACCATTTTGTTTGTTTCTTAATTTTGCATTAACTTCATCCATGATGAGTTTTTTTAATCTGCTAAGGCCTTAGAAATATTTAGAAAAAAAAATTTTTAAGGGGAACTAGAGAGGGATAACCTATATAATAAAAGGGGGAAAATTTTAGAACTAGAGGTGAGAGAAGGAAAGAACAGAGCTAGGGAGAAAGTTCTAGAAATCTATGTGTGCCAGAAAATCGCCCTCTCCTGAAGCCCCCAATCTTCAACAGAGTGTCATGAATTCACAAACTCAGAGGAGTGTTCCTATAAGTAATGAGGAGAGAATAAATTGTGCATTTGGGCTCACGTGGGGGGAAATGGAGATAGCAAGGGGGTGTCAGAGCCAGAGGCAGGTGGAAGCCCGAGAAGACTTCCTTCTCCAACTAAACAAGAAGTTATCAATTTTACCCAGATCTTTGAAGATCAAGGGGATCCCAGCTGACATCTGGGTCACTCTCCATTGTTATGAAGTGTTTGGCAGTTTCCCACCTGGCCTTGGGGCCATGGGGTCCTGGAGGGCAGGAGGGTATCTCTGCCATCTCTGGATGCACACCATTGGTGCGGCAGACTGTCAGGGCACAGAGCACCTGGGTTACCCTAACTCAATGTGGGATCTGTCCCACAGACAGATTGGTCTTAGGAACTCCCTATTAGTCAGACTGAAACATTCTAGAAATGTGCTGAAGCTAACACTCTTCTAACCAACCACTCTCCCCCATTTCCTTCCAGGGGTGTCAGACCTGCGTCATGGTCTGATGGCTCTTCTCACTCCCTCCTCATTTTCCTTCACAGACATTTCCTCCAATACCTTTCTTGCACAGTTCAGTCTATTTTGGCTTCTGCTTCTCAGAGGACATAATCTGAACCATCTACCACCCAGACACAATTAATTTGTATGTATTTTCTTTTTTAAAATATCATCCATTTAATGTGCATTTAGTTTCTTTCCACATTTTACATTATAACATATGTGCCATCTCATGTTATTATTCCCCATACATATCATTTATACGTGTCATGAATATTAACTATTTCCCTGTATTGGACATTCACAGTCTTTCCAATTTTTTCCCTAATGAAGTGATGCTACAATAAATGCCTTGGGTAGGAGCTTTGGCAAGGCTTCCTGAGAACAGATCGTTATAGTGGGGCTTCTTCACCAGAGCTGATGGATTCCAGGGACTACCTGAGACAGAGTAATAAGCATTTTGTGGGTTCTGATCCTTTACATCCCAGCTGCACAACTCCCGGGCAAGTCACTTGGGTTTTCAGCACTTCTGTTTCCTCACCCATCAAATGAAGATAATATCAGACACGGATCCTTTGTGAATAACAAATCTAATTCATGGCATTGTTTTCAAAAGATTTTGAGGTAAGGTGCTTATGAAGAGAAAAATAAAAATTGCACAGTCAAAAAATTTTAGGAAATCCTGGTCTAACTAAGGTTGGCAGGAAGGCTTTATTTTGACAGCATGAAATCCAAGAGGAAGATGCTTATAGGATTATCTTAGTCCATTCAGCCTGCTATGACATAATACCATAACTTTGGTGGCCTATAAACAACAGAAATTTATTTCTCACAGTTCTGGAGGCTGGAAGTCCAAGATCAAGGCACAGGCAGATTCAGTGTCTGGTGAAGGTTCACTTCCTAGTTCATAGGCAGCTGTCTTTCAAAGGGCCAGAGTGACTCCATTTCTTTCAGAATCCATTTTGTTAAACCCACCTTGCTGAGATTTGGCACCATTTCAAGGAGGCAAGCCTGTCACGTAGGAAAAAGTCATGAGACCATCACCCCACCAGGACTGATCAATGAGAGAAACAAAGGAGATACCAGAAACCTAAAGTAACTTTTCTGCTGAGAGAAACAAAGGAGATACCAGAAACAGCTACACTCCCTGTAATCTGCAGCCAATGTGTAGCTGCCGAGTGATTCCTCAGCACCTCTCGACCTCCCCCCATAACAGCCAAATAAAAACCCAGCCCAACTACCACCAGGGCTCTCAACTCTGAACTGATGTGCCAGTGAGATTGGGAGTCCTGGCTCGAGCCTGAATCAAAGTGATCCTCATGTGCTTACATCGGAACGGCTCCCTGGTGGTCTTTTGGGAACTTCGTGACTGGGGCACAACATCTTTTTTGTGTGTGCCCTACATGGCAGAAAGGCAAAGGAGTTTTCTGGGGCCTCTTTTAAAAGGGCACTAATCTACAGGGTGAGAGGAAGGGGATCAAGGAGAAGAATAGAGGCAAGACATTTAAGGGACATAGAAATGGAGGACTGTCTGTTGATGATAGCATGTATGATGATATCTTTAACTGAAGTGTGTTCATGCTGGGAAAATTCATTCTACAAGCTGTGGTGATGTACAGTGATTGAGTGTGTAATTTTCTTTAAAGGGCACTAATCTTATTCACAAGGGTTCCACCCTCATGACCTAATCTTTTCCCACAGGCCCAAACCCCAAATATTATCACTCTGGGAATTAGGTTTCAACATGTGGGAGATGCAAACAATCAGTTCATATAAAGCATGAAGCACTGATTGGGCTTATGTGCCCATAATGCCTACAAAATCCTGAAGGCTGTGAGCACCTGAGCCACAGAGTTCAGGTTCACTCAGGCCTAAATGCTCAACTCCAGAAGATCACCTCAAGAGCCACCCTAATATTCTTTTTTCATTTTCTGATACTCAGACCACAGCTGCTTAGGGTCATGTGGTCTGCTGTGGCGAAAAGCTGAGCCAAGCCCACAACACTTCACAACTGTTGTATTTTAAATTAGACACTGTCTAGAAAATGGCATATTTGAGAACATCTACTTTGCTCAGCTGAAGGAAAACCAGTTCACCGTGGTCCTAAAGTTCTTCTTCAAGTCCCAGTTAAAGACAAAGGGTTTGGAGCATCAGATTCACAAGGAAACAAAATCCTGATCCCATGCAGTGTCCAACATTCTACACCGCTCAGTTACTTCTATAACAAATAGTGCTCACCTCTGATTCTTAAATAAACTCCAAAGAAAGAACTCTACGAGTAATACCAAAGTGTTCCATGAAGGGCCACACAGGGGAAAAAAATGGAAGATGCCTTTGACTCACTCGCATAGGAAAAAAAGAGAAAGAGAAGTATGAGTGTTCACTTCTCTACTGCTACAATAATGCTGCATAACAAAACCTCAATGGCATAAAGCAGAAAACATTTTCTATTGCTACAGATAAGCTGTGGTTCTTCTGGTTCCAGCTAGACTCATTCATAAGACTACAGTCAACTCCAAGTTAGGTGGACGGCTTTAGTGATCTTGGCCGATCTGGGGCTTATATATCTGGGCTTCAGCTGAGACAATTGAGTTCTTCTCCATGTGGTCATTCATCTTCCTGTAAGACATCCCATGTTTTCATACATCATAGAACTAAAAGAATAGGTGGATATACACAATGAGACCCAGGATTACTCCCTCCATGTTCAATTGGCCAAATCAAGGGCCAAGTTAGATTCAAGGAGTGAGGAAAACAGATGCATATCTTTAGAAGAGGAGCTGCCAGTCACACTGTGAAGGGTGTAGACCTTCAGGCAGGGAAATCATTAGAATGTATTTGCAATCAACCTATCACATGGGGCTCAGGATCCCTACTCCCAGAAATCATCAAAGAGCAGACCAAAGAAAGAAGACACATAATAAGAAGGTAGGACTGTCGTGTTTTAGAGTTGAAGCCACTGATGAAAACCTTGTCCCTCTAAAGTATGTCACATAGTGAAACCTACATATGCAGCATTAAGATAGAGCTTCCATCAGTGCTTTCTTGATCTCAGGACCTGATCTCAAAATGGCCCAACACAATCCTTAAATGGCTCTGTTAAAGCCTCTCTCAGGGGGCTGGCAGGTGGCATGGTGGTTAAGAATACTAGACTCCCACATGGTCAACCGTGTTTCAAGTCCCAGACCTGGCGGCTTGCTTTCTCACTCTTTTTCTCTGTCCCTCTCTGGTCAAATTAAAGTAAATAAATAAATGAAGTTAAATGGACTAATACTTGGGAAAAAAAATTTTAAAGCCCCTCTAAGTCCATAACCACTGTCGGGGGACTTTACCCTGGTTCTACCTGTCACTGTGACCATGAGTGAGTGTAGCACTCTACCCCTAACTCTACTTCCTTATCTTCTTCTATGATCTCTCTTTTAATGAGTTTTTTTATGAAAAGCTAAACCAATTTTCTTTAAAAATAAAAAATAAAAGAGAGAGCACAGAACTAGTATTTTTTTTAAGTCAGCTTGAAACACCGTTAACAGCCCTGCCAAAAGCAAAGCAAGAAATGCTGAAAATGTTCATGTCTCTTCAACTGATATGACCAGGACCTCAGAGAATGTTCTAAGGGACTTGCTCAGGATCTAGCACTGGGAGTCATGGATACCCTAAGGTTGGCTTTTCCAGGAGCAATTTTACCACATCCTCTCCTTTGGACCCTTTCTCTACCACACCACACTACACCACAGCCCATTCGTACTTAACTACAAAAATATAATCTCTAGAAGGAGAAAAATAACTGTTTAAATAAAATAATACATTCCTAGCATTTATTCACTCTCTTCCTTCTCCCCCCACCAAAAAAAAAAAAATCTCATTTATCATGTTGATTTTCTCATCTCTTCCGAACACCACACAATTGGGTAAATAAGTTCTGCGTTCAATCTTTTAACAGGGGTTATTCAATTTACTCAAGCCAACATGAATATTTCCCCCTGGTTTCCATGACAACCTCTCAGCACATTCAGTCTTCATATAAATGAGTTATTGCTTTTATGTTTTCATACCCTAAGACAATGGGGAAATTAACATAATGTAGTCATACAAAAAAAAATCAAAACAATCAAAATCCTCATATCCTCCCAGAAATTCATAGATAGCATTCAGTGAAAAAGAACCAAAGAGAAATGAGGCCTTCACGTCTGACAACACTGTTAACATTAGAGATTTCATTTCAGATGCATTTAAATGAAGCCAGACCATAATGAGGTTCAAAAAAGTATATAGTCAAAAAGTCAAACTGAAGAGAAAAGAGATATAAAGTCGAAGACCCAAGTTTACTTTCAGGCCATATATTGTCCCAATGTGGCTGCCAAACTTTGCCACTCTCTCTGCACTACAGCCATGCTAGCATTCACTGCCCTGGACCTTCACGTAGACTGTTTCTTATGTCTGGAACACGCTTCCCCGACTGTTACTCTCACTGTGCCTGCTTTGCTTACCTAATCCCTATTCATCCTTCAGGTTTCAGCTTAGAAGAGCCACTTCCTCAGGGAAGTCATGCTTCACCACACATCAAGACTAGATTGAGGCCAACTATGGGTACACTGGTAACTCAATACTTCACAGTGCTGAAGCCATATGGGAAGGTCCCAGGTTGGCTTCCTGGGTTCTCTCTATAGAAGCCAAGCTCACAACACATGCCGTGATCTTGGTTGGCTAAGGATAGGAGTAGACTGTGGCATGAAGACTCTGATGGGGTACCCCTCCATTTCTTTCTCCCTCCCTCTTTCAAGTAAGAAGAAAATTTAAAAAATAAAATAGATTGGGTCTCCTTCTTATATTTACACACTTTTGGTTCCTTGTCTTAGGTTGGGTTTCCCCAAAAGCAGATCCCAAGATAAAGATTTGAAGGTAAGTGGTTTATTTGGAACGTGATCCCAGGAAACACAGGTACAATGTGAGGCAGAGGAGGAGAAGGCAATCCAAGTCATGATGATGCACAGGTTGCTACTATGGGCAGCTAAGCTCAGTCCTAGTGTGGTCTCCTAGAGGACAGCATAGAACATGCCTCACTCTAGGTCAGGAAAGCAGGGCTACTGCCCTCAGTGATTGGCTGGAGGACACTCTGAATGTCCATTTCTCTGCACTTCCAGCCTGCCCCATAAGGGCCCAGCATGCAAGGGCAGCCAGAGAAAGCCCCAGGCATTGCTGCAGGTAGTTGCAATGGAAATGGTGAGTGCTGGTGAGATACAGGTGGGGCACCAACAGCACCTGCCACATCCTTCAATGCAAACGACGTAATTATTGCCAGAGACTGGAGATCAATGGAATAGAAGACAACCTATTTAATTTGAAGCCATCAGGCAAAAAGTGTTGAGAGTCTAATTGAAGACAGAGGCATGGGAACAGAGGGGAAGGTATAAATTCACATCAAAGACATTGACTCTGGGTCTAGGTGACTGATCAGATGTTGAGGTACAGGTTTTAGTCAAAAATCTGAGACTTTATGGAAGAGAGGTGTCTAAAGTCTTTGCTGCCATCCTAACAAGCCCTGTTATCTCTTTTGCTAGCCAGAGTCCAAGCTAAAGCAACCTCGGTTCATGGATGGAGGAGAGTTCATCTTTGGTCCCAAGTGTAGAAGTAACTGCTCCCCTGACATACTTGAGAATGGTCTGCTGGTTGAACTTAGGCTCCTAAGCCTCTGAGCATCCTGATGGTTCCTATTGGGGAAAGTAATTTAATCATCTATCAATAGAGAAATTGTTCATTAAATGATAATGTATCATTCAATCAAAAACTATGTAACTACTAAAAACAATGACTGTTTAGGGATAGATATTCAAAAGATATTTCTGTAACAGAATAATAATAGCAAATATGAATTACGCTCATGGGTACTGACAATCTCACCACACTTGGATGAAAATTCAACAATAACAAATCTTTATTTATTAAATGTAGATCCTCAACACCTAGGATGGTGCAAGGCGCAAAAACATCTAGCACCCAAAAAGGTTAAAATTCACAATGCCTGACATCCAATCAAAAGTACTTTTCAAATAATAAATATATATATATTTTTTAATTTTTAAATTATTCATCCTACTCTGGGTAGGGGATAGAGGTGGCTTTCATCATACCTACCAACTCCCAGAGGTTCTGGATTCCTGGTAGCAGCTAGGAGAGGCTGGGTGACATAACTCACAAGAGATATGGGACAAGTTTTGACCAATAAGAAGCAGGAGACGGCTGGCAGGTAAGTGATTCCAAAGGTATCTCATACAATAAGCTATGCTTCTGTGAAAATGGCTCACTTGGTAAAACAAGGGTACTTCAAAAAGTGTGTGGGGAAATGGAATAAAAGCACAAGTTTATTTTGGTGCCCCGAAACTTGAAATCCATGCATAGACTGTTCACAATGCACATTGTCTGTGAGCCCCTCCTATGTACCAGTTGGCATTTCCCTTCCCTCGTTCTCACCATCCCACTTCCTTGGGACCACACAGCCCAGAAAAGCACTAGAACACTTGTGTCAGGCACCGTTACTGGGCTGAGATAACCCCTCCCAAACTCTATGACACATGGAGTGTCCCCAATAGGATACTGCTCTGGTTAATCCCAAAACAGCATGGCTTAAAACAATAACCCTTGTTATTATAGCTCATGATTGTGAGGGTCAGGAATCCGAGCAGTACCCAGCTGAGCAATTCTATTCCACCCGCTGTCAGGTGGGGTCAGTGTGGGATGCTCGGTTGCCTCTGGGAAGCTCTGAAGGCTCCAAGACAGTTTTTGTGACATGCCAGGTGCCTTGGTAAGGATGGCTGGAGCTGGGCTCAGCAGGGCCCCTCAGCCTCTCACATTGTCTCACGGTCTCTCCACATGTCTCTCAAGTATAGTCCTCAGATTTCTTAAACAGTGACTTGAGGCTTTAAGGCCAAGAGTTTTGGGCAAGCGAGATGGCATGGTGGATCTCACATGGTCAATTGTGCAGTTTGAGTCCTGGACCCAGTGGCTTGAATAACACACCAGGTGCATGTGTGTGTGTGTGCACAAAATCCCAAGGAGAAAGGAGGAGAAGGGATTGTCGCATGGTCATTCCCTTCCGGGGGGCTTTCACTCTCTCTGTCTCTGTCTCTCTGTCTCTAGCAAGTACATATGCCCTACAGCAAATTTACAAAAAATAAAAAGAGTTCCAAGAGACAGGAAGCAGAAACTACAGGATTTTAACTTTAAGAGCTAGGACCCAAACAAACTGACAGCACATCACTTCTATGGCACTCTATTAATCAAAGCAGTCATAGGCAGGCCAGGGCTTAAGGGGAGGGGAAACAGGCCCCACTTACAATGCACGGTATGTCAGAAAGTTTGCAGTCGTTTTTAATCTATCGCAGACACACAAGAAACGAAGAGGGGTGGAGAGAAGACTGACGCACTGGAGGAGGGGCCCTTTTGCCCTTTCAAATGATGCTCTATGTGCATGCGTGACTCTTTGCAAATAAAAAAAAACAAGGAAGGACAGAAGGAGGGGTGGAGGGACAATGTCAATAAGCTGAATCCTCATCTTCTATGGCAGAGAGTCAATAGAAAATGTCTTAAATTGATAAATCAAGAAATGGCTGCATAAGCATCTTATGTGGAGTTACAGAGATAAACACCAGAAGACCTAAAAATGGAAACAACATTTTGAGCAGTTGCCTCTGGGATATAGCACTGGGGAGTGGGGAGAGGAGAAAAGTGGCCAGGAGCCTCTGCTAGCATTAGAAGCTCTTCTGTACTTTCACATCTTCTGTGTGCACAGATTACTTTGGAAAAAAAAAAATAGAAAAAACAGTGATGGCTATTTTTAAGACTATGTAATTAAACCAGGAAAAAAAATCTCCTTTTGCTAAGTTTTAAAAAAAGTAGGAAATGCAAAGTGGTATACAGGAGGAGGTCTTCAAAAGTTCACAGAAAATGTGTATTATGAAAAACCTATGTGTGGATATTTTTATTAAGCATACAAATCTATATTCATAGTGTAGTTGCAAGTATGTTTAATCTAAAAAGAAAGAAAAAAAATCTATGAGGGGGTCTTCAAAAAGTTAATGAAAAATAGGGACCAGCAGATGGCATAATGGCTACGTCACTGGACTCCCATGTAGTCAACTACGGTTCAAGTCCCAGACCCAGTGGCTTAAACTCATGCCAGGTGCATGCGTGTGTGTGTGTGTGTGTGTGTGTGTGTGTGTGCCCAAGATCCCAAGAGGAGAATGGAGGAGAGGGGATTGCGGCATGGCCATCCCCCCTGGGGGATGATTTTTCACTTTCTGTCTCTCTGTCTCTCTCTGTCTTTCTGGCAAGTGCATGCGCCCTATAGCAAAAACCTCTCAAAAAAAAAACCAAGTTAATGTAAAATGTATGTTACAAAAAATACTAGGCTGGATTTCATTTTTTTCTCACACCAAAATAAACTCATATTTTAATCCTATTTTTGCACAATTTTTTTTGAAGTTTCCATGTACATGGAGGATGGGGGGGAGCACTAAGAAATGTAGGTACCAAATGATAGTGGCTGGGTTTCTCTTTTTCCTAGATTTCCCAAATTTTCAGCAATATGATACTCCCATTTTCATAAGTAAAAGAAATTCATCATATTAAATAAATGAACTCAGCAGTGATACCGCCTCACCCTAAGACCTCTATGGTTGAAGGGGTGGTATACCAAAGTCCAGCCCCCTGGCTTCAGGGAAGAGGCAGTCTACAGTGTGGGAAATTCCAGACTCTGCATAGGGTCAGGCCAAGGCAGGGCTGACCTAAGACTCTATCCTAGCTTGACTATTTCCCTTCCCCCTTCCTCCTTCCCTCACTTCCTTTCTCCTGAGAGCCCTCCCAGAATAAACCACACCCATCCCTGTCTGGGGCTTCCTGGGGACCTAACCTAAGTCACGCGACAGGCAGGGATTCAGCCAGGCAGTCTCAGTCCAAAGGCCACGTGTTAAACCTGCAGGCTGCACCGTGCTCACTTCTAAGTCTGAATCATGGGGGCAAACAACAGCCACGGGGGGCAAACAACAGCCACGGAGGCCAAGCCCTGCCAGGCAGAGTGCTCTGGGGAACAAGGCAAGCAGCCACCATTGCAGACCAGGAGCTAATCTAAGGAGAAGGGGACAGAAGGGACACAGCAGATTCTAACGGCCTACTGTGCTCTAATGAGAGACTGCTGAAAGGTACTCATAAAGATGTTTCTAAAAGAACATCACAGGGGCCACCAGGTGACATGGTGCTTAAGGTGCTGGACTCCCGCATGGCTGACCTTGGTTTGAGTCCCTAACCCAGCAGCTTGAAAACCATGCTAGGCATGTGTACACGCTTGCCAGGATCCCAAGGGGAGAAGGGATTGCATCCCCCCCAGAGGGTGATTTCTCATTTTCCCCTCTCTGTCTCTTTCTGGGTGGTGCATGGGCCCTGTGGCAAAAAACTAAAAGAATAAAATTAAAAACAAAAAATGCATCACAGAGGAGATAGGCATTGGGGCCCTAGTATGGGGAGGAAATAAAGGAAAATAATAAGAGCCTGGACGGGACCAGCAGATGGCATAATGGTTATGTAATTGGACTCCCATGCAGTCAACTGTGGTTCGAGTTTAACGCCACCGGACTCGGTGGCTTAAAACTCACACCAGAAGCATGTGTATGCATGTCCAAAATCCCATGAGGAGAATGAAGAAAGAATTGTGCTGTGGCCATCCCACCTGGGGGGTGATTTCTCACTTTCTGTCTCTTTGCCTCTCCAGAGAGTGTGTGCACCCTATAGCAAAAAGTTCCTCCAAAAAAAAAAAAAAAAAGAGCCTGGGCTTCAGACAGATCCAGTCCCAGCCCTGCAATTTCTTTCATCTTTAACCTCAGTTTCTTTATCTGTAACATAACAAGCATAATGTTCACCCACAAAGATTAAACAGCTGGCTTGTGCGAAGTCCCAGCACTCAGTCTAGCACACATGAGGTGCTTGGTATGTACTTCCTTTTCCCTTGTCAAGGCCACCTTGTCCATTAACAGCAGAACTGGGAGCCTTCTTGTTTGATGCATTTGTAGTTTTTGCTACAAAATCAAAGAACTTCTACAAAAGAGAAACAGCCCCCTGCCCCCTTCCTGCCCCCCACTGTAATAGTTTATTTCCCAGTTATTCAATACAAGAGACTTAAACCCAGCTAAAATTATTCAAAATCGACCTTGAGATCAGGAACAAATTGGCTACAGCAGTCAGCGATTGGCAAATGCAATCTAAATGCCCCAGGCGGCATTAGAGCCCTCCACGTTGACAGGAAGAGTCAATGTGCAGCTTGGAAAATTCTGAAAAAAAAAAAAAAAATTAAAGGTCACCGCATTTGTAGGCAGAATGGATTTTCTTGAGACCATTACAAACAGACTGCCTAAATTGCAAAGATTCCAAGCTTGACAGCTCCCGTAGGACTCCAGGTAGAAAGAATAACATCACCAACTTATAAACATCCGAGCTGCTGTCTGCGGGCATCCGAATTCTCCCACCACCCATTCCCTTGTTCAGAGTCCACAATCAGCCTGCCATGCCCCCAGCGAACCAGACAGCTGAGAATACCAGAACAGGGCCAGCCTAGGAAAGCCCAAAAGGTATAATTCAGTACAGTGGGTCCAAACATTGCTGTAGGGAAGGAGTCTTAAGCCAAAGCAGGAAGACCAAACCCCAAGACAAATCTAGAAGGAAAGAATAGGATCGTACTTGGGAAGAAGACTAGCTCAGGGGAATACAGGTTGGGACCAACAGGCAACAGGCTAGAATAACTGCCTTGATCAGCATTAGAAGACTTGCAGTTTTTATAGTAAAAATAGTATTAATATAAATAGAATAGCTAAGATTTATTGAGTGCCTTCTTAAGCCAGACACTGTGCTATTACTTTACATGTATCTTCCCACTTAATCCTCACCGCGCTTTATGAAGTGGGTACTTGTTTTATGCCTATTTCACAGGGAAGAAGACTGAGGCTCTGAGAGGCTTCTACAAGGTCACCCAGGGAATCGTGAGGATTCAGGAAATCTGGCTGTAGAGCCCAAGATATTGTCCTTGTCACTTTATCACAAGTGGGGAGCTCAAATGTGTGTTAAAGTATCTTCCATTTTTAAATTGTATTTCATTTTATTTTAAATTTATTTTGACAAATAAAAATTGTATATATCTATTGTGTACAGCATGATGTTTTGAAATATGCAAACATCGTGGAAAGGCTAAGTCAAGCTAATTAACATATGCATTTCCTCATATACCAATCATTACAGGTGGTAAGAACACCTGAAATCTGTACTTAGCAGTTTTCGAGAATATAATACATTATTATTAACTACAGCCACCATTTTCAAACAAAATCATTAACGCCCAGTAAACGTAAAGAACATCTTATAACTCACTGAAACAGGGTTCATGGGAGCAAAAAAAAAAAATGCTGTTGTATGTAATAAAGATGAGATATATTGACACATGTTATTGTTCAGCAAATATTTACTACCCCCCTCCCACCATGGGATGAATATAATTCTCTGCTCCATTAATACTAGTTTGTTTTGGCCAATGGAATGTGGGAAGACATAACAGTGTTCCAGTTTCCCGCTTAGGCCTTCAAAGGCGTCAAACACTCTTTGCCTCTTTAGTAGTTGCCAGCATTCACCGAGAAACCATGCTTGTCAGAAGTAAATATAGGGATCAGACCTGAACTTGAACTAAAGTAGACTCTCCCCAGCCAATCTACAGACCTATGAGCAAGAAATAAATGCTTGTTTTGATAACCCATTAGGTTTCTTTGTTACACAGCTATAGGTGACTAATACATTTACACATAGATATGTATCCTCGTGTAAATGTGTTACACTTTAAATATATACATATTATATAGGACATATGCCTAGATGTGTTACATAGACATATACGTATTAGAGGATTCCAAAAGCTCATGGAAAGTGGAATTTAAAAAAAAAGGTTTTTTATTATTTATTTATTTATTTATTTATTTATTTATTTATTTATTTTGGAGAGGTTTTTGGTATAGGGTGCATGTGCTCACCAGAAAGACAGAGAGAGACAGAAAGCAAGAAATCAGCCCTGGGGGGGATGGCCACACCGCAATCCCTTTTCCTCTCTGGATTTTGGGCATGCATGCACACATGCCTGGCGTGAGTTTAAGCCATCGGGTCCAGGACTTGAACTGTGGTCGACTACATGGGAGTTCAGCAACATAGCCATTATGCCAACTGCTGGTCCCTACAAGTTTATTTTGATGCAAACAAATCTGAAATCCATGCATAACTTTTTCATTATGCACATTCTTATAAACTTTCTAAAGATTCTTCACATGCATAAATCTTAAAAATATATCTCTATATTGGGAAATAGTAAATGGTGCAGAATTTGGAGACGAAACTACATTTTAATTTTTGATCTGATACTTATTGGCCATGTGTTTGGGGGTAAGTTACTTAATTACTCTGAGCATATCTACTCCTTTGTAACATGGAGATAAAAACACTGCCCATCTTACAGTGCCTATTCTTACAGTGAAGAAATATACAAAGTGAGCTTAGCATAAAGCCTAATACACACTTACTCATGCAACAAATATTTACTGAGTGACGCCATTTGCCAGGCCATCTTCTATGTGTTTAAAATACAGTTACTAGCTGTTGGGAAAAGAGAAAAGGAAAGCAGGGCAAGGAGAGCTAGTAGTCCATGAGGGAAGCTCTCAAGATAAAGTTCACAGTATGTGGCACATAAAAAGTGCTCAATAAATGGTAGCCTTTTAATTCTCAGTGATTAACATATAAGAATGAGAAAAGGCTGGGAACAAAAAGCAAAGTAGTCTCTCCACTCCCCAGCAGACTCCTGCCCTTGGAACCCTTGGCAGACCATAGCCATAGATCAGGGACCTTCATGAGGATTCAGCCACAGGCACTCTCAGAGCTGACACTCAATCCCTGCAACTCAAGCCAGACCTCTACAGCAGGGCTGAAAACAGACAGGCCAGCTGCTGCTGGGAGACTAGAGTTTGGCTTCTCCATGAAAGAGGAAGGTTCCTGGGGCCAGAGCCATGCTTCAAACCCACAGGTCACTTCAAACGCATACTTCTGGGGAACCAGCAAGGCCTCAGAAAGCTGCAGGTTGCATCGAGCGGACCAAGACCTGTATACAGGTGACAGGAGCCAGAGATGTCCTCAGGACATGAGGAAGTGGAGAAACACACATGCCTTTGCTAATGCTTAATGTGTTGCCCTTGAGACTGCCTCCTGTTTTTCAGCCCTAATCGATATATTTTCCTGTCTCCCCCAAAACAGCCATGGGAGACATTACATAGCAGTTAAAATGGGGCCTTTGGGACACGACACCCTGGGTTTGCGTCCTGACTCTCACTCACCAACTGGGTCACCAAGCTGCCATCTAACCCCAAGAGCTACCTCTCCCACTGTGAGGAATAAATGAGATCATCTTTTACTGTCTTAAATGGAAAATACCTGCAAGTGAAATCAGTTTAGCACAGTGCCTGGTAGAAGGTGCTCATATAATTGACTCATTTATGAATGAGGACACTGAGACCAGACAGGTTAATTGATTTCCTCAAGGTCAGATGGGCACTCTGACTTTGACATCTAAATCTTGGGGTTTTCTTCCTCTATGACTCCATCCCTAGCTAATCTACTCCTCAAATGAACTTCAGGAATCCTGATCCACCTGGAACTTTGCTAACTTAAGGGCCTAACAGATAAATATTTTCAGAACTGGGGAAACTTGGCCATAGCCTTGAGCATGGTAGATGATAAAGTCATTGCAGATGAACTTTGGTACTATATCAGTAGTGATATAGCACATGCTATGAACTCCACAGACTTAATATAGCAATCAAGTCACTAACTCAAATGCTTATAGTGTATGGGTACTACTAGGGTGATCTGCCTCACCCTGAGTACTAAAATACCCATGTCCTGGGAAAGTGCTCATTCCCAGGCAAATGGGACAGCTGGTCACCCTAGGTGTAAAACAACTGAGTGAAAGTTCTCTATTTCTCAGCAGCAGTCATTTATGGTGGTTAAACACAAGGACTCAAGTCACCCTCACTTGGTCTATATCCTACTTGAGGTTCTACAGCTGTGGAACCTCAGGCAGGATTAGTCACCCTCTCCAGTCCAGGTTTTGAACCACAGCTGACTACATGGCAGTCTGGCAATGTAACCATTACACCATCTGCTGGTCCCAGACCCAATCATTCTTTGCTGGAGGGTAGAGGGCAGTCCTGTGCATTGTGAGATGTATAGCATCATCCTTGGCCTCTACTAGATACCAGTACCACAGCACCCCGCCAAGTCATAACAACCAAAAATGTCTCCATACCTTGCCTAATATACCCCCTATGGGAGCGGAATAGTGCCCAGTTGGGAACACTGGTCTAGGCAGCATTGTGAGGATAACGGAGGTGAGGTACACAACACACAGTGGAGAGCCTGACTTGGAGAGCCTACTTCTATAGGAATAGTAGCTGAAGCCTTGGCGATAAAGCAGGAGAGTGGCAAGCTAAGAGATGAACAAACACAACTTTGGATAGACCAGAGGAAGACAGTCAAGCAACTGCGGGGTGGGACAAATTCTGCAAATGGAGCCCAGGCTGACCAGCATCCCTCTCAGGGGAGCCAGAGCTTTTATTTCACCCCAGGTACAGAAAGTTGAATGGATTTCTCCTCAGTTGCTGGCACAGAACCATATATACGGTGCAAAATCCTCTAGTGTGATGTATTCCTCTTCTCAAGAATGTGTACGTTTTTATAAAGTGTGTTTGTCCATCCGATACTGAACACTCACTATGTACCAAAGATATAGTTGGGAACCAGCAGTTAGCATAATGGCTATGTCGCTGGACTCCCACGTAGTTGACTGTGGTTCGCGTCCCGGACCCGGTGGCTTAGAGCTCACGCCGGGCGCGTGTGCGTGCATGCCCAAGATCCCGAGAGGAGAATGGAGGAGAAGGGATTGCGGCGTGACCATCCCCCCTGGGGGGTGATTTCTCGCTTTCTGTCTCTATGTCTCTCTCTGTCTGTCTGGCAAGCGCACGCGCCCTATAGCGAAAAACCTCTCAAAAAAAAAAAAAAGGATTTAGTTGGGTGGTAAACAAAATAGACAAAAAATCCCTGCCTTTATGGAGCTTTAAATAGATCGTGTTGGTAATAGATGGTGTTGGTTTGTGTGTAATGCATTTTTTTTAATGAAATCGGACCTTTATTTTATATTATGAGCAAAAATCAACTTACAAAGAACTAGAGACATAAATGTAAGATCGAAACAGCAAAGTTTCTAGATGAAAACAGATGAAAAACCATGATATTGATCTTGGCAATAACTTTCTTTTTGTATAGTTTTTTTTAATTTATTTTTCTTTTTTTAACATTAATATGCTATACATCATTACAATATACAAAATGAATTTTTCATCCAAAATACACTGTCTGTTGGCTCAATCAAGCATATCAACATATGTGTTATCAACAAACAATTTTTCATTTCTTATGTCTTGTATATTTTGCGGGTTTTTTTGGGTTTTGTTTTGTTTTGTTTTGTTTTGTTTTTTGCCATCCTTGATTCCCTATTCCTAACCCTCTGCCCTGTCCAACCCTCCTCCCATTGTCTCTGGTATCCATGATTGCTTTCTATGCCTATCCCCCCCCATTTAATTGATTTGCTAATGAACTTAATTTGTCTAAATATTTGCAATAGCAAGCACAGCTGATATATACATACACAAGAACCCATGTCTGACTTTAGGCATAAACCTCAGTGAGTAGAATGAACATACTATAAAATACCTAGCTGGGGCTATATAGCTTACTGTGGTCATCAAATACACAGTTTTTTCTTTAAATTTTGGTAACAGTTTTAGTATTTTTTTCTCTGAATTTTTTTTTTAATTTACATTCATTCCCTGAGTATCATCACAACATACTAAATGTGGTTTCCCCTCTAGAGTAAACTGCATAGTGGCTTAATCATGCATGTTATCATCCATAAAATTCCATTACTACTTTCATATATATATGTTTTTTACCCCATGTCTGACCCTCTGCCCTATTCCACTCTCTTGTTACACTATTTCTGCTGTCTACAGTTGTCTTCAATTCCTTTTCCCCCGACATTTTGTTGACCACACCATATCATAAGTAATCTAACTACTTTCTTTTTTTTTTTTTTTTGAGAGATTTTCGCTATAGGGCGCGTGCGCTCGCCAGACAGACAGAGAGAGACAGAGAGACAGAAAGCAAGAAATCACCCCCCAGGGGGGATGGTCATGCCACAATCCCTTCTCCTCCATTCTCCTCTTGGGATCTTGGGCACGCACGCACACATGCCCAGCGTGAGTTTTAAGCCACCGGGTCCGGGCCACGAACCGCGGTCAACTACGTGGGAGTCCAGCGACATAGTCATTACGCTAACTGCTGGTTCCCTAACTACTTTTGATAGCAAGTTCAGCTGGTGGTTTCAAGAAAGGCAGTTTTGAACTGGTAAGGATATTTCCTTGAAATTTGAAGCCTAGAAACAGGTTGGTATTTTGTTCAAATAGTAGGTACATGAATCTATTGACAGCTCAAGACAGGATAAAATCCTTAAAACCAGACAACAAAGCTTAGAAGAAAAGCAGCAATATCTTAGTCAAGTCACAGAATGCTGTTTCATCAGTTCAGACTCATGTACTTAATCTTTCTTCTGTTTCTGTTGAGGTACGATCTTCCAGATTGAACTCTGGGATATAATACTCAACTCCAGACTTTGCCCCTACAATGAAGTTGCCCATTTTCTTAGTTTTTGAACTCTTATTTCTGTGTGTCTGCATTTAATTTTACTGACATAGCACTCCCTTAAGAACTTCTTGGAGATCTGGTAAATTCTTTCAGGTTTTGTTTATCTGGGAAAGTTCGTGTCTTTTCTTCCCAAATGAACGATAACCTTGCCGGGTACAGAATTCTCGGTTGAAATTGCTTTTCCCTTAATACTTTGAATATATTTTCCCATTCTCTCCTCGCTTGCATTGTTTCCGATGAGAGGTCTGCCGTTAGTCTGATGGGATACCCTTTGTAGGTAACTTGCCTTTTTTCTCTTGCCAGTCTTAGTATCTTGTCTTTGTCTGTGGTTTTGGTCAGTCTGGCTATAATGTGTCTTGGAGAAGATCTTCTTGGGTTGATTCTATTTGGGGTCCTCTGTATTTCTTGGGACTGAATCTTTGACTGCCTCTCCAGGTTTGGAAAGTTTTCTTGCAGGATTTCATGGAATAGATTATCAATGCCCTTATGAGTCTCTTCACCCTCTGAGATGCCTATTATCCGGATGTTTGGACGTTTAATTGTATCTAGTACTTCTCACATATTATTCTCAAATTTTTGGGCCATTTTCTCAGTCTTCATGTTGGATTTTTCTAGGCCAGCCGTTTTCTCTTCTACATTTGAGATTCTATTTTCTGTATGATCTAGTCTGCTTTTAATACTTTCAAGGGAGATTTTGACTTCTTGTATTATAGCCTTCATCTCTAACAGTTCCATCTGATTCTTTTGTAAAGTGTGAAATTCCTCTTTTAGATCTTGCATGAATTTCCTCACCTCCTGGAACTCTTCAACTCCTTTCTCCTTCCTCTTCAGCAGTTCCTTGTCTCTCTTCTCTTCCATCTCTGTTAGCTTTGCCATTATGAATGTTCTGAATTCTTTATCAGACATTTCCATGATTTCCATTGAACTGTGTGTGGATGAAGAGGAGCTATCCTTTTCCCTTGTGGGAGAGGTATTTTCCTGCTTCCCCATATTTCTTGTGGTCCTGCAGCGATTTCTAGTCATCTGGTGGATAGTCGGTTTCTTCCCAAACTTGGAAGTTCAATCACGCGAGTTTTGTATGCTAGAGGCCCAGTTATCAGTGGGACATCTTCCTTTCTCCCAAAATGGCTAGATCGCAGGAGCCATGGGGCTGTCTGTCTCTTGAAGAAGGCCCGTTCTCCCCATCCAAACTTCTGAAGGCCATACACAAGGGAAATTTTTTTAAAGTAACAACATAAAAAAAAAAACAAATGATCATACAAAGACTGATACAGAGACAGGAGACTTGAAAGGGGTCTTCCTACCACGCAAGTTTTGTATGCTGGAGGCCCAGTTATCAGTGGGATATCTTCCTTTCTCCCAAAGTGGCTAGATCGCAGGAGCCATGGAGCACGCAAGTTTTGTATGCTGGAGGCCCAGTTATCAGTGGGACATCTTCCTTTCTCCCAAAATGGCTAGATCGCAGGAGCCATGGAGCACACGAGTTTTGTATGCTGGAGGCCCAGTTATCAGGGGGACATCTTCCTTTCTCCCAAAATGGCTAGATCGCAGGAGCCATGGAGCACACGAGTTTTGTATGCTGGAGGCCCAGTTATCAGTGGGACATCTTCCTTTCTCCCAAAATGGCTAGATCGCAGGAGCCATGGAGCACACGAGTTTTGTATGCTGGAGGCCCAGTTATCAGGGGGACATCTTCCTTTTGTGTGTAATGCATTTTTAACCGATACAAATTGTATCACACTACAGAACCACTACTGTTGCACATGTCTTACTCCCATGCCTTGTGGGTTTTTTTTTGGTTTTGTTTTTTGTTTTTTTAGAGATTTTTGCTATAGGGCAGGTGCACTCACCAGAGAAATAAAGAGAGACAGAGAGACAGAAGTGAAAAATCAACCCCCAGGGGAGTTGGCCACGCTGTAATCCCTTCTCCTCCATTCTCCTCTTGAGAATTTGGGCATGCACACACATGCACCCGGTGTGAGTTTTGGCTGCCAGGTCTGGGACTCGAACCACAGTGGACCACATGGAAGTCCAATGACATAACCATTACACCAACTGCTGGTCCTCCCCCCCCCACCATGCCTTGTTTTTAAGATCTATCCAAATTGCCGCACATACATCAGATGTGTTCTTCTATCTGCTGCCCAGCAGTAATCCACAGTGCACATCCATCATGTTTTACTGAGTCCCCCTGTGATGGACACAGAAACTGCTTCTAGTTCCTTTCTACCACAAACCCACCTCCTTGAATATCCTAAAGTGTAACCTTTTCTGGAGTATAAATCAAACAGTGAAACTGCTGCTGCTCAGACTTCAATGTGCACATAACTCACCCGGCGATCTTGTTAAAGCAGATTCTGGGGACCAGCAGTTGGCATAATGGCTATGCCGCTGGACTCCCATGTAGTCAACCACGGTTCAAGTCCCAGATCCAGTGGCTTAAACTCACACTGGGTGCGTGTGTGTGCATACCCAAGATCCCAAGAGGAGAATGGAGGAGAAGGGACTGCGGTGTGGCCATTCCCCCTGGGGGGGGGGGGGGGGTGTGATTTCTCACTTTTTGTCTCTCTGTCTCTCTCTTTCTGGCAAGCACACGCAGCCTATCACAAAAACCTCTCCAAAAATAAATAAATAAATAATAAAGCAGATTCTTACTCAAGAGGTCTAGAGGAGACCCAAGAATTTCCATTTTTAACAAGTTCCCAGGTGATGCTGTGCTGGGACACAGAGTATAGGAAAATTACAACTGCTTCAATAGATCTCTCTAGAAAGAGTGCACCAATTTACACTTTAAGGCATGCCTTTAGTAGGGGTCAAACCCCACTGGCATCGCTAACATGGTGTACATTTGAAGGACTTGGCCAACAGCCACTGTTACACCCAAAGTCATCATGTTTACATTCTACTGGTCGATACCCTTTTGCCTTTACCCACTCTCGATTTCTAAGCACCTCATCTAATTAGAGCCCCTGAATGCTGGAGTTGGCATATAGCCCAACATCTGGTTTCACAAAGGAGTAAACTGAGGCTCAGAGATGTGCAAGAAATCACTGTAGGGCCAGGTTTTAAAATGCCTGGTTCAGGACCAGCAGATGGCCTAATGGCTATATTGCTGGACTCCCATGTAGTCGACTGCAGTTGGAGTCCTGGACCCAGTGGCTTAAACTCATGCTGGGCGCATATGTGGGTGCCCAAGATCTCAAGAGGAAAATAGAGGAGAAGGGACTGTGGCATGGCCATCCCCCTGGGGGATGATTTCTCACTTTCTGTCTCTCTGTCTCTCTCTGTCTTTCTGGGGAGTGCACGTGCCCTATAGCAAAAACCTCTAAAAAATAAAATAAAATAAATAAGCCTTGTTTTAGCATCTTGCTCCTCTAGAAAACCTTCTTTGAGAGACCAGTAATTCATCCATAATTTACCAGAGTTAGTTCACTCTACTGATCTCTCCCCATCTTCCCTGCCCAGCCTCCTCCCACCCCATCCTGCTTTTTAATCCTTGCTAGAATCATCCATTTTGCGACCAAGTGTTGACTTCACATGATATATGAGACAATTGACATTTCAAATATTCCAGACAAGATGGAGAATTCTGATCACAGCCCAGTCTGAAACATCTCCTCCACATCTCCTTTCTTACTCCTGGGCAATAACTGCCTCCCCCACCAGCCCCCACCCCCCTGCTCCCCGCCCCAACGTTAATTTCCCCTGATTCATTTTTCATGCCTTTGAATTCTGCCTTTTCAAAGCAGAATATGTTTCTGTAGCTGTCTCTCATACCTCCCTTCCCCTCATGAATATTTCAAATGCAATAGTGATATGATCGCTCAACCTTAGAGGCACACCAACTTTATCTTATTTATCTTACGAAACTGCTTCCGATCCCGGGATTAAGTCCAAAACATCCTTTGAGAGTTTGTTTGGGTTGTTTTTCCCCAGGCTGTTTCTGCTGTGTATGTAAATTACGAACAGAAGCAGCCTCCCTCCTCCACACCTAGCCCCAGCCGTGGGCACCGGCTCCTAGCCCCAGACACTAGCCTTGCCTGTGCCAGTCCTCCTCCGGGAAGATGCAAGACGCACTCTTGTCAAAGCCAATGGGCAGGCCATCTAATGGGTCTCTGCCATGGCATCCAGCTCCCCTGACCCCAAGCCCAATGGTTCCTTACAAGTACGAGACTGATTCACCACATGACCTTGGGTAGGTCATTTCAACACTCTGGGGCTGAGTGTTCCTGTCTGCAAATAGTGACCCTCAAGTCCTTTCAGCTATAAGACTCCATGTGATTCAAAACAAGCTCTTTCACTATATTATCTGTGTGACCCTTAACTATCTATCCCAACTAGCTACGTGACCCTTAACTAATTGTATTACCATGATCTGGCAGCATAACCGTTAACTAACTGTATCTACCACTAACTAGCTGCATGTCCCTTTATTGTGTCTACCAATAAACTAGCTGTGTGACCATTAACTGTGACTAGCACTAACTAGCTATGTGGCCTTTAACTATGTCTACCACTAACTGACCATTACGCAAGTTACAGAAGCTCTTGGAGCTCCAGTTTACTGCTCCGTGGCGTACATTTGGCTAGTAACAGTGGCTCCTGGGGTTGGAGTAGGTGATCAGACTTCCCATTCAGTTCACCTGGGACTAAGGAGAGTTCTGGGACATAGGACTTTCAGTGCCCAAGCCAGAAAAGTGCTGAAGCGAAGACTAGCTGGTCACCTAAGACTGCAGTAAGAATTAAAGATGAATTAGGTGATGTGCAAAAAAACCCGTACATTGATATAAATTATTAGAAAGCATGAATTACTATTGCTATTGTTACCTGTTCTGTCCCTAGCTGTAGAGGGTACATTCTGTACCCCTGTGGGGTTACCCCAGTCAAGTCAAAATGCCATCCCAGAGAGGCATGTGGTGTAGCATGTAACTTTTTTCAAGAATTTAAAAATTTCTTTTTATCAATGCAATACAAGCACATGATTTAAAAAGAGAGAGAGAGAGAGAGAGAGAGAGAGAGAGAGAGAGAGAGAGAGTGTGCAAGCTTGAAATAAATAAATAAATAAAGCCTTCTGGCTCCAGCCCACCTCCCAATCTACCTGTCTTCCCAAAGGCAAGCACTATTAGTCCTTTTTAGCTTCTGATCTTTTAAGGCTGCCCCTGCCACATTCAACCTTTGGTCCCTAAGGATGAGCTTCCTGTGGCAGGGTGGCAACCCATACTTCACAGTCCCACAGCAGGGGCACTGAGAGTCAGAATAAGAGTGGGAGCAGTCCCTGGAAACTCTTCTGCCAAGGCACGTGTCAACTCTCTAATGCTGGATTGCAGAGAAGTGGGGGGCACTGGTGGCAGAAAGAGGGCAGCTGTCTGCCATGGCACGGTGATATTTCGACTCTGGGGAGCGTCAGTGAACATCGGCCCTGCTTCCGAGAGGCTCACTGACTCTAGAGGCAAAGTAATCACCCCAGCAGAAAAACTGGAAGAAGATCCAGACATCTGGGCCTCCAGGCAGAGCTAAGCCAGGGCATCCCAGATACCTGTTTTTCATCTGAGTCTCCCTGGCGACGCCATCTCCAGATCACAGTTAGAGCTGGTCCAGGTCAAGCCAAATCCATTTGGAGTGGGAGAACAGCTGTGCCATCAGGTAGATGTAATCAGCTTCAGGGAACTATCACCTCCAACTATACCCAAGTGACAGAGGTGTCCAAGCAAGTCATGTCCCAGACAGGAGGCCCTATGCCACTTGCCGGCCCAGACCATCGGTTCTCATTATCACCACCTGACAGGCCAGCAGACTGGCTCACACTCCTGTCAGCTGGTTCAGCTTATCCAATACTTGGGAAGCCATCACACAAAACCTAGACCTAGGACTGAGGAAAGAGCAAAGCAATCTTAGAGAAAAGCAGTTCCTCAGATGGGCCTTGAAGGGAGCAAAGAGAAAGGGGGACATTCTGTACCCCTGTGGGGTTACCCCAGTCAAGTCAAAACACCATCCCAGAGAGGCATGTGGTATAGCATAAAAATCCATAGGTGGGGAGGCCAGTGGCCCAGAATACTGGCCTTCACTCTGCTTCTTATTTCTGGGAGTCTGTCAAGTAAGGTTCTGCAGTTGCAAGCAACAGAACTAAAATCTAAACAGAAATTTAAAAGGTGAACTCCTATCATCAGAGAGATTAGAGATCGCACAGCTAAGGAGGTTCCAGGTAGACCATCGCTCTCTGGTGGTGATTCTCAATCCTAACCACAGGTAAGCGTCAACAGGGAGCCCTTTAAAAGTCATTGATGCCAGGCTCTCATTCTTAAAAACGGATTTCACTGGCCTAGGGAGACTATCTCGCATTGCAAATCTCTCCCAAGTGATTCTGATGTGAGGCTGACGTCAGATCAAGTGTTCTAGGGATGCTACTCAGCCTGGGATTCACAAACCAGAAGAATGAATATCACCCTCACTGGGAGATTATTAAGAATGCGTAATCCTCAGGGCCAGCAGATGGCACAGAGGTTAAGGCACTAGACTCCCACAGGCCAAATGCAGTTCAAATCTAGATCTGGTGACTTGAAACTAACACCAGGCACATGTACAAACATTCCCAAAATCCCAAGAGGAGAAGGGAGTGTAGTGTGGCCATCCCCACCTGGGGGTCGATTTCTCACTTTCCCTCTGCCTGTCTCTCTCTCTCTCTCTCAAAAGGAGTGAGATTCACGGCAGATAATCACACAGGTTTGACGGGGCCATGCAGACAACACAAGCTGGTAAGGATGCTGCCTCCCATTCTAAGGCACGGCCTGGACTGGGAAGAAACTGAGGCAGGGCCCAGTTTACGAGCCCTCCCTTGTGTCCTTGTACTGGTCGGTATTCAATTTCTCTGCCGTGAGTTTTACTGTTATTACAGTACCCTGTAAGGGTAAAACATCACCCCCAACTATTACAATAAAGCCAATTAGTGATCTTGTAGGAATGTGGTTCCCTAAGACTGACCCGAGGACCTGGAAGTTTAAGACTCCCTCACCTGTCTGTTTTTAAGCCAAAATTAACATATAGATTAAGTTAGTATAAACCAAATTAGCGTTAGTAACATATGTAGACTAAGTTAGTTTAAGGCTAGTTTTATGTAAATAGCCCTTGTTAAAGCTACAGGCCAAAGTTAACTCATGCTAGGCAAAGTCAGCACATTCACCACATAACAGAGACTCAGAGATAAAACAAAAGAACTCACTAATTGACAGATGCAGCAAATAAAATGCAGAAACCCACAGGTTTCTAGAAAGAAAAAGCCTGGCTGGGACAACAGGATGAACAAACCTGAGGGCTCCAGAGAAAGATTACCTTAGCTGGGAGCTCTTATCTAAAACAACAGGTAGTTTTCAACTACAAAGAGTTTCTCATCTATGTGCTGTTGACTATGAAAAACTGCTAATAAAACATCCTGTGTTGCCTCCTGAGCTACAAGATCATCTTCCTTTTCCATATAAGATCATAGACTCACCTTCTATTGTTGTAATGTATGGATAGTCCATATATTAACTGTGTCTTTACTTAACAAGACAAGATTTCTATCTAGGCCTATGCAACCAGCAGTGTTACTGCCCTGGCCCGGGACTGAAGTTACCAAGCTTCCTCCAAGCCCCCTCTTCAAAAGGCCCTGTCCGGTGGTAATCAAGACTGAAGAAGAAAATGCACCAGACAAATAGACTCCTTCGTTCTGAGAACTGTGTTTGGCTTCACCTGTTCAAACAAGACAGACATCGTGTTTTATGATCATTGTTCCTGTGCTTTGAATTCTCTGTTTTATAGAGTAAATCTTTTATTTCCCCCTCACCCCTCCTACTCCTGTAAGATCCCTCAATAAATACGTGTGTTTGGTAGCTGCTGGCGCTGCAGCTTGGAGCTGGCTCTGGCTGTGGCCGGCTGAGAACATGCAAAAGGGCAATGAGGTCTCAGTCTAATTTTTTGTTCCTGATCACCCGTGTCGCCTTCCTGTGTATAAGCCACCCACCACTGCCGAGGCCGGACCCCGGCACAGGTTCAACACAGTACCTTTAAACAAGTGCAGAGAAGGTGACGCCAATGACCATTCATTCATTAAGTGCTTACTGTATACCAGGCCCTGTGCCGAGGACTAAGATCAGCTCAGGTCAACCTCTCTATATAATCCTTGAGGTAGGTATTATTACTACTACTACTACTGCTATTGGCCAGCTAAGTCTGGCTGCTTCTTCTCACAGTCAATGAAACGAGAGGCAGAGGCTAGAGAAGAAGGAAATTTATTTCTGTAACCAGGTTACAGGGAAACAGTCAGCAAGCACCATCAAACGGTCTCCAAAAGCTCACCGTGTTCTCAGTATCTACAGGTACAAGATACAAGCAGATGTAAATCATTCCTCACTACAATCAATCAGCATCAGTCTCTTTCCAGAGTAATTATCCTGATTACTTCAAATACCCACTCCTGGTTTCTCACCTGACCATTCCTCAAACAGACCTCCCATGACTCAGCACTTGGTCTGACTGTTTAGAGGCCTTTCTTAATTTCAAAATGGCTGCCATCCTGCTGGCCTGCTTCACTGTGATTACTACCACTGTATTATAAAGGATTAAAATAAGGTTTAGAACAGTAGATAGCAAACTTCAGCATAAATCAGAATCACCTCAAGGGTTTGAGCCATCACAGATTTCTGGGCCTCACTCTCAGTTTCTGATTCAGTGAGTCTGGGGTAAAGCCTGAGAATTCGAATTGCTAACAAGTTTCCAGATGACACCCGATGCTGTTTGTGCAGACACGCATGTTGAGAGCCGGGCATTAACTGTGCAATCCAGGGAAAGGCAGTAAAAACCAAGTTAATGAGTTTTGTGAAGTCAGTCCAAAAGTATGGTTCGTGCCACCCCCACTCCCCCCCACCAGGGTAATGCCAAGTATCAGGCAGTCCCCATCTTCCTAATGAGAAACTGCCCCACCTCAGCTTAGAGATGCTTTTCCCAAGGAAACAGATGCAGCTGGCATTTTGCAGAGACAGAGCACATGGGAAAGAAGCAAACCTGTTCAGAAGCACAGTTCATGGGAAATCTTTGGAATTCATAGAATCAGGAGAGACTCGTTTCTCTCAGCCACACACCTGGCTGGGAGGGAAACAATGTCCTTAGGAGGCAGAGACTGGGGGGGAGGGGGGAATCAGCACCAGAACCCTCACTCTTATTTGCAATGCTCTTGCTGAATATTTGCAATGTTCTTCATCCTCAGTGAGTTGTGCACATTAACTGGGCAAAATGTCACTACCTACTAACAACTAGTCATCTCCATCTTGCTAAGAAAGTAAGGAGTAATCCTCGTAGAAGTCAGACTGGGGGCAGGTAGTGTGGTATAGCGGTAATGCACCTGGACCCACATGGGAAGGGTCCTGGGTTCTGTGCCGGGATCTCCCTGAGCATACCAGATATGCATGCATACCAATGACCTGGGCCAGCTGGGAACTACAGTGGGTCTTGCTGGGGGGTCTCTCTCTATCTTCCTCTCCCTTTCTCTAGTTCTCTCATATGGAGGAAATAAATTAACTTAAGAAAGAATTTTAATTAAAAGAAAAAAGGAAATCAGATTGCCCAGGGCCAAATCAGATCTACCACTTACTGGCTGTGGTCGTTCAACAAAGATGGATGCCCAAGGGTGCTATCACCATACTGTAAATAGTAAAAGGAAAGGTGTCAACCAAAGGAAAGTGTGTTTGAAATAATGCTATTAGGACAATGGAATCTTCTGCAATTATTAAAATAATGTTCACAACCTTTAATTAGGGACAATCTATTAAAATGTTTTATTTTTTATATGTATAAAGTTTTGTATAAACTATGTACTCAATTATACAAACATATGAAAGACAAAGGTAAAGGAATAATCCAAGTTATCTACTCCAAGTCTTGCAATGGGACTTCCTAAGGTTACGTGCATTTTTCCAGTTTCCTTGATCGTCACTGTTATAATCAGGAAGGGCTAGGTAGAAGCAGGTGTAACAAACGAGATCATGAACCTAAAGAAAATCATTTTTGTCTGGTGCACTAAGTTACAAGGACCTCTTGGACATGTGGGTAATAATTAACGGAATGAGAATGGGAAAGAGAATAGAAGGTAAAGAGGAATGAAGAGAAGGTACTGACATTGTTTTTTTGCAATCTTGAGAGAAATTAAGAAGGATGAGGCCAAAGATACCAGCAGCATCAGTTGAGCCCTAGATATGGGGGTGGTGGGGGGATCAGAGGCTTCTGTGGTGTGCCCATTTGATGTGTCACAAAACTGTCAGCAAAATTAAAGTTACATAATCTATGTATTAAGAAAAAGGATAGAAAAAATTTTGGTGAAAACACAGCCTTTTTGCATAGTAAGTTGAGAGAAACTCAACTCAAATTAGTATCATTACAATATCAATTTTGGGACCGGCAGATGGCATAATGATTACATCGCTGGACTCTCACGTAGTTGGACCGCAGTTCGAGTCCCAGACTCGGCGACTTAAAACTCATGCATGTGCATGCATGCCCAATATACCAAGAGGAGAACGGAGAAGGGAACGTGGCATGGCCATACCCCCCCCCCGGGGGGAGGGTGACTTCCTTTCTGTCTCTCTGGCAAGCACACACGCCCTATAGCAAAAATCTCTCTTAAAAAAAAATTAATTCCAGGTGAGGTCTGTCCTCAGTGGAATGGAGGCCCCCAGACCATGTGACCAGCTTCTTTCTTCTGTCCCAGCTCTAACTTCCTGTGACTTTGTTCTCAGGTTGGCTTTTCCTTCCAGCAGACAAGCTGACCACCAGCAGTTCCAGATCTCTATCCTGCCATTTTCACAACCCCTGCAAAAAGAGAACCTCTTTCCCTACTGATCTAACAAACGCCCTGCAACTGACCGTGGTTGGCCCAGCTTAAATGCCTGTTCCTGAATCAATCACTACAGCCAGAGCCACATCACCCTCCCATCTGCCCAGCCCAGGTGGGCAACTCTCCTGTCCCTTGAGTCACCCAAACACTAGACCAAGAATGGAGAAGGGGAGGTCTCCCTCAAAAAAGGGGGATGCTGAGACAGAGGGTGACAGACGCTAAGCAGGGAGAATTGACGAAGAACTTCTACGTGGAGACTTTTCCTACAGAGTATGAAGCAGGTTCTCGTTACCTCCAAATAGTATGTGGAAGGAAGATTCAACAGCGCCCTCTAACCAGAGCTGTGCTTCTCAGCCGGGGCGATCGCTCCTTCCCACCAAGGAACATGTGACAGTGACTGGGGGGCAGAGGGTGCCACTAGCATTAGCAGACATGGAATCTCACAGTGCACAGAGGAACCCCCCAAACAATGGGCTTTCCAGCCTAAAATGTCCACAGTGCCAAGGTTGAGAATCCCTGCATCAAGGTGACTGCGTAATTTATCACCCAAACCAGAAAGCTTTTGAGACAGGCCAGCCCGGGAAAATAGGCATAACGGGAACTGTCCCAGCAAATGATGACATACTGTTACCTGGCTCCCAACACATTGTCCAAATGTGAGGCAAAACCATTGTTAGAGGCTGAGATTCAGGGAAACATTTCAACCTCACAATTGTCAATTATAGGACCACAAAGACGCAGTCCAAATTGGGGTCATTTTCCACCCTTCCATCTCCTTTCTGATGTTGTAGGCAATCCCAGATGTCTGCTTTCCTGAGGTCACTAGTCTACCAGGGTACTCCAGCCTCGTGAGAGTGTACCCAAACGTCTACGCACGAACACCACCACTTGGAGAAGTGGTCTCTGGCACGGGGTGTGCGGCAGCACTAGGCAGACTGCCTCGCTCAGTGGAAGGAATCCCACCCCAATTAAATTGCTGGAGCCCTGATGGGAAGGAGGTGGAGGCAGAGGAGAGAGGAGTAGGGAGCCTCATGGGCTGTTCTGGTCTTTCCTTTTTCATCTCGGAAGAGCCAATTTCAAACTCGCCTCGGGTCATAAAGGAAATTAATTTGATTCTCAACCTCGCTCGGAGTGGACACGTGGCCTCTGCTGGAGCATCTGCTGCTGGTAGATCCGAAGCGAGAAAACCATCCCCTTGAAATGATTCCGAGTTCAGGATAGAGCCAAATTCATTTGCCTGGAGCCTGAGAAGCAGCTGCCCAGAATTCTCTGGGCTGTCATTTCTGCTGGTAAGTTCCAAAAATGGTTCTCATCACAGAGGGAGTCCCAAGTTATGGGAGGTTTACCCAAAGGAACATGCACCATTAGGGTTGGTCCTTGGTAAAAGCCCAAACAGAATGGAGCTTTGACACCTGCCCACCCCTTCTTCATACTAGCCAGCAGGAGTCCTATTAGGTGCCAGGTACGGTCCCTGGGCTTTTCCTGATTGTTACATCATCTGTAGTGACCTCTTTGCACTATTCTCTTCCCTGTGACTCACTTCCAATCGACAGGATATGACAGGCCACAGCAGTGGGAACACAACATACTGCAGTGCTGGCCCCACTGGGTTCGCATCCCAAGGCTTCCCTCTGCACTCTGGGTATGCACATGCCCACAACACGGACTGGCTGAGGCTAGGGGTGGATCGTAGTGTGAAAACCCTGTTAGGAGTCCCTGTCTCTCTGTGTCTGTCTGTCTCTCATGGGAGAAATAAGTGAATTAACTGAAAAAAAAAATTAAAAGGAAAGTGGCAAAGGTGCTGGATGTCACTGTCTTTTTTTTTTTTTTTTTTTAAATAATTTCTTTTAATTAATTAATTTTTTTTTTACATCAGCTTTTTTTTTTATTATTATCATCATATTCTTCTTTATATTACATTGAATTACATATAACTTTACATTGTATTACATTACTTTTTCAAAAGGGAATGCCATGCATGTCAGTCAGTACAGAGACATTAATCTCCCCGCTTCAACATTCAATATCTTTTCTATGTTTTCCCCAATCATTATTATTATTCTAATTCTTTTTTAAGACAGTCCATCGCTATTTCTCATGTTGCTTGTACAAATACTTTGCCCATCATGAAATACTTCTCAGACAAATCCAGTTGAGAATACTATACATGTCAACATCAACAGTTAATAAGCCATATCTGTTTCTCACTAATGTCCTACCTCTCTATTGTTCATTTGTTATCTTTCTCTATCCTCTTCTCTTCACTTCCCCCATTCCACACTGTCCTATTCTCATTAAGTATCTTCACTGCTTTTATGTCCTCCAATTTTTTTTCACTATCATAGAATGCTGATAGTCGGTATATATTGAGTGGATACATACAATATCTTTCTTTCATATCCTGGCTTACTTCACTCAGCAATATATCCTCCGTATCTGACCACTTTCTATCAAATTCCAGGGCCTTGTTATTTTTTATGGCTGAGTAGTATTCCATAGAGTATATATACCACACTTTTCCAATCCATTCATCAGTTTGTGGACATTTAGGTTGGTTCCATGTCTTGGCAATTGTGAATAATGCTGCAATAAACATTGATGTGCAAGCACTTTTCTGACTGAGCGTTCTCCTGTCTTTTGGGTAAATACCCAGAAGTGGGATTACTGGATCGAATGGTAGTTCTATTTGTAGATCTTTGAGGAACCTCCATATTGTTCTCCACAGTGGTTGAACTAGTTTACATTCCCACCAACAGTGTAGGAGGGTTCCCTTTTCACCACATCCCCGCCAACACTTATCATTTTTTATATTCTTAATCTTTGCCATTCTGACAGGGGTTAGGTGGTATCTCATTGTAGTTTTTATCTGCATCTCCCTTATGATGAGGGATGTTGAGCATTTCCTCATATGCTTTTTGGCTATTCGTATGTCTTCCTTAGAGAGACTTTTGTTCAGCTCATTTTCCCACCTTTTAATTGGGTTAATCATTTTTTTTCGCATAAGGCACTTGAGTTCCCTATGTATTCTGGTTATCAGTCCCTTGTCTGAGGCATATTTAACAAAAATATTTTCCCATTCTGAGGGTTGTCGGTTCACACTTGTTACTGTGTCCTTTGCTGTGCAGAAACTTCTTAGTCTAATATAGTCCCACTTGTCTATTTTAGGGATTATTGCCTGTGCCTTGGGAGTCTTATTTAAGAAGTCTTTGCCTACTCCAATGTCCCCCAGAGTTTCCCCAGCATTTTCCACCAGTAGTTTTATTGTTTGAGGTTTTAGGTTAAGATCTTTGATCCATTTTGAGTTGACTGTTGTTAGTGGTGAAAGATGGGGGTTCAGTTTCATCTTTCTGCAGGTGGATACCCAGTTTTTCCAGCACCATTTACTAAAGATGTTTTCCTTTTCCCAATGGATTGACTGATATCCTTTGTCAAAGATCAGTTGGCTGTAAGCTTTGGGGGTTATTTCTGGGGTCTCTATTCTCTTCCATTGGTCCACATGTCTGTTTTTATGCCAATACCATGCTGTTTTGATGACCACAGCTTTATAGTATATCTTGGGATCAGGGAGTGATATGCCTCCTACTCCACTCTTCTTGCGCAGGATTGCTTTTGCAATACGAGGTCTTTTATGGTTCCAGACAAATTCTATGATTGCCCTTTCTAGATCTCTGAAGAATATCTCTGGTATTTCGATTGGAATTGCATTAAACATGTAGATTAATTTGGGTAGAATTGCCATTTTGATTATGTTAATTCTTCCAATCCAGGAGCATGGGATATCCTTCCACTTTTTTATGTCACTTTCAATGTCTCTTTTAAGATTTTCGTAGTTTTCTTTATAAAGATCTTTGACTTTCTTAGTTAGGTTTATCCCTAGGTATCTTATACACCTTGTGGCTACGGTGAAAGGGATTCCTTTCTTCAGCTCTGCTTCGTTCAACTTGTTGTTCATAAATAGAAATGCTATAGATTTTTGGATATTGATTTTGTATCCTGCCACTTTACTGTATTCACTTATTACTTCAAGCAGTTTTTTCATGGATACCTTTGGGTCTTCTAAGTATACTATCATGTCATCTGCAAATAAAGATATTTTCAATTCTTCTTTGCCTATTCGAATGCCTTTAATATTGTTCTCTTCTCTGATTGCAATAGCTAAGACTTCCAGTACTATATTAAAGAGCAGTGGAGAAAGTGGGCAGCCCTGCCTAGTACCTGTTTTCAGAGGAAAAGCTTTCAGCTTTTCCCCATTCAGTATAATGTTAGCTGTAGGTTTTTCATAGATGGCTTTTATTGTGTTGAGAAATGACCCTTCTATACCAATCTTACTGAGAGTCTTAATCATAAAAGGATGCTGTATTTTATCAAATGCTTTCTCCGCATCAATTGAGATGATCATATGGTTTTTATCTTTCTTTCTGTTAATGTGGTGTATTACATTTATGGTCTTGCGTATATTGAACCATCCTTGCATCCCTGGTATAAAGCCTACCTGATCGTGATGAATGATCTTTGTTATATGTTGTTGGATACGATTTGCGAGTATTTTGTTGAGAATTTTCGCATCTATATTCATCAATGATATTGGTCTGTAGTTTTCCTTTTTTGTCATATCCTTATCTGTTTTGGGGATGAGGATGATGGAGGCTTCATAAAAAGAATTTGGAAGGTTTCCTTCCTTTTGAATCTTTAGAAATAATTTTAGTAGGATAGGGGTTAACTCTTCCTTAAAAGTTTTGTAGAATTCACAAGTGAAGCCATCTGGGCCTGGGCTTTTCTTTGTTGGGAGGTTATTTATTACTGATTCAATCTCCTGGCTTGTTATAGGTCTATTCAGGTTCTCTATGTCTTCCTGATCCAATCTTGGTAGATTATATGCATCCAGGAATTTGTCCATCTCCTCCAGGTTATCTTGTTTGTTGGCGTAAAGTTGCTCATAGTATCCTCTAATGATATTTTGTATTTCTGCTATGTCTGTGGTAATATTGCCTGTTTCATCACATATTTGATTAATCTGGTTTCTTTCTTTCTTCTTCTTAATCAGTCTAGCCAATGGTGTGTCGATCTTGTTAATCTTTTCAAAGAACCAGCTTTTGCTTTCATTTATTTTCTGTATGGTTCGTTTATTTTCTATTTCATTTATTTCTGCTCGAACCTTTATTATTTCTTTTCGCCTGGCATTTTGGGGATTTGTTTGTTGTTGTTTTTCCAATTCTCTGAGGCATGATGATAAGTTATCTAGTTGCCATCTTTCTGTCCTTTTCTTATGTGCACTAATTGCTATGAATTTTCCTCTTATGACTGCTTTTGCTGTGTCCCATAGATTCTGGACACTTGTGTACTCATTATCATTAGTTTCCATAAATTTTTTGATTTCAGCCTTAATTTCTTCAGTAGTGAAGAAGTCATTCAGAAGTAGGTTGTTCAGTTTCCATGTGTTCGTGTATTTTCGGGGTTGTGTCTTGAAATTAATCTTGAGTTTAATTCCATCATGGTCAGAGAAGATGCTGGGTACAGTTTCTATGCCTTTGAATCTATAAAGGCTTGATTTGTGTCCTAATATATGATCTATCTTTGAAAAGGTTCCATGTCGGGGTGAGAAAAATGTATATGTTGTGGATGTAGGGTGGAAAGTTCTATAGATATCTGTCAAGCCCATTCCATTTATAGTATCATTTAAGTCCTGTATCTCTCTATTTATTTTCTGTCTAGAAGACCTGTCTATAGGAGATAATGGGGTGTTGAGATCTCCAACAATTATAGTATTTCTCCCTATCTCTCCTTTTAGCTCCAACAGTCTTTCCTTCACATATTTAGGCGCACCTGAGTTGGGTGCATAGATATTTATAAGGGTTATGTCTTCTTGCTGGATTACCCCATTTACTATTATATAGTGCCCTTCTTTGTCTCTTCTTACAGTCTTTGTCTTGAAATCTATTTTGTCTGAGATCAATATCGCTACTCCAGCCTTTTTTTGATTTCCATTTGCATGGAGTATCTTTTTCCAGCCCTTGACTTTTAGTCTATGTATGTCTTTATCCATAAGGTGAGTTTCTTGTAGGCAACAGATAGAGGGTTTCTGTTTTCTTATCCAGTCAGCCAGTCTATGTCTCTTTACTGGAGAATTTAATCCATTGACATTCAATGTAATTATTGATATTTCCGTACCTGATCCTATCATTAAGTGAGCCATTTTCTTGGGATGTCACTGTCTTGATAATGTTTCCTTGTATGAGATTCCATCTCAGCAGACTCGGGAGAAAAACTTTGGAGGAATTCAACCTTGCTGGGCCTTGACGAAGGAAGCTGCCCTGCTGATCGAGGTCTGCACAGCGAGGAGTACGAGTGGCCTTTAGAAGGCGATAGAGGCCCCAGGTGGCAACCAGTAAGAAAGCACAAACCCAGATCTGCAGCCATCAGCGGGCAACCCAGCAACTTTCATGGGGACCCTCTAAATCTGCTAATGTGAAATAAAACAATACACACAAAACAAATGTGTGACTTAGTCTTCCCTTGTTCTTTACTGACTTGGGCACTTTTGAAGAGTACTGGTTAGGGATTTTTGTAGAATGTGCCTAAATTTGAGTTAGCTTGTTCTCCATGATTAGACTGGGGTTAAGAGGTTTTGGAAAGAAACCACAGGGGTGCAGTGCCCTCTTCTCTAACTTCATTGTTCACTCCTGGTGCAAGGCAGTGCATTTCCCTGTCCTGTGATGTCCCTGAAATTAACAACTGGATCTAGATTCTTAGATTGAGATCATCTTATTATAAGATAAAGAACTCACTCAAGAAGGACAAGGGATGTGTTAGTTTCCTAGAGCTCATATAACGAAGTACCACAAACTAGGTGGCTTGAAACAACAGAATGTATCCCCCCACAGTTCTCGAGGGCAGACGTCTGCCATCAAAATGTTGGCAGGGCCATGCTACCTCCGAGGGGTCTAGGTGAGGATCTGTCCTTGCCTTCTCTAGCCTCTAGTAGCCCCAGGCATTCGCTGGCTTGTGGCAGCTTCACTGCAATTTCTGCCTCCATTGTACCGTGGGGTCATCTCTGTGTCTGTGTCTACAACTTCCTCTTCCTATAACGACAACAGTCATATCGGATTAAGGGTCCACCCTACTCCAGCATCACCTCATCTTAACTAACTGTACCTGCAACGGCCCTATTTCCAGCTAAGGTCACCTTCTGAGGTACTAGGTGGTTACAGCTTTAACATTTCTATTTAGAGAACAAGGTCAACCCTTTAAATAGAGTATCTCATAAAACCCAAAGTCAGAAAGCACAGCAAGGCTTTGTGATAGAAAACCAGCAGGATCCGGAAAACCACACTGTCTGTCCTGGTCTGTCCTTCCTATACCTCTATGTACGTCTTCTCTCTCCTTCTGTCTCTGCCAGTCTCTCTCCTTACCAGTTTTCTATGTTGCAGGTGCCTGTGGGCCAACACGCAAACACGCTTAGGCCGTCCTCAACTTCCCACCCCCTCCAGGTTCAAGCACCCACCAGAGATAAGCTCAGAGATCTCAACTCTAAGTTTTAGGGAAAGAAGTCATCTGGCCTGGCTTGATTCTGTATGTTCCCCTTAGTACAACTGGCCAAGGCCAGAACCAGTAATATACAGAGAGCTCTGAATCTTCCAAGGCTCTGTGAAGGACTCGTTTCTGGAGGAGGAGGAGTGGGGTAAAGCAAAAAGTGACCGGCTGAGAAAATAGCAGATGAGACAATAGTCCTGGTAGAGAATGCAAGAGGCATCTATAACACAGAACACAGAGAAAACTGCCCCTGGATTCTCAGAACTGTCTGAGAATTTGAAAGCAGCTGAATTCCCACAGGAAAGACAGGGTTGTGTTAGAGAAATTCTGCATTATAACACTTGTGTCAACTCGATACCTCATCTCTTTGGGAACTTGAGCTATACTGCATATATACTGCCTGTGCCCCTCCTCCTTTTTCCTCATCTCACTAAGCTCAGAAGTTCTAGTTTGTGGCGTCAGACTCATCATCGCTTCTAAAAGGCAGGAGGGACAGTGTCTTAATCAGCTCGGGCTGTTGTAACAAATGACCAGACACTGGTGGCTTAGACAGCAGGCATTCATTTATCATGGTTCTGAAGGCTGGAAGTCTGAGATCGAGGGGCAGTATGGTCAGGTTCTGGGAAAGGCTCCCTCCTGGCTGCAGATAGCTGCCTTCTCATTACACATGTCTCTGGAGAGACAGAGATCATCTCTCTCATGTTCCTTATAAGGGCACTAATTCTTTTCATGGGGAGTTTACTTTCACGACCTAATTACCTCCCAAAAGCCCCACCTCCTACTACCATCACACTGGGGTTAGTCTTCATCATATGCATCTGGAGACAACACAGATACTCAGTTCATAGCAGACAGTGACAGAGCAGAAGGAATGATGGGATTCCTCCTGGGAAGGGTTGGTCTTAAGTTCTGACTGCAAGGCAACATGTTGTTTGTTTGTTTGTTTGTTTTAATATTTTTAAAAGAATTATTCACTTAGTTTATTTATTATCATTATTTTTCAATTTGACCAGAAAGAGGCAGAGAGAGAGAGAGAGAGAAAGCAAGAAACCAGGTCCAGGACTCAAATCACAGTCAGCCATGTGGGAGTTCAGTGTCTTAATCACCACACTACCTTCCAGCCTCAACAGTATGATTTTTAAGCCACCACTGCTGGAATTCTAACCATGGTCAGCTATGTGGGATCTGGCTCCAGTAATTACTAGGCCATAGCGCTGGCCCTTTGGCATCCATTTTATTCACCAAGAATAAGCCCAGCCCAGCATTTCATAAACTGTTACCAAGATTCAAAAGATAGACGAAAAATATGAGCAGGGAGCTGGGGCAGAGGTTTAGAGAAGGCAATGGGGTGCCAAGACACTCAGCCACTGCTTTCCCTTACCGTCTCCTGAATGTGCTCCCTATGGCCCCAGCTGGTGCTATGGGTCACCCCAGACAGAGCTGGCCAATGTCTCCCTGAGTCAAGGCTCTAGGAGACAGGACTGGATTGCTATCTTCCTTCTTCCTGTAGGAATAAGAGATTGCCAAGGCATTCTCTAGCCCAACCACATCTGACAGCAGTATATCTAACTATATGCTAATATATTACTATGGTGATATGAACGCATTTGTTCCTCACACCAACCCTATGTTATCCCCATTTTAAAGATGAAAACAACAGAGGCACAATTTAAGTATTATGCCCAAGATCATTATAGCTGATAAATGGCAATAGATTGCTAACACTAAATCCCTTATGTCTTTGCACTGAGCTAAGCTGCTTCTTAGATAAAATTAGTTGGAGGAGAGTGGCAGAAAAATGGTGGATGCTTTCAGCAGATGTCCCAGAGAAAATTTGTTGTAATTTTCACTGAGAATATCTCAGACTCAAGAATAAAAGCAGTTGTCTACATAATGATTTGCAACAATCAAGACTCTTTTTAATGCAAATTAAACCCAAGTCAAACTTGGCTAAACAAACATATGTATATATGTGTGTGTGTGTGTGTGTGTGTGTGTGTGTATTTGTATGTGTGTTATATATGTGTGTGTGTGTGTGTGTGTGTTTGTGTGAGAGTGTGTGTGTGTGTGTGTGTGTGTGTATCTCCAGGGGTAGATTCAGGCACAGCTGGATCGAGGAATTCTGATAGTCCAAACCGAAATATGTACTTCATCTCTCAGCTCTTTTTCCTGTGTGACTGGCTTCATTTTCAGACAACTCTTTCAACATAGTAGGTATCTGCTACCAACTTAGTAACCACAGTGGACAGACAGCAAAAGTCTCAAGGCTGAAGTTCATTGGCTTGGCTTGCATCTCATGTTCATCCCTGAACCAATCACTGTGGCTATAATACTGGATTTTCTCATGGGCCAGCCCTGGATCACATGATCATCCCTAAAAGGGTGGGTGAAAGAATAGGCCCTCAAAAACCACACATCTGGGGCCAGCAGGTGGCATAGTGGCTAAGGTGCTGGATACCGATGTGGTCAACTGAGTCCCAGGTTCCGTGGCTTGAAACTCAAGTGGACTGTGAGTACGTGCATGCCATAAATCCTGAGAGGAGAATGGAGAAGGCACTGTGGCAATGGTCATCCCACTGTGGGGAGGCAGGGAGTGATTTCTCACTTTCTGTCTCTCTGTCTGGCAAGAGCATACACCCTGTAACAAAAAGATCTCTTAAGGGAAAAAAAAAAAAAAAAAAAAAAAAAAAAAAAAAAACCAGAGCCTGGGAATATGGAGAGGGAAGGGTGATGCTCACATAGTTCACAATTAGACTAATACAGGAACCCACAGTCAGAGTGAATGCTGTCTGTAAATACCCAATGTGGCTATAGCTGTGTGTGTTAGCTGATTGTTTGGTATGTCTGTCCCCAACCCTATTCATTTGGTGAATGCCTACTTACTGTTCAAGACCCAGCCCAAGAATCTCCACCACTATAAGCCTTTACTTCCCCACCTCGCCCTGCTCCAAGTATTTTAGTCCCTCAGTGGAACCACTTGTAGGCCTTTAAATTCTCCCTTTACAATTTCACACGCTCTCCCAAGTTTTGGGTTTTAAATCTGTGAGTTCTAGATTTGGGCCTGTCTGGAGCTGGATGTATCCCCAGCATCTAGTGAGTGGACATTCACATGGAAAGTATTTGGTAACTATCTGATGAATGGATGGACAGTTGGATAGATAGAATAGTAAGCAAAGATTTGAGTCTTCCCATGGAACCACAAGGTAAAGGCAAAGAAAGGAGAAGTACAAGGAGCAGAAGAGCAACAGAGCAGGTCAGACAAACTGAAAAGAGTATCCATATGAAAGTTACCTGCACAACAATGAAAGGGTTATCCCAGTTTTGCAGATTCAGTAAATGGTGGGGAAGCTTTCTCAAATAACATCCAGCAGAAAGAAGAGGTAAATTTTTGCAAAAATATCAAATTAATAACAAAAATTTATCTTCAAGAGACAAGACTGGAGTTAATCCCTTAAAGAAGGCAGGAAAATGTAGGCCAGGTATTTGGTATATCATCAGGGTCTTCCAACATGTGCCTGTTGCCCCAGCAGAAAGCAGAGAGCTCAAGTCCATATTGGCCAAGAAAAGACTCTAAGAACCCAAAGGGATTGGAGAGCCCAGTTTCGGATGTCTTGATACCTTACAGGACACACCAGCCTCATGTTACCTAGCTCCAGCAAAGAAAAAAAGAAAAGAGAGAGAAAGAGAGAGAGACCCATCCCTTAAGATAAGCCTCAATTACCTTGACGCTTTGTGGCTATCACTTTAGAGAAGTATAATGCCACCAATGATTAATACTGCAATGTAGCCACACAGCAAATGCTCATAAATAACCCCTGAGCATAAATACCAAGAAAACCCAGACTTAGCATGGCTTCATATACATTTAAGATTTTTGCTAAATTGGCTCTTGATAAAGCATGTGGCCACCTTCATCACAAACATTAGTCTCCTCCTGAACCTAAAATTAGAAGCCTCAGCTGCCAGTGGTTGAGTACAGGTCTCACTGCCTGCTGAGATTCCTCTCTCGTTTATCTTCTGCAGGGAACCTTTCAAGTACTCACCAGCTCTCTGTCAGCTGGCCCGAAGGGAGGGCAACAGGTAGCAAGAAGGGCCAGCTAGAATATGAAGAGTCAGTGACTGAGGGACAATGCTGGAGACTGTGGAGCTGGCTGGTCCCTAGAAAGCTTCCTGCAGAAGGTCTAGCATGGGGAACTCAGACTCCCACAGAGAAGACAGTGGCTTGGCAGAATTACAGGCCAGATCCAGTGCCAGATTCTGAATTTTGATGGGATCTCTAACAATTTTTCTAAATGATTCATTTTGACAACACATCCACAAGCCCTACTAATCAGAATGATGCCTGAAATGAAAATGAAAGGTAACACATCATCACTGGGATAAGAATTCTGAAGAAAAAAAAAAACAAAAACTGGCTGCTGTAGAGTGGTCTGTGGGAAGGGGAAATCCAAGTGTACTTCCCTGAAGTCATAGCGTTGAAGCTAAGACTGAAGAGACAACAAGGAGTTATTAGCCAGGTATAAAGAGAAAGAAAAGCATTTATACAGAAATAACAAAGTGTGCAAAGGCCCTGGGGTGAGAATGTCAATGGATTGGAGGGATGGTAAGTTGGAAGGGATGGGAGAGTTTG
This sequence comes from Tupaia tana, assembly GCA_026018925.1. Lineage (NCBI taxonomy): Eukaryota > Metazoa > Chordata > Mammalia > Scandentia > Tupaiidae > Tupaia > Tupaia tana. Next base: position 71,624,825 of record JAKSZU010000016.1, read on the forward strand.
GTCCGCAAGAGGAGCTGGGGAGACAGGCAGGCAGGACCAAGCTCAGGCCAGGCTGGGTAAACCCTGTTAAGGACATGTGTTCACAGACACTCATCAACACTTTGCAGGATGCTAATATTTGTCAGGTTTGGAAATACATTCTTCTCTACTAGAATGTATACTCCTTCAAGTGAATAGTCTTTGGCTCTCAATTGTCACCTAGAACAATGCAATGTTCTCCAGCTCCCCCCACACAAATTACTGGTGACTGCTCCTTAACAGATTAGCTAAAAAATGGTAGTCTCATTTTTTATGACTAAATAGTATTTCATAGTGTATATGTGCCACACACTTTTCCAATCCATTCATCTGTTTGTGGACACTTGGGTTGGTTTCACATTAGTTGTGACTAATCCCACAATAGGTGGGAAAAATTTTTTTGTATGCTATAATGATATATAGTAAATGAATGTGAATAAGTAAAAAGAAAAATAAATAAATAAATAAATGGTGGTCTTCATCTAAATAACTGTTGTCAGAGGTCCCCAAGACTACCCTCAATGATTTGCTAGAAGGACGCACAGAACTCAAGAAAACCCATTATAAGCATAAACCATTATACGCATGGTTAATCTGTATTCTTTCACTGAAATTAAATTAAATTAAAATTTGCAAAGGGAAAAGGTACATAGGACAGAGTCTGAGAGAGACAAGAAGTAAGCTCCCAGTTGTCCTCTCGCCATGGGGTCATAAAATCAGCTCCTCATTCTCCAGGTAATAATGTGTGGCAACACACACATATCTCATTTTATTGCACTTCACTTTACTGAGCTTCACTTTATTATGTGTTTTATAAATGGAATGAATTGCTCTGGCAAGCCTGCATCAAGCAAGACTGTCAGGTCATTCTTCCAACAATGTGTGCTTGCACCACGTCTCTGTCACATTTTGGTAATTCTCACAGTATTTCAAACTTTTTATTGTAATCATATCCATTATGGTGATCTGTGTTCAGTAATCTTTGATATTACTATTGCAGTTTTTTGAGGCACCACAAACCATGCCCATATATGACTACAAACTTAATCAGTAAATGTGGGTTCTGACTACCCCACTGGCTGGCCATTCCTCCAACTCTCTACCTCTCCTCAGGGCCCTGTTCCCTGAGACACAATAATACTGAAATTATGGTGGGCTCATCTCATGGCCTGGTGGTTAAAAGAGTTGGATCCCACGTAGTCCCTGCATTTTACTTAAAAAAGAAAAGAAAAAGTATGTGTGTGCATGCCCAAACTCCCAATAGGATGGAGAAATGGAGGAAATGGAGGAGAAGGGATTGACAAATGACCATACATCATGGGGGGGGTGGGGAGCAGGGTTCTCCCTCTTTCTCTCTCTAGCAAGTGCATGCACACTCTTTCAAGTGTGTGTGTGTGTTTCTACACACACACACACACAGAGAGAGAGAGAGAGAGAGAGAGAGAAATTAGGCCAACTAATAGCCCTACAATAGCCTCTAGGTGTTCAAGTGAAAGGAAGTGTTACTCCCTCACTTTAAGTCAAGAAACTATCAAGTTTAGTGGAGAAGACAAAGCAAAAGCTGAGACCAGGTGAAAGTTAGGCCTCTTGTATCAGGTAGCCAAGTTATAAATGTGAAGGAAAAGTTCTTGAAGGAACACATGAATGATAAGAAAGCAAAACAGTCTCATTGGTAATATGGAAAAAGTTTTAGTGGTCTATATATAAGCTCAAACCAATCACAATCTTTAGCCAAAGCCTAATCCAGAGCAAAGTCCTAACTCTCCTCAATTCTATGAAGTCTGAGAGAAGTGAGGAAGCTGCAGAATACACGTTTGAGGCTAGCAGAGGTTGTTTCATGAGGTTTAAGAAAGAAGCTGTCCCTTCAAAATAAAAGTACAAAGCAACAAGTGCTGATGTAGAAGCTACAGTGAGTTATACAGAAGATCTAGTTAAGATAAGTAATGAAGATGGCTACACGAAACTACAGATTAGAAAGAAAACTTTTACTGAGAGAAGATGCCACCCAGGACTTTCATAGCTGGAGAGAAGGAGTCAATTTCTGGCTCCAAAGCTTCAGAGCTTCAAAGGACAGGCTGACTTTTTTATGGGCTAAGGAAACCAATGACTTTAAATTGAAGCTACTCCTCACTTCAAATTCAAAAAGTTCTAGGGCCTTTAAAAAATTATTCAAAATCTACTCTGCTGTGCTCTATAAATGAAACAACAAAGCCTGAGTTATAGCACATCTGCTTATAGCATGATTTACTGAATAGCTCAAACCCCATGTTGAGACCTACTGTTCCGAAAGAGTCCTTTCAAAATAGTTCTGCCAGTTGACAATATTCCTGGTCACCCCACAGCTCTGATGGAGATGTGCAAGGAGATCAGTGTTGTTTTTATACCTACTAACACAGCAACCATTCTGTAGCCCAGGGACCAAGGAATCCTTTTGACTTTAAAGTCTTTTTATTTAAGATACATTTCATAAGGTTTTAGCTGCCATAGATGGTGATTTCTTTCATGGATCTGGGCAGAGCAGATTGAAAATCTTCTGGAAAAGGCTCACTATACTAGATGCCATTAAAACAAAATTTGTAATCCATGAAGGAGGTAAAAATATTAACATTAACAGGAGTTTTAGAAGTTGATTCCAAACCTCAGGGATGACTTGAAGGGTTTCAAGACTTCTGTAGAAGAAATAATCAAAGATGTGGTAGAAATAGCAAGAGAGCTAGAATTAGAAGTGGAGCCTAAAGATGTGACTGAATTGATTAAATCTCATGATCAAACTAGAACAAATTAGCAGTTGCTTCTTACAGATGAGCAAAGAATCTCAAGATTCTATCTTGAGATGAAATCTATTCTTAGCGAAGATGCTATGAACAATGTTAAAATGACAACAAATGATTTAGAATACTATAAAAATAAGGTGATAAAATAGAATCAGGATTTGAGAGAACTGAAAAAAGTTCTAGGGGGCCAGCAGGTGGTGTATTGGTTAAGGCACTGGACTCCCACGTGGTCAACTGCGGTTTGAGTTCTGGATCCAGCAACTTGAAACTCACACCAGGTGTGTGTGTGCGTGTATGCCCCAAATCCCGAGATAGTGTAGAAAGGATTGCGGCCTGGCCATCCCCCCTTGGGGTGATTGCTCCCTCTCCCTCTCCCACGTCCTCTCCCTCTCCCTCTCCCTCTCTCCAACAAGTGCACATGCCCTAGAGAAAAAAAAAAATCTCTTGAAAAAGAAAAAAAAAGAAATTCTACTCTGAGCAAAAAATTATCAAACATCATCACATGTTACAGAGAAATTTTTCATGAAAGGGAAAGTCTATCAAAGCAGTAGATTTCATTGTTGTCTTATTTTAAGAAACTATCATAGCCACTCCAACACCTCCACCAGTCACCCAGATCAGTTAGTGGCCATCAACATTAAGGTAAGACCATCTACCAGCAAAAAGATGATGACTCATTGAGGATTCAGATCATAGCATTTTTTAGCAATGAATTATTTTTTAATTAAGATATGTTTTATTTTAAGAAACAATACTATTGAACATTTTTTTGAGAGGTTTTTGCTATAGGGCACGTGAGCTCGCCAGACAGACAGAGAGAGACAGAGAGATAGAAAGCGAGAAATCACCCCCCAGGGGGGATGGCCACGCCGCAATCCCTTCTCCTCCATTCTCCTCCTGGGATCTTGGGCACGCACGCACACGCGCCCAGCGTGAGTTTAAGCCACTGGGTCCGGGACTCGAACCTCGGTCGACTACGTGGGAGTCCAGTGACATAGCCATTACGCTAACTGCTGGTCCCACTATCGAACATTTAATAGACTATGGTTCTATGTAAATGTAACTTTTATATGCACTGAAAAAACCAATAAATTTGTGTGACTCATTTTATTCAATATTTGCTTTACTGTGGTCATATGAATTGAACCCACAATATTTCTGAGATATGCCTAAATATAGAAAGCACAGCCAACCAGAGCTCAGTAATCCTTAGCATCCAGGGTCCTTATTGGGGTTTGGTTACATAGCCATGGAGCATCTACATGGCTGATCTTCTTTACTCAGTCTCTAGTTCACCCAGAGGTCAAACTGAAACCACGTGGTCTAAGGCCTGATGCAAACAAAAACGGTGTTTATCATAAATCACATTGTTAGCATAGACCATTTGTTATAGACTAAAGCCCCAGGTAAACAAAGATATTCCTGTGGGGCAGAATATTTCAAAAGTCCTAGAGGTTATCTCCCAGGAGCCAGCCCAGGGCAGGAGCTTTCTCTGAAATGTGCAGGCTGTGAATTCCTCTGCTCACTCAGTCAAGCCCCCACTGCACAGGGACAATACAGAGAAGAGAAAGATGAAACACTCTAGCTTATGGGTAGCAAATCAAACCAAGACACATTCAGGTAGAACTGGGACACACCTCCACTCCTACAAAGAACCTACTAGCTGAGCAATAGGAACATCCACTTTTTCCCAGGGGTACTTGAGGATATGTGCCCCTCAGAAGGTCAGAGAGGTAACTTCTCTGCTCCACACCCTGACATGTGGTCATGTTCATAAGCCTGTCAGGGGTCTGGGTTTCCAGGAAGACAGACCCTTTGGTGGAGATCTGCATGTAGCGGGTGGACTGGGAGCAGCACCTGCAGGAATGTGAGGAAAGTGGCCCCAGGCAAAGGGAGCAATGGTACTGAGGAGCAGCTGATATACATAGTGGAGAAATCCCACTTGGACCCTTGAAACTGGAGATCCCTCCAAAGATGTCCCAGGTCAAGAGAAGAAACATGACCTTTGTAACCCTCAAAGGACCAGTCACTGGATACAGGATGCATTTGTGGGGAGAGAAGATGTCCTAGAACTAGGTATCCTCCTTCAGCCAGATGCATGACTTCCCTAGGAGCTTGAGGAGCCAGCTCTCCCAGCAGCAAGGGCAAGGAGTGACTCAGCGGTGCTTCCTACAAAGCACCCACTGCAAAGGCTGTGACCAAAGTGGGAAGAGAAAGACACAAGAAACCTTGAGTTGACTAAGGTTTAAAACCCAGGTTGACTGCAGAATCTAAGGGGCTAGGTTTTAAACCAGATGGGTCTTGGCTTACCTCGATTTGGCCAGCCTTAGTGTTGTATCACATAATACAGTTGCACACTTAATAGACTACAGTATAGAGGAATAATGTAAAGGTATGGCTCTCGGAAAAAGGACAGGGTAGGACAATGAAGTTTAGGATGAAGAATGATATCTGGGGCCAGCAGATAGCATAGAGTTTAAAGTGCAGTACTGTTGACCATGGCTTGAGTCCCAGAGCTGGCAGCTTGAAACATGCCAGATGCATGTGCATGCATGACCAATGTCCCAAGAGAAGGGATTGTGGCATGGTCATCCCCCTGGGAGGTGATCTCTCACCTTCTATCTCTCTAATGAGTGCATGCACCCTATAGCAAAAATCTCCCCCCCCCAAAGAAGAAGAAGAAGAAGAAGAAGAAGAAGAAGAAGAAGAAAGAGAGAGAGACATAGAGACAGAGAGACAGAGAGAGAGGAAGGAAGGAAGGAAGGAAGGAAGGAAGGAAGGAAGGAAGGAAGGAAGGAAGGAAGAGAGAGATGTTAAAGGAGGAGCCAACATCTCTTTCATAAGCCCTCCATGCCTCAGTTTGCTGAAAGAAAGAAAGACAGAGACAGAGGGAGGGAGGGAGGGAGGGAGGGAGGGAGGGAGGGAGGGAGGGAGGAAGGAAGGAAGGAAGGAAGGAAGGAAGGAAGGAAGGAAGGAAGGAAGGAAGGAAGAAAGGAGAGAGAAAGATAACAGGCCTTGCCGGCAGGGTAACTATAAATATGTAGTAGTTTATCTGGGAGCACAGTCTCAATGGCACATTCTGAAGCCCCAAATATGCTCAACAGATAGCACTTCCATCTGTCTTGTCTGAAGAAGCTGGGGTGGAGAAGGGCAAGCACAATATCTGTGAATGTCATTGAGCTCTTATACAGGGTATCCCCTGCATCAATATGACCTCCTTGAAGGAAGTAATGAAGAAAACTTTCCTTTTAAACAAGAAGGCTTGATGTTTTAAGTGCACATCCTCTTTGCCCAACAATTCTACTTCTAGACATGAATCCTACAGTTGATGCATACGTACGTACCCGGATGGACAGTCAAGCAGAAATTACAGAAGAAAATGGCAAGTTCTCCTTGTCTGTCCATCTGGATGCAGGTGTATGTGTTTACCTGTACAACGCATGTCTGAATGTTCACCATGAGGGAACTGGGTAATTTATACACAGCCCTGCACTGGAATACTGCAGCTGTTACAAAAAATGAGGCACCTCTCTATGTACTGATAAGAAATGACCCCAAAGATACATTGTTGAGTGAAAAGGTAAAGATGCTGAGCAATCTGTATGTTGTCTAATCATCTGTACTTTTTAAAGTTGGAAAGAGACTACATGAATGTAAATTCTTTTATATAAATAGGGTTCTCTCTGGAAGGTTTCAAGAGAACCCAGTAACACCTGTGACCTTGGGCAAGGGCCACCAGTGGTTGGGATGGGAAGGAGATTTAATCTTCATCGTGTAGCTTCTTAGTACTGTTTAATTTTTTTTAACCATATGCACACATTCCCTATTCAAAATAGAATTTTTTTTAACTAGAAACAATGAAAATTCTTATAGGCATGCACACTAAATGAATTAGCCTTTTCTATAGTTTCCACATGCATTTAAATTTGCAAGCATCCTGGCCTCCAAGATTGATTGGCTGTAAATTGAGAACCTCAGCAATTTCCTGTCACAGGGACAGATGTTGACATTGTGCCTGTGATTTTTCACAGATGTTTGCCTTCCAGCATCTTTAAAATCGGGTTTCTCTGTCAATTTGGAAATCCCAAATTTCTCATATCAAATCAAGATGACAGGAATATTCAAAACCATTAATACATTTTGGGGAACCAGCAGTTAGCATACTGGCTGTGTCGCTGGACTCCCACGTAATTGACCGCAGTTCGCATCCTGGACCCAGTGGCTTAAAACTCATGCCGGGCGCGTGTGCGTGCGTGCCCAAGATCCCGAGAGGAGAATGGAGGAGGATTGCGGCGTGACCATGCCCCCTGGGGGGGGGTGATTTCTCGCTTTCTGTCTCTATGTCTCTCTCTGTCTGTCTGGCGAGCGCACGCACCCTATAGCGAAAAACCTCTCAAATAAAAAAACCATTATCACATTTTGAAAGAGTTTATGGGTAGCAACTAGCAATAGAAAGAGAGTTTAAGGAGGATCCAACAGCTCTTTCATAAGCCCTCCTTGTCACCCCAATGCCTCCGTTTACCTAAATCAGCCAGCTGGAGAGGAAATTTGCTTCAATACATAGATGTGGGCTTTGGAACCTGAGCAGCCAATGGTTCTAATTTGGGTCCACCCCTTCCCTCTTTAGCTATGAGCCTCTGGGATCCATTAACTTGCCTAGTCCTTCACTTTCACCTATAAAATGGAGATAATATTCCTCACCTTGCAATGTGATTTTGCAGTAAAGTGATACAACAATTGAAAAATGGCTTTTCCTGATTTCTAAGACATGGAATCAACCCAAATGTCCACAAATGGATGAATGAATTGAAAAAGTGGGGCACATATACTCCATGGAATACTATTCAGCCATAAAAAGCAACAAGGCCCTGGAATTTGATAGAAAGTGGACAAATATGGAAGATCTGTTGCTGTGTGAAGCAAGTCAGGCTATGAAAGAGAGATATTGTATGTCTCCACTTAACATATACCTACTATCAGCACTCTATGGCAGAGACTGAAAGACTGGAGGACATACAAGCATTAAAAATTATCAAGGATACTAGAGCCAAGATGGAAAGAGGTGGGGAGGGAAGAGTTTAGGAAAGGAAGTTTGGAGAAAAAATTGGAGAGGTAAGGCATTTGTGGGACGTGGATATGGTTTATTATTTGTTGATGAGGAGGTGCATATGTTCTCAACTGGGCTGGACAGAGGTGTGTGACACGCTGGCTAAAGTGTCACAATCTAAATAATGTATAGTGATTAAATGTACAAATAATAATTAAAATTAATAAATAAAAAATTTAAAGGGACCAGCAGGTGGCATGGTGGTTAAGGCACTGGACACTCCCACATGGCCAACCATGGTTCAAATCCTGGACCCAGTGGCTTGCTTTCTCACTTTCTCTCTCTCTTTCTCTGTCTCTCTCTGATCAAACTAAATAAATGAATAAATAAAGTTAAATAATTCTTTAAAAATTTTAAAAAGAATATAACACAAAAATGGAGGATAGTCTGTTGATGATATGTGTATGTGATGATAACTTTTTTTTTTTGAGAGGTTTTTCACTATAGGGCGTGTGCGCTCGCCAGACAGACAGAGAGAGACATAGAGACAGAAAGCGAGAAATCACCCCCCAGGGGGATGGTCACGCCGCAATCCCTTCTCCTCCATTCTCCTCTCGGGGTCTTGGGCACGCATGCACACACGCCCGGCGTGAGTTTTAAGCCACCGGGTCCGGGACGCGAACCGCGGTTGACTACGTGGGAGTCCAGCGACATAGCCATTACGCTAACTGCTGGTTCCGTGTGATGATAACTTTTTAAAAATTTTAAAAATTGAAAAATATTTTAAAAAATGGCTTTTCCCTTTAACCCTCTCTTCTCCTTTGTGTCCCTGTTTTGCTATAAGGCATCAGAGGTTCTTATGGCATCCCCAGGTTTCCTCATCATTGAAATACCAAGTGGCATCTCTATATTGACTTGTGTCTCCTCCCTTTAAGGTTCTGCTTCCCCTGACAACAGACAGGGATATGATCCACCAATAAAAACCAAACAGCTGCTGAGGTCTGCAGCTTAACTAAAAAAGTTCAAAATGCATTGAACACTTACTATGTAAGCTCTTTACAGACAGTATACCTGTATCATACCACAAAATCTTCTCAATAGCAGCAAGGCACTGTTTTTTCTCCTTTATAGGAGAGAGAGAGGGAAAAGGAGAGAGACAATGAGAGATATTTTTGCAGGGTCTTGCTGTGATGTAATCCTTCTACCCCAGTTTCCTGATTAGCTAGGATTATGAGTGTGCTCAGATCGGCCTGGGAACCGAACCTGGGCTTCCCATGCAGCTTTCAGTCTCCCATACAGGGGTGCCATCTGTGCACTAAGGTGGCTGAGCCAAAAAGGCACTGTTATCATTCCCCTTTGATGCATGTTGAATTGAGCACTGGAGGCAGTGTGATTTGTCAAACATCTGGCCAGGAAATCTACAAGTCTGAGCCCCGATCACAAGCACATCTTAAGTTCAAGCTCCCCACTTTGGGATTATTACTGGGCTGTTGTATTCCTCAGATAGATACAGTGCTGTAGTTAATTCTGCTCGGATGGTAGAGTGCAATTATTGAGCTGGCGCTCTGAGGTAGGCAGCCACGGACAATTTGAGGCACATCTCAGCATCTACACTGCCTCATCTGCTGCATGAGGGCTGGCCTGATGCACAGCAGTCGAGCTGCGCGGGAGACGCTAGATCCCACATGGCCAACCAGCTCTCAGGTACCAGCCTCAGGGCCTTGAAAAAACATATCAGACACACATATGCCAGGATCCTGACAGGACCAAGGCCTGTTAGCTGCATGACCCGGCCCCATTGGGAGAAGAGGGTTCTCTATATCCCTCTTTCTCTCTTTCTCAATGGACCTTCTGGTATTTTTTTAAAAAAGGTTGAGAATAGCAAAAATGCCAGGGTGATTTTTGGCAAAGGACATGCTGTGAACTGAACATTTGCAACCCCCACCCTATTGATATGTTGAAGCTTTCATCTCCAATGTGATAATATTTAGACATGGGTTTTTAAGGGGTAATTAGGTTTAGGTGAGTCATGAGGTCTTCATGATGGGATTAGTTTCCTTACTGGAAGAGACACTCGAGATCTCACTCTCGGGCTCTCTCTCTCTGTCCACTATGTAAGCATGCAGCAAGAAGGCGGCTGCCCACAAGTCAGGAAGAGGGTCCTCAGTGCAAAACCGAATCAGCCAATGCCTTAATCATGGAATCTTCCCAATATCTAGAACTGTGATAATAAATTCCTATTGTTTATGACAATTCATCTGTGGTAGTCTGTTCCAGCAACCTGAGCAGACTCAGACAGTAATGGAGGTCGATCCTGTTCCAACTGTTCTCCTTTTCAGTGCTCACCTTGGGCAAGGCAAATAGGACACAGAAGGGAAACTCATCTCAAAGATGCTGGCTTTTCTGTGCTAATCCCACTCACTGCTAGTATTGGAAAGACATGAAGTCAAACAGAATCATGTCCTTGAGAACACACAATGAGAAAACTTACTGAAGGTATACATACACTCACATGAGGAAGGAGGTTTTTAGTTTGTTTTCTTTTTTTTCCTTGACTAAACAATTTAGAGCACATTTAAGACAATATGAGTTTGGAATCTTTTTTTTTTTTTTTTTGGAGAGGTTTTTGCTTTTTTTAGGGCACGTGCGCTCGCCAGACAGACAGAGAGAGACAGAGAGACAGAAAGCAAGAAATCACTCCCCAGGGGGGATGGCCACGCTGCAATCCCTTCTCCTCCATTCTCCTCTTGGGATCTTGGGCACGCACGCACACGCACCCAGCGTGAGTTTTAAGCCACCGGGTCCAGGACTTGAACCACGGTTGACTACATGGGAGTCCAGAGACATAGCCATTACACTAACTGCTGGTCCCTGAGTTTGGAATCTTATAGCTTGATTCTTATTTACTTGGCAGGTGGCATGATGGTTAGGGTGCTGGACTCCCACATGGTCAACCATGCTTTGAATACCCGACCTGGCATCTTGCTCTCTCACTATCCCTCTCTCTTTCTCTGTCTCTCTCTGGTCAAATTTATAAAAATATTAATGATGAATAAAATTAAATTAACTCTTTAAAAATTTTATTTAGTGATAAATAATAATCACCATTATAATGCTGATGTTTGTTGAATGTGTGCCACACACTGTGTGTTCAGTATATTTTATGCCTTATATCATTTAATCCTCATAATATTATCACCACCTATGTTTGGGTTTTCCAGAGAAGCAGAATCAATAGGAAGTTGATTGTCTTAAACAGTAGAAACACACATAAACAAGCGTGTGTAAACACAAATAAATACAGAGTTCGTTAGCTTTGCCTTGGCAAAACAAACATGCGCACTTGTAAGAAAGAAAGAAAGAAAGAAAGAAAGAAAGAAAGAAAGAAAGAAAGAAAGAAAGAAAGAAAGAAAGAAAGGGAGAGAGAGAGAGAGAGAGGGAGGGAGGGAGGGAGGGAGGGAGGGAGGGAGGAAGGGAGGAAGGGAGAAAGAAAAAAGAAAGAAAGAAAGGAAGGAAGGAAGGAAGGAAGGAAGGAAGGAAGGAAGGAAGGAAGGAAGGAAGGAAGGAAGAAATCACCACCCAGAAGGGATGGTCATGCTGCAGTCTCTTCTCTTCCATTCTCCTCTTGGGATTTTGGGCACACATGCACGTTTTCCAAGCCACCAGGTCTAGGACTGAAACTGCGCAGTCAGCCTTGTGGGATCCAGCCACCTTAACGTCCACCCCTGCTGGCCCCTGGAAAGAGAGTTATTATAAGGACTTGACTCATGCAATATTGAAGGCTGACAGGTTCAGACTCTGCGGGGGGGGGGGGGGGGGGGGGGCAACCAGTCTTTTAGTTAGAGTCCAAAGGCAGGACAAAGCTGCTGTCCCAGTCTGAAAGACCTAGCAGGAGAAATTATTTTGCTTGGGAGAGGGTCAGTACTTTGTTCAAGTCAGGACTTCCAGTGATTAGAAGAGGCCCAAAACATTAGGGTGGGCATTCTACTTAACTTAGTGACAAAAATGTTAATCTCATTCAGAAATGACCTCACAGGAACACCAAGAATATTATCTTATCAAATATCTGAGCACTCTGTGGCCCAGTCAAGGTGGCATATAAAACTAACCATTCCACCACTCTTTTACGAAGAAGAAAAGTGAAGCTCAAAGAGGGAAAGTCACTTGCCCGAAGTCACAGAGCTTCTAGTAAGTGATGGGAGCAGAGCTAGACCAAGGACTCTCATTCTACAGTAATAACAGAAAATCCTAGTGGAATTTTCCATCAGAATAAACTGCCTGCTAGGACCAGCAGATGGCATAATGGCTTACATCGCTGGACTCCCACGTGGTCAATAGTGGTTCGAGTTCTGGACCCAGCAGCTTAAAACTCACACTGGGCATGTGTGCGTGCATGCCCAAAATCCTGAGAGGAATATGGAGAGAAGGGATTGTGGTTTGGCCATCCCCCCGGGGGGGGGGGGGGTGATTTCTCACTTTCTGTCTCTCTGGCAAGCACATGTGCCCTATAGCAAAAATCTCTCTCAAAAAAAAAAAAAAAAAAAAAGAATAAACTGCCTGCCCAGCCCCAACAAGCTGGTCACATGCAATGCCTCTGAGAAAACTGTGGCAGAAAAACCAACCTAAGGAAGGGAAAGCTGGAAATGCCAGTTTTGCCAAGGTAAAGGGGAGGATCTATCATGCTACCTAAAGGAAAAGTAAACCACAGCCACTTTCCAGGGAGAAAGGGCAGAGTCTCAGTCTGACAAAGGCTATGGGCTGGGCATGAGTGATCATCGGCCCCGGCTGCAATTTCATTGTGAAGGAAAGAATCACTTAGAACTGAGCTACAGATAAAAGTTTGAAGGACTTAAAACTTCTGCCCAGACAACAGCATCCATGCAGGAAGTCTGTCTGGCTTTACCTGCTAACCAAAGGATAATAGGAGGTGAGGAGGCAGTTGCTCCCCAAGGAGGCATCCATTTATTCTACTCTACCAGGTGCCTGTGTTGATACTTCTGTGTCTCAAATCTAATCAGAGGCCCAGACTCTGTATTCTAAGAAGCATATTCCAGCAACCTGAAAGGAATTTAAAAGCAGTTCTCCATACGTCAACTCGAAGAATGCCAGAAGACAGGGGTTCTCAGCACCATCAGAGCCAATGTCCCCCTGTTTAAACCAACAATTTAAAAGCTCTTCCCATCTTGGAAGGAAACATATTGATAATATAATCTATCTACCCTAATTTTAACCAATCACTATTGTGTCCTAACTATATCAAAAAGACAATAATGAAATAATACAGATTTCCATTAGGAAAGACAAAGCAAAAAAGCTGGATGCTTGCACAAATGTGTTGATAACTGTGAAGAGGACAGTCACAAATTCAAACTGAGCAGAGTGGTGTTACTAGGCATCATGGAGAGTGCTATGGTTTTCCAAAATGGCAGCTCCTTCTTAATAAAGTCCCACTCACAAGTACAATCTTCTTTTAATCTATGCTATAGCTGCATTCCTGGAAACTTCAGCAGTATTCATTTAGTGTTCATATGTAAAACAGAATAAGGTCATAGACTGAGATCATCATAAATCGTTTCCTAATCCATAAGAACGCCTAGTAGATCATGCAAGTAACAAACAATTTGGAAAATACACACACACACACACACACACGAAGGATCTTCAAAAAGTTCAGTACTTTTAAATGCATAGATTTCAAAAAATTTTGCAACAAAATAAATTTGTACTTTAATTTGATTTTTCTACTAACTTTCAGAAGTCTCCTATACATATATGTGTGTATGCATATGTGTGCATGTGTATACATACATATTTTTTAGGACATCTAACAAAGCTGTCTCCTACTGTAAGTGACTCCCCCATCTAACATAATTAGGACAATCCAAAACTCTCCACAAATAAAAACAAACAACAACAACAACAAAAAAAACTACACCACAATGGGTAATTCAGTCCCCAGTGAGAACCTCCATAGAGAATCCAATTCCTAACCCCCAATGATATTCTTAAAGTCCCCTTTCCTGCCTCCCAGTTCTCCTGCACATCCCATTTTCCCTAGGATAGACACCAGAGATCTCTCTGACCCTGACAATGCTGAGCTTGCCTTCCATCTCCTTTCCCAACACCGTGGCTCCAATCCTTACGAATGATCTCACCATGGAAAGAACATTTATGTCAGGCCCTGAATTAGACCTTGGAGATAAAACAGTTCTTGGTACCTGCTAGTATGATCATTAAGATAATTATTATATTTGTCTCTTCCATGAGCAAGAGAAACAAGCACCCCCAATAGAATTCTCATACCACAATCTACCCCCAGCCCTACCCAGCCAGGATCACCAGTGCACACACATGACTAGCATGTACAGAAAGACTTTGGGGCATGGACCTGGGACTTTCCCATGTGGCTCAGCATCACAGAGCGTTGCACCCCACTGTACTACGATAGCTAGCAAGCGTAACTATTTAGGCCATGGGTCCACAGACTACAGCCAGCAGGCCAAATCTGGGCCACCTCTTTTCCTATAGCCTGAAAACTAAGACTGGACTTTATGTTTTAAATGGTTGAAGGGAAATATTAAATGAAGAATAATATGTCATGACATAAAAATAACATGAAATTCAAATTTCAGAGATCATAAAGTTTTATTGGCACACAGCCAAGCCCATAGATTTCCAGATTTGCCTGTGTTACGCTCATGCTTGACAGCAGAATTGAGTAGCTAAGACGACATGGCCTAGAAAGCCTCAAATATTTACTGTCTGGACCTGGACCTTTACAGAGTTTGCTGATGCCTGGTTTAGACAACTGAACTAGCACTTTCAAACGCCTACTATGTACCAGATACTAAGGTTATACAAAAAGCAAACCTTACAGGGAATATCACTTCTCAAAAAAAATTGTTTTAATATTTTCTTAAAGAATTATTTATTTATCATCATTATTATTTTAATTTTCTAAGAGTGTGTGCACTCACCAGAGAGAGAGAGAAAGTGAGAGAACAAGCCTCCAGATCCAGGACTTGAACCACAGTCAGTCTTGTGGGAGTCCAGTGCCTTAACCACCGTGCCACCTACTGGCTCCCCTACTCAAAAATTTTAAGAGCATGTTATTTAGAAGTATATAGACTCAGGGTCCCATCTGAGTCTATAAATCTATTTCTTTTTTGAAAAAAGTGTATTTTATTTCTTTCACGAGAGACAGAGAGAGAAAGAGAAAGAAGTATCCCCAATAAGGTACTTACCCCACGATCTTCCCCGGCCTCAGCCTGCCTGGATCATGGACATGCCAACATGCTTGGTACACACAGGAAGGTTCTGGGACATGAATCTCAGACACTCCCATGTGGGCCCAGCCTCATAGAGGGTCACGGTACTGCTATGCCACCGTCTGGCCCCTGAGCCTGTTTCTTGAGCTCCATTTCCTCACCTATAAAGCAGGGGCTATGGATTACCACCTCATGTGGCCATCCGGATATCAAATGAGACAACCTGTACAAAGTGTCTCAAACAGAGAAAAGAGATGAGCAAGTAATAGCTCCTTTCTGCCTCATCCTCACTGCCCACACATGCCAAGAAAGCAGGTGAGACTGAGTGAGGGAGGGCATATCCTCCTCATCTAAATGTTTCCTTGTTAGAAAACATCTTTCTTAACATCCTTTCGTACATAAAATATCCCTGTTAGAGGAATATGAAAAGACCCTAACCTACAGTGAGATGGAAGTAAGTCTGCGATCTCGCAGCAGAACCATTTCAGTCTGCCTCTATACCGATCTAATATTGCCCCCCTCAAAAATAATAATAATAATAATAACATGGAAGTTGGGAAGTGGAAACTTCATCCTCTGGAGTTTTCAAAAACTAATTCAGTTGTAATCACAGAAGATTGAAACTAGAATTCATGACACATTTCTCTTCCTCCTGGGCAGATGAATCCATGATTTGTATTTGATTTTAAATGTGATTCTCCTGCATCTTCAGCGGGTTTGATTGATAGCACACATGAGGCCACTCAGTAAAATGATACAGTGGAGATCAAAGCATGAAAGATAATTTTCGCAGAAATGTCTGTAGCCGACGGTGAGTTATAAGCCTTTGTCTCCCACTTTATGGAACACAATTTCATTTAAAGTCGGAATCTGTCACTTCAGCATTGTTTATCGAAATGCATCCCATACCACAGTCCCCTGAAGAACAATGTCAAGTCAAAAGGTAGAAAATCAAATGGGTACAAACACCTCAGGACCAAATAAAGTAAGGAGAATGTCTTCCAGTCTGCATAAATATTACCCACTCGTGATGCATTTGGGGTGAGAAATAAAGTCATTCATCTGCAAAGTAAATACCTGGTGTTGTCAGAAGTGCCTGATGTAGCCCAGTAAGCCAGGGAGCTCTGCTCAGCGGCTCCTGATGTCTCTACTGCACTTTGCTTTGTTCATGGGTCCACAGTGGGAGTCACAACTGGGTTATCTTTGCACTTTCCTAGACCTTTCAACTTGTGCATTCATTCACACCTTCAATGCACTGTGACTGACGATCTACTCTGTCGACAAGACAGGGAGGCAGAACACTAGGACCTTCTGTTTAAAGATCTGGGCTTGTGTCCACATTCTGGCTGTGGGATCCCGAGCAGGTATCTTTATCTTTCTGAACTTCAGTTTCCCTAACTGAAAAATGGAGAGGAAAAAAAAAAAAAAAAAAACAGGACCATGGGCTTGGAAATGCTTTGTGCATTGCAGAGCACTTCACAGGTGTAAAGGCCAAGGATAGCACCATTCCAGGCACTATCAGGACAGCTCAAGGCCAAGGTTGTCACTGATTCCATGAGGGTGTCTCTACAGCTAAAGGTCACTGGAATCAACAGGAAGTTTTTGTGGAGAAAATGCCTCCTTTTCTGTGGAGGAACTGAGACCTCTCCTGCCAATTGATTTGGTAACACTGGGACAGTCACTTTTCAGATTCCTGGGTTCTGTCTACTTCACCAGGATGTCATAGTGTAGAACCTTCAGTGTCTAACCTCCCCACTCACCACATCACCTAAGCTTTTCTTACACTTTGGTGTATGCTATTATTGCTTGTCTAAGAGCCCTCACTTCTTCTTTGCTAAAATAACATTCATTCTTTAAAAAGTTACATGATTTGCAAGAATCTGGGCCCTATCTGAGCTTCAAACAGTGAGTCTTGACTGATCTAAACCAATAATAGTAATACTGACCCCTTTTCTAGTGATTGTTTTAAGAACCAGAATGGGACCAATTCTAACCAGTAAGAGTTGATGGGAGTTGGTGCTAAAACAGGATATAAAAACATATTTTCATGTCTCTGTGTAAGTCAGAGCAAAAAGGTGGTAAAGCAGGGCCTGCAACTGGTGTGGTGGTTAGGACACTGGGCTCTCACATGGCTGACGACGATTCAAGTCCTGGGCCTGGTGGCTTGCTTTCTCTCTTTCCCTTTCTCTTTCTCTGTCTCTCTCTGGGCAAATTTAAAAACAATAATAACAAATGGAATTAAATAAAGAAATTGCTACTTTTTTAAAAAAGGAAAGGTGGTAAACCAAGTCTTTGATGATGTAACTGAACTAATGAATAAATCGCTCGTTACACTACTTCTCACTCCTTATGCAAGAGAATAATTCCCCATACTTTTTAAGCCATTTGAATTGAGCATTCCATGACTTGCTCACAGATACATGTAGATTCCAAGTTGTTATTTCCTTGCATGGAGTGCTCTGGACACAATTCACGCTTGCTGGCTTTGGGAGTGGAGACTGGACTGGAGAGGGCCCAAGAGGAATTATCAAGAGCACAGCTATAAGGAGCTGCCTTATCTCTGATTCCTATGGTTTTATGTAGCCTTCCCCAAACCAGACTCAGCTAATCAAATGCTTTATCTTATAACATCAATTCATGATGTAAGAACATTTACTGGGCTTCCACTGACTCTCTGCGTGGACAGCTGGGCCCTCCAGGACAGCCTGTCCCTAACACATGCCTTTGGTGGAGTTACTGCTATCTAATCCTCCAGAGCTACCTTTCTAAGGTTGTCTTTTCTGCAGTGCTCTCAGCCTGTTCCATTTTTTTCTTTAAGTCAATTTCTGGGGTGAAGAATTGAGAACTCAGAGACACAGACAAGAAGTCAAGTCTCAAAATCTTTAGTGCAGAGCCAGCAGGTTGCATGGCGGTTAAAGCACTGGACCCCCACATGGCTGACCATGGTTCAAGTCCCAGACCTGGAGGCTTGAAATTCATTCTGGGCATGTGTGCATGTGTGCCCAAAATCCCAGGAAGAGAGTAGAGGAGAAAAGATTGTGGTGTGGCCATCTCCCCAGGGGATAATTTCTTGCTTTCTCTCTCACTATCTCTCTCTGTCTCTCCAGCAAGTGCACACACCCTATAGCAAAAATATCTCTCAAAAAAAATTTAGTGCAGGTCCTGGATCAGAATAAATGGTCATAGAAGGCTTGATGAATGAATAAAAGAGTGGGAAAATTAAATTAATTTATTCCCCTCTTCAGAACACTGTAACATTCTGGGCTATGGCAGGAAACACGGCACACTCCGTGGGGTAACTGAGGAGAGTTTAGCAAAGGCTACAAGCAGCAGTACGAGCAGGATGATGGGAAACCAAACAGGAATGTTACAATGCTCAACTAGCAACAGTGAAGAGCCATCACCACTTCTAGACCTGAGAGGAAAAGAAGAGGAATCAGTTATGGAACCCAAGGAGAGTAGCCATAGCTGTTGGGAAAAGAAAGCTACTTGGCAGGAACTGCCAATGCATAGCAACCCAACTGGAGGAACCATGGAATGAACAACCCAACCCGTCTCTCCTCCCACCCACTAATATCCTATGGGGTACACCCTTTGGCCAAACCCAGCTAGCTACAAGATGAATGAACCCAGGTAATGTAGTCCATTGAGGTCAGCCTCCCAGGTGCTGAGCAGGGGAGGGGGCAGAAAGGAACAAGAACAAAACATCCAGCACAGATACTGCCATAGTTTGAATGTGTCTCCCAAATGTGTTAGACACTTAATCTTCAGTGCAACAGGGGACCTTGAGAGGCAAGAGTTGTTTAAATCATGGGGGCATTGTCCTCCTGAATAGACTAATGCATTATTGCGTGAGTGGTTTCATTATTACGGGAGTGCTCTCTCTCATCGCCTTATTCAGGTGGCACCTTCTGTCATGATGTAACACAGCAAGATGGTCCTCAACAGATGTAGCCCCTCAACCTTGGAGTTCCCAACCTCCAGAACTATAAGCAAAATAAATTTCTGTCAATTATAAATTACTCAGTTTGTGTCTTTCTGTTACAGCAACACAGAACAGACTTACACAGAGATATAGTCAAGAGAACCTTTTTCACTCAGATCCTCCAGCCCCAAAGGGGCCAAAGCCACCCAATCAGTCACCAGCGTCTTTAGCAAACAGCAGGCATACCCCTAAACTCTATTGTATCTCCTTCAAGTATTCATCACTATTTTGTTTGTTTGCTTGTTTGTTTGTTTTAGTTTTTGTTACAGGGTGCATGCAGTTGCCAGAAAGAGACAAAGAGAAAAAGTGAGAAATCACCCCCTAGGGGGTAGCTATGCCACAGTTCCTTCTCCTCCATTCTCCTCTTGGGATTTGGGGCATACACATTCTAAGCGATTTTCAAGCTACAAGGTCTGGGACTCAAACCACAGGCAGCCATGTAGGATCCAGTGCCTTAACCTCCACCTATCTCGTGGCCCCATTCATCACTATTTTACTCTTAAGGGAAATTATTCTCCAAAGTCCAGAGTAGTTACATAGCCCAAAAATCTTGGGGCTTTCTTATTTTGAAGCAGATTCAGGGTTCAAGAGAGCCAAGAAGTCATAGTAATGTCAGAAATCTGAACCCCAGGCAGTGCAGGGTAGCCACCCCAACAGAGGTGAAGGCTTACTCCTTACCCAAATAGCAACAAACATATTTATTAATCACTGTGGGTCCTTTACTTCCAGCTGGGAGATAACAATAACTTTTTTTATTTATTTATTCATTTATGGAACCAACCCAAATGCCCCCATATGGATGAAAGGATTGAAAAACTGTGGCACATATACTCTATGGAATACTGTTCAGCCATAAAAACAATAACTTTTAAAAGCTTAGCATCACCCAACATTATAGCCTCTCCTTTAGAAAAGAAAAATTCACTCACCTCTGGGCAGGAAGCAAGGATTCAAGCTCCCTTTTCATTTTGCATCCACTAATTCCTACCTCAGGAAATCAGTTATCTTTCATAAAGGGTGAGTAAGGGGAATTGACTAGTGATAAGAAATAAAAATGTAGAGGTTTATGGATGAGATGTGTGCTTGATACAGTGCCTTACATGGAAAAATACTCAATAAATGTTAGCCATCAGTATTTACATAACCATTTTTATTAATACTGGCCATTTATTGAGCATTCACTATGGGTTAGATATATTATGGACATTTGATCCTCACAACAGTTGTCTGGACCTGTGGTATTTTCTACTCATCACATCTTTTTTTTCTTTTTTTTTTTTTTTTAAAAAAAAAAGAGAGAGATTTTTGCTATAGGGCACATGTGCTCACCAGAGAGACAGAGAGAGAGAAAGTGAGAAATCACCCCCGGGGGGGGGGGGGGGGGATGGCCATGCCACAATCCCTTCTCCTGCATTCTCCTCTTGGGATCTTGGGCATGCACACACATGCACCCAGCATGATTTACGTGCAGGATCTGGGACTTGAATCTCAGGAGCCCAGCTATGTAACCAGTACGTCATCTGCTGGTCCCTCATCACCTCTTTTCTAAGAACTGCCACCCTCTCTTGATCAAATGTACTGGACGCAGGAATAGACATATCACCCAATTTGGATCAAATGGTTCTTTGGGATTTTGGATCTAGGAACTGTCACTGACACAATAAGATGCAGAATTTCAGATTTGTCTTATGGAGAATGCTGCTTGTCTTAGTCCATTATTGTTGTATTAGTTTGAGAAATACCTGAAACTGGGTGATTTATTAAAAAGAAAGTCTACAGGGACCAGCAGATGGTGTAATGGTTATGTCACTAGACTCCCACATGGCTGACCACAGTTCGAGTCCCAGACCTGGAAACTTGAAACTCATGCTGGGTGCATGTGTGCCCAAAATTTCAAGAGGAGAATAGAGGAGAAGGAACTAAAGCACGGCCATCCTCCCTCACTTTCTGTCTCTCTGTCTTTCTCTTCTTTCTGTCAAGTGCACATGCCCTATAGCAAAATACATCTCTCTCTAAAAAAAAAAAAAATAGATATTTATTTATTTGACTCATTATGCTGGTGGCTGGAAAGTCCAAAGGAATGCGACTGGCATCAGCCAGCTATATCGCAACATGACTGGCAGAGCAGAGAGGGAGGCAGGTACATGCAGAGAGTATGACCTGTATTCCATGTGGGTCTCTGTCTGCCTCATTTCCTCTCCTATGAACACACAGAGATTCAACCAGGGAGTCCCACTCTAACCACCTAATCACTTATCTCCCCACCACAGGGCCCTATTGAACACAGTTTCATCCTCGTTATCACATTACACATACATTTTGGGAGGACACCAAACGTATAGCATTGTCCTACACAAGAGATGCAATCTTGTGCAAATACAGTCCTAGAGATGCACCAACCCTAGAACTAGTTTTCCAAGGCCTGGTGATAATCTTGTTTTTCAATAGCCTTTTGACTTCTAAACTACCTCAGTATCTTCCAAATATATTTCTCCTTTGCACTTCAGATACCTTGAGTGGGACTTCTGTCACTTGCAGCCACAATAATCTCAAATAATACAAACCTTTTAAGACAGTTCTTAATATCCTGACTTTCCAGATGAGACTACCAAGGCTTGAAGAATGGTGAATTAAGTAATGCACCCAAGATCTCCCAGGTATGAAATGATAAAAGCCAGGGATGTCTGATTCCAGTATAGACTCACTCTGCACATCATACCAATACTTCTCAGATCTGGGTTGATTTAACTTACCCCCTTTTTATGCCCTTCTAGTCCAATCCCTCATTGAAAAAGGGAGAAAAGGGGGAAAGAAAAAGTAAAAATTTTTAAAAAGAAGAAAAAGAAAAAGAGGGACAGGAGAAGTATCCAATATTGGTTGGCACTCAACAGGATTAAACTGAATGCAGTTGAATTGAGTGACTGTTTCACTGAGGCTAAGCCACATGTGTTTTTACATTTTATCATCTCTAAAACAGATTCATCTACAATCAAAGTGAGCATTTAGTGTAGTGTTTCTTTTATCCTCCCAAAGAGCTTTTATCAAATCAACAGTCTATCTCACAATCAATGTATCCTACAAATAAGGAAACACGGTAAAAATCATCACCTTGGGAAAACACTTATTCCAACGCTGCTGCCATTGTTGAAGAGGCTTGTGGAGTCCTCCAGACCTGCATTTCTCAAGCATTCATGTTGAGGCGGCTCACTTTTTTTGGCAGGGGAAGAGATCCCACCGCCCATGTGCCCTGCTTGTTCCCACTCTGTACACGCACAGTGGTTGACAAACGCTAAGGAAAAGAAAACTGCATTCTCAGCGAATTTAGGATACACATTCATTTCATTTGTAAATATCAAATTTAGAAAACATTTATTTATTTATCATTTAAACTTTTTCTTTTATTTCAAGTTCTTTTATACATTCAATCATGTTAGCTTGCAAAGTGAATATTTCAACATGTGTACATTTCTCACCAGTCCAGTTGATAATATTATAAAGTTATCTTCGAAAACATTTAAATTTGGAAGGCCTTCTTAGTCACAAGTACAATAAAGTCCTTGTGGGTGCATTTCATCAGCTCATTAGAACTGAAGGATTTTGTTTTGGCATCATGTCAACCCCAACCAGCCCTTCCTTCCTTTGTAGGGAGATAGGATTTCCATACCTTGTTTGGGAGGTGAGGATAATTCTTTTGGAGGGGAGTTTAACAATATCCAAATTACAACAGTACATGCCCATTTGACCCAGCAATTTTACCTTAGAATAGATGATGCAAATGCACTTGCTCACATGAGGAAACTTCAAGAAGCTCAAGGAAAAATTAAATTACAATCTGAGTTTTATTTTGGTGCAGCAAATTTTGAAATCCATGCAATTTTTTCATAATATACATTTTCCATGAACTTTTCGAAGACCTCCCCCATCAATATACAAGATTATTCACAAAAATCTTGTAATATCAAAATATTAGAAATGCCATCATTAATGGATTAGCTAAACAAATTATAGTATAGTTTTTCAACAGAATATTATTCAGCTATTAAAAAGGACAAGGAAGATTTCAACATACTATCTCTACAAACTAATATCTCTCCAAAATACTGTATTGAGAAAAGCCAGGTACAGAACAGTACATGAAACAGCCTATGTTTTGAGCAAAGGGGAAAAAATCTGTATTTATAGCTGCTAGTATTTGCATATACAAGTTCCAGAAAGAATATAAGAAACTCTTGCAGATGGAATATAGTATAGTTATCTATTGCTGTACAATACAATACATTATCCAAAATATAGTAGCTTAAAACAGCAAACATTGATTGTCCCATGTTGTCCATGGATCTAGAATCCATTAGTAGCTACGGTGGTTCTGGCTTCAGAACACAATGAAGCTGAAGGTAAGATGTCAGCCAGGACTTCAGCCACTTAAAGGTTGTTGGGGCTGCAGAGACACTAAGTTCATCCATGTGGCTGTTGGTGGGCCTCAGTTCCTCACTGACCACTAGGCAGAGACCTGAATTCCTTGCTACATGAGCCTCTCCATAGATGCCTGAGTACTCTCACAATATGGCAGCTAGCTTCCTCCAAAGCAACTGAACCAAGAAAGAGTTGAAGATGGAAGCCACAGTCTTCTATAACTTAACCTTGGAAGTGACATACCATCACTTTCACAGCAATCATCACAAAGACCAGCCCTGTTTCAACAGCAGAGGACACTACATAAGGGGGTGAATGCCTATAAGCAGGGATCACTGGGGAGCATCTTGGAAGCTGGCCTTCTCAGAGGAGTATGGGAAGATGAGGAATAAAAACATGAGAGACATTTTACTGTTATTTTTTAACTTACTTCATTTTTCAACTTTAAATTTATTTCTTACTCAAAACATTGGAATGAGAGTGAAAGAGAAGAGTACGTCCTCAAGGACAACCAGCAGCCTGAATCATAGTTTGGGACTCTCTTTAATAGAACCAAGATTCTCAAACTGGGGCAACAAGTGCCCCCGGGGGACCCTACTGAATCCTGCAGACATACAAAGCTACAATACAAAATGACCATCTCCTGGAGCATCAATAGACTTTGCTCTATTAAAAGTAATAGTAATTGAAAATAGATGGGGCACAAAGTGAAATGCAGAATTAACCAGTATCTAAGATAAAATGTGAGACTTCAAAGAAATTTCTACCCTTGGAGAGGCTGTTTCAGGCTATACTCCACAAGGTTTGAATTTATTTTCTTTCCTCTTAAGGGTAGTTTGTTAAAAGTTTGAAAACCACTTATCTGGGCAAATTACCCTCCAGAGTTACACACAAAAAAATCAATCTCATTACTATAAAATAAATTTCATTTCAATAAAAATTATAGTAATGAGCTTGATCATCTACCATTCCTACTCGACTTGGCTACAAATGACTTCCAACTGTTATTTTTTTTTTTCAATCTCATCTACCCACAGAGAGCCAACATGCTATTAGTTCTAAAGGTTACAGGCAAAAGAGGTTGCCCATGTTCTTAGGCCTGGCAGCATCAACAGAATAAAGCACATATTGGAAAACAGTGGCTACGAGAAGGGGAATGCTCAAGTGATACCATCGGCTTTGACTGTTTTTCTGCTAGAGCTCCCAACCACAGAAGTCTGGTTTCCTTGCTCTCTGTTTCGCCACTTAATACTTCTCTTTCTCTCCCATGTACTCTCCTTCAAACCCTTTCTGTGCCTATTCTTCACTTGGAAAATAAAAACATGCTAAGATCATATAGGTAAAGCTCTTAGCTGGGATTCAGCAGAAAGCAACCATTCAACAAATAACAGTTATTGGAGCCGGCAGGTGGTGAGGTAGTTGAGGTGCTGGACTCCCACATGGCTGACCACAGTTCAAGTCCTGGACCTGGCAGCTTGCTTTCTCACTCTCTATTTCTCTCTGTCTGTTTCTCTCTGGTCAAAATTGAAGAATAATGATAATAAATATAATTTAAAAATAAATAAATCTTAAAAAAAACAGTTATCATCAAAGAAACAGCTTCTGCTAAGTTAATTAAGGCAATGGATGTCTATAACAATAATGATTTCTTACCAACTAGCCCAATGGCAGAAAAAAAGATCAATAAAGCTTTATTAATTTTCTTCTTTATAATTTCCTTATGTCCCAGGTTCTCTCTAATGAGCTAGTGTAACTTTTGTAACCAGACATAAAGCTGGTATGAGCTCTCTGCCTGCTCTTCCTGAACCCCAGCAAGAGCACAGCTACCCTGGAGCAGCAGGTGGCATGGTGGTTAAGTCTCTGGATTCCCTCATAGCTAACTCCCCAGTTCGAGTCCCAGACCTGGTGGCTTGAAAAACATGCCTCTGTGTGTGTGTGTGTGTGTGTGTGTGTGTGTGTGCGCGCGTGTGTGTGTATGCCCAAAATCCTGAGAGGAGAATGGAGGAAAAGAGATTGCGGTGTGTCTATGCGTGTGTCCATGCGCCCCTCCTTAGGGAGTGATTTTTTTTTTTTTTTTTTAGTACTCTCTCCTGACTATCTAATCTGCCTGCCTAAAGCAAAGGTAAGCTGACACGACAATATCTCTTTAGAGCCTCAAAAATGTTTTCTTGTGAAATTCAGCATTAAATTAAATACATACATACATAAACCAAAGTAAAGGTAACAGAAAAAGACCAACAGGATACCCACATATTGGAGTTATTAGACACAGACCTTTTTTGGGGGGAGTGGCATTTTTTTTCTTTGTTTTATTTCTTTATTTCCGCTGAAACTTTTTTTAAATTAATTTACATTCATTCCCTAAGCATCATCACAGTATACAAAATGTGATTTCCCATCCAGAATATACTGCATACTGGCTTAATCATGCATGTTATTGTCAATAATTTTCCATTCCTAGTTTCATAGGTATATATTTTTAACCCCTATGTCTGACCCTCTGCCCTTTCCTACCCTCTCCCCACACTATCTGGTGTCTACAGTTGTCTTCCATTCCTTCCCCCCCTACATTTTATTAATCACACAATTTCTTAAATAATCTAACTACTTTCAATAGCAAGTTCCACTGGTAATTTCAAGAAAAGCACTTTAAACTTTAATAAGTCAAAGAAATGCTAAGGAACTTTGCTTAAAACTTAAATCCAGGAAACAGGTTAGGATTCTGTTCAAATAGTAAGTACGTGAACCTATCCACGGCTCAAGACAGGACAAAAATTCTTAAAACCAGAAAACAAAGCCTAGAAGAAAATCAGCAATGTTTTAGTCAAAAGTCATAAAATGCTATTTCACCAGTTCAGTCTCATGTACTTAATCTATCTTCTGTTGTGGTTCGATCTTCTCGATTAAATTCTGGGATATAATATTCAACTCCAGACTTGTCCCTATGATTAAGTTGGCCATTTTCTTAGTTTTTGAACTCTTATTTCTGTGTGACTATATGTAATTTTCCTGGTATAGCACTCCCTTGAGAAGTTCTTGGAGATCTAGTCTGGTGTCAGTAAATTCTTTCAGGTTTTGTTTATCTGAGAATGTTCTTTTCTTCCTATATGAAAGATAATCTTGCTGGGTACAGTATTCTTGGTTGAAATTGCTTTTCCCTTAACACTTTGAATATAGTTTCCCATTCTTTCTTCGCTCGCATTGTTTCCAATGAGAGATCCGCTATCAGCCTGATGGGACATCCTTTGTAGGTAACTTGCCGTTTCTCTCTTGCCAATCTTAGTATCTTGTCTTTGTCTGTGGTTTTGGTCAACCAATGTGTCTTGGAGAAGATCTTCTTGGGTTGATTCTATTTGGGGTCCTTTGTATTTCTTGGGACTGGATCTTTGAGTGCCCCTCTAGGTTTGGAAAGTTTTCTTGTAGGATTTCATGGAATAGATTATCAATGCCCTTTTGAGTCTCTTCACCTTCTGGGATACGAATTATCTGGATGTTTGGACATTTGATGGTATTTAGAATTTCTCGTATATTATTCTCATTTGGGGGGTGGGGGGCATTTTCCCAGTCTTTGTGGTGGATTTTTCTAGGCCAGCAATTTTCTCTTCTACATCTGAGATTCTATTTTCTGTATGATCTAGTCTGTTTTTAATACTTTCAAGGGAGATTTTGACTCCCTGTATTATAGCCTTCATCTCTAACAGGTCCATTTGATTCTTTTTTAAAGTGTGTAATTCTTCTTTCAGACCTTGTAAAAATTTCCTCACCTCCTGGAACTCGTCAGCTCCTTTCTCCTGCCTCTTCCACATTTCATGGTCTCTCTTCTCTCCCATCTCTGTTAGCTTCATCATTATGAATAGTCTAAATTCTTTATCTGACACTTCTATGACTTCCATTTAACTGCCTGTGGATGAATAGGAGATAGGAGTTATTCTTTTCCCTTGGAGGAGAGGTATTTTCCTGCTATCCCATGTTTCTTGTAGCCCTGCGGTGATTTCTAGTCATCTGACAGATGGTGTGTTTCTTCCTAATTCTTGAAGTTCAATGAGAGTGTTCAGGAGCATGCAGGAGGAGGTGATCCAGAATCTCTTTGCCATTCAGTTTTTATGCCTTTGTGCAGCAGATTCAGTGGATATTGAGGAATATGTTAACCTTGATAGTATTTGGATGTTTGGCTATGGTTCCCTTAGATCCGTCTAAAAACACAGTGAATGGGGACTGAGGAGCAGAGTGATGAGATAAAAGAAAAAGAAAAGGAAACAGAGAGAAAAACAACAACACAAAGAAACAGAGAGAAAAAGAAGGAAAAAATAAAAATAAAAAAGAAGTTGTTTTTTTTTTTTTTAAAAAAAAAAGCAAAAAAAATAGAAAACTGCATGGCGCGCTTGCACGGCATACGAAATCGCTAATTCTCAGGAACTATGAAGGAGTCTTCTTCTGAAGGCCTGCCCCTTGCCTCTCATGGGTGGGAGGGGGAGAGGGGATTATTAGCAAGATAAAGGCAGTGCTGAAAGCAGAGAAAAATACTTTACCTTAAAATTTTTTAAGGGAAAAATCACAAAAAAAGAGAAGACAGAGATAGAGGCAGAGAGAGACAGAGACAGAGAGAAGGCTAGAGTGACTCCCTACCACTTGAGTTTGTAGGCTGGAGGCTGAATTCTCAGTAGAAAACCTTCATTTCTCTTTTTCCCCTGAAATCACTAGTTTTCAGGAGCCATGAAGGGTCTTCTTCAGAATGTCTACACCTTGCCTCTCAAGGGAGTGATTTCTTACTTTCCCTGTCTCTCTGTCTGTCTCTCTGGCTAGCACACACACCCTATGGCAAACTTTTATTAAAAAAAAAAAAAAAAAAAAAAAAAAAAAGCACAGCTCCCTGAATTAGAGAGTCTCACTCTGTACTTTGTTGTAGTTTGGCCTTGTTTTTGTAAAACAATAACAAGAATAAAATGGAGATATACCATCCAGACAGCATGTAACTTTCTATGCTACAGAGAACTGGAGGAAATTTAGATACCTTTCTCCATTCTCTACCCTGGATCCAACACTCAAGAAAAACTGTATAGTTCACTTTGTGCTTTCACTCTGGACACTTAAGAGCAGAAGCAGGGTGAGAGGTAGGCCAGCTAATGTAGGATGAGAGAAACCAGGTTGAATTTGAGAGGTATAAACTCTGGAGTATATTTTACAACCCCATTAGTTCTAAGCACACAAGAATTTGAAATCAAGGAGCATCCACACATGAACTCTTGGATTATTTATAAGATAAGGTGTATCCAAAATTAGCATATAGATCAAAGGCACGTAGTTGAGTGCTGCTAAAGTGGGTAATAAAAGCCTGGGGGTGGGGGTGAAGAGTTGTTTTTCTTAAGAAAGCTTTAACCACTCCAGAATCTTGTTCGGTAAGTGAAACTGTAAGTTAAACCTTACTGCTATAGACTGAGCTGTATCTCCCCCAACTGACATGTAGGTTTAGATGAGATCATAAGGGTAGGGTCTTCAAGATGGAACTATCATCCCTACAAGAAGAGACACCTGAGATATCTCTATCTCTTTATTTCACCTCTCTCTATCTCCATCTCCCTCCCTTCCTCCCTCTACTATTCTCTACCATGTGAAGATACAAAGAGAAATCAAGTGTCTGCAAGCCAAGAAAAAGGCCCTCATCAAACTACTCAGTCAGTACCCAGATGACGAGACTTCTTAGCCTCCAAAACTGGAAGAAATCTATCTTTGTTGCTGAAACCAACCAGTTCTCATATTCTGTTATAGAAGCCTGAATTGACTAAGACCTAGTCCTGGTTGGGACACTTAACTATTGTGTCTTGTGTCACCCTGGAATGAGTTACCCAATCTCCCCCAACTTTTGTTTCCCCACTAGTATAATGGTAATTCCAGTACCTCTCCTTTCTACCTCATAGACCTGTTCGAAGAATCAAAAAAGACATGGTGAGCGAATACTTCCTAAACTAAAAACAAAGTGCTGTGCACATACAAGATAGCATCAATCTCTTATTGAGTTATTTACACTCCACCATGTCACAAAAGAGAATTTCAAGTAGCTGTAAGCAGGGTCATTATATTTTGCATTTCAAAGAGAAATAAGAATCTTTGCTGTTTTGTTTTGTTTTATAGAGATACAAGTATAATTTCCATTGGGCACAAACACAATTACTCTATCTAACAAACCCTTTGCTCAGACACACTGGAAAGATAAATTCTCCCTTGGTCTAATGAGGTTTCAGTTACCTATACATTCTAAATTTGTTAAATGGAAATGCTATTGGGTACCTACTATGTGCAGTATTGGATGCAATGTCTAACACTTAAACATGCAGCACATACACCACCACCTCCACCATCCCATACCCAACACCTACAAAACACACGCTTTGCAAATAAACACATACATTTTTTGGAGTTCAAAAGGCCTTCATGCTAATTGGCTCCTACTTCTATCTACTTCTATCTTTTCTGTCTTTGAGACAGTGGTTGAGTCCTCTCTGGGCCACCATTTTCTCCCATGGAAATTGGAGACCGCCCACTCTCAAAGCTTCTCAGGGTGACTGGAGAAAATGAATGGTAAGGACCTACAATGGTACTAATAGATTTTTAAAAAATAACAACCACTATTATTTTTTATCATTACATATTTTAAGGTGTCAATTCCTGCAGCATTTCAGTAAACCCTATCTTTTTTAAAAACAAGCAGCATTAACTTTATCTTTTTTAAAATTAACATGAGTCCCCATAGTGCTTAGAAGAGAGATCACAATGATAAATGCTTGCTTTGTCTCTTTTAAAAAAAAAAAAATAAATGTACCGTCCTTAAACACGTGATATGTAATGTAGTACTTTGTGTCACCCTACAAAGAATAAATTTAAATTGAAGAAGCAGAAACATGGGAAGAGTCCTTGTTTGGGCTTAATTTGTACTTGAGTACAATAAAATTCCATCCTAGAAGCTAGAGTCATAAAACTAAAAGTCAGGAAAGAGAAGAATGGCTAATTAAGCTCTGAAACTGAAAGCTCTTTCTTTATAGCTGTTTCGTTAAGTCCTAACAATTGGTCAGGCGCAGGGGCTTAGCTGTGCCGTTCTAGTTAATGGTCGGATACAAATTTCCACCATAAACTCATCTTCTTTCTGGAGCCTTAAATCTTGGGCCCTGGGAGCTAATAAGGAGAGAAATCTCTTGGGCCCAAGGCAATCTCTCTCTCAATCCCAATATCCCTTCCCCTCCCACTACTATAACTGTTAGTAAAAGCTCTTGGTTGCAAGCCTACAAATCCAACTCTGGACCAGCTGCTATGATGCAGTGATAATTCAGTGCCCTGCCCTGCAAGGCTAGAAGCCAATGGTTAGCCACAGATTTGGATCCCCAAATCAGCCTGAAAACATGACAGACAAGCATGTGGTGCCCAGTATCCTGAGGAACTAGAGGGGTGGGAGAAATTGATCAACAGTATGAAGAGACCCTATCAAGAGTACTACTCTCTTTGTCTCTCTTGCGTATATGGTGTCTATCAAAAACAAATTAAATCTAGCTAAATTAATCAGTGAAATAGGACACTGGTTCATCTAGCTAGAGTAGTTTACAGACAGGAAGAGACAAGAACCAGAGATCCAGGGACTGGGAACAGGACTCACTGCCACCAAGACCAGGCCCCATTTGCTGGGCTCTGAATCCATAGGTTTTCCTGGGGTGTTCCCAGCTGATGATGAAATACATCAGGGAGGCTAAAGCAAACTCCTTCCTGGGAGACACAGGAAATAAGTGATTTGGCCCCTGCCTGTCTCCCAATCTTATTGCCTATTACCCTTGCTCATTCTCTATCTTCCAGTCACCCTGCCTTCCTTTCTGTCCCACGCTTATTCCTTTCTCAGGACTTTTGCACTGCTCTACCCTCTGCCTGGGCATCCTCCCCAGGCCATCACCAAGCACTTTGCATCAAATATTAGCTCAAATTCTTCTGGATGCAAGCCTTCTCCAAGCAGCCCATCGGATGTCATTCTTCCTTCCCACCTCAGACATTCTCTACCTGTTTCCAGGCTTGTTTTATTCAGAGCACTTTTTAAATTCGAAAATCTGTATATATTTACTTACTTACTCTCTCTCCAACTCTTAATGCAAGCTCTCTGAGTGCAAGGAATGTGTGTCCAGTCAACCCTGCTTTGTCAGGTCTTAGAAATGTCCCTAGCACATAGCAAGTGCTTAAAAGCAATTTACTGAATGAATACCAACCTAAGACATGAAAGATATAAATCCATAAGACATGGATTTAATGTTGCTAATAGCCCAGTATGTGTTAAACTCAGCTTCCTCATCTGTAATGTGAAGATGTTTATACCTGCCCCTGAAGAGGTGATGTAAAAATTAAATTGGCTATTAAGGGACTCCATAATGTTAGTCATCTTTCCTCTGAAATGTTTTCCCTTGCTTCATGTTTCCTTATGACAAAAACAACCACTACCAAAGCATCCACAACTAAACAAATTATCCCTTAGATTGAAATCAACAGCAAAAAAACTCAGTGTGATTGACCAATTGCCAATTAACATCCGAAAATTTATAATGATTTGATATAGTGGATATTGCCGCTTTTCTGGGATGCAGTTTAGAATGACCAGAAATAACAGTCAAGGCAGGAATGTCCTAACTTCAAGAAATGAACCTGGCAAAACCTTGTAACCATCTGATTTCAACTGTCCATGTGCACATCTAGCTTAATAAGATGACTTTTTCCCACACTGAGAACAGTCACTGGTAACATGAGATGGAGCTTAATTCTAAAGGAGATCTATAGGCAGCAGAGGAGATGCCTTGTGGGTTGAGTGCTTGTTACTTGCAAATCACAACACTACTCTCAGAAATTTGTGAGGTTGAACACCAGAACTCTGAGCCAGTCTCTTTTATTTTACAGAGAGGGAAACTGAGACCCAAGAGAGTAACTGACAATAACACAATTAGTTTGCAGTAGGGCCAGGAATAGACACCAGGTCTTTTGATCCCCTATGCAATGTTCTGGGATTTTTCCTAATACTCAAGGCTTGCTGCAGACGTAATAGTTATTTTTACCCAATCACCATCCATTCTGCTTTCCTGGTAACCATATTTCGATTTTCTTTTGGACAACAATCCTTCCTTCATTGTTGGTTTATGTAATTGAGTTAGAATTGACACCATTCCCCAGAGCTAGGGCTGAGCACATGACTGGGACTGATGAATCACCTTCTGCTTTCACAGCCACAAGGATTAGCTCAGATGGGGACCAGCAGTTAGCATAATGGCTATGTCGCTGAACTCCCACATAGTCGACCGTGGTTCGAGTCCCGGACCCAGCAGCTTAAGCTCACGCCGGGCATGTGTGCATGCGTGCCCAAGATCCCAAGAGGAGAATGGAGAAGGGATTGCGGCGTGGCCATCCCCTCTGGGGGGTGATTTCTCACTTTCTGTCTCTCTGTCGCTCTCTGTCTTTCTGGCGAGCACACGCGCCCTATAGCAAAAACTTCTCCAAAAAAATTAATTAATTAAAAAAAATTTTTTTAAAAAGGATTAGCTCAGAGATGGGCATCCTCCCCCCAGGATGAGCGAGCCCCAAGGCTGCTTCTGCTAACTGCCTTGGCAAAGAGAAGTTCGTTTTCTCCCAAGGGTCATGAAGCTGGTAAGAGATAAGTCAAGAACTGTTGACGACACAAGGAAAGAGCCTGTCTGAGAACAAAGCCAACATGGATGAAAAGAGAATTGAGAGCTAAAGATCAGAGTCCAAAGTACCTGATTTAAGCACCTGATCTGCTTGAAAGCTAGATCTATCTGTGGGCTTTGAAGCTGCATGGCACAGTAGGAAGATGTACCTGTAAGGAGCTCAAGCTAATACTTCACCTCACCTCTCATTCAGTTATCAATTAAAATTTACAAACAGCATTGCTATAAAAATTCTGCTATTTAAAATATGGAACTGTCCTACCTTACACTATGTGATCCACGTAAATTCCTTATCAGTTGTGGGCTTCAGCTTTTTTCTCTCTCAAATGGAGCAAATATGATATATCTGCCTGCCTTGGAGAGAAATCATATTTCCTTACCCAGGAAAATATAGAAAAAGGCATAAAACATTATTAATTTCAAAGAAATTTCAGTACATAAGTCCAGGAGCATGTGAACAAGGACTCTAGAATTAGACCTCCTGTATTGAGATTTTAGCTGTGTGAGTGTGGACAAAGGAACTGACATCTCTGACTCTCAGTTTTCTCATCTGTAATATGGAGACCCAAATCACGTTTGCTGCATAGGAGAGCTATAGACATTAACAGATATATATAAAGTGAATAATACAATGTCTGGTACTCAAAATGTATGTGCTATGATTGTTTTTGATACTATTTATACTATAATAAATGTTATTGTAGACTCTCCTATTATACCCTCAACATATGAATTTCCTATACCTAATGGAAATTCCATTCCCAAACCCACCAGCCCAAGCCCCACCTCCACCCCCAGCTATTTGGTTTGTCAAGGAAATGACTTAATTTCTCCAATCAGGACAACTTCAAGGAAGAAAAATAAAACAAAACCAGCCCAGTTTCAACTGCCATTCAGGAAGTTTCCCAATTACTGCAACACTTCCACACATCAAATATGAATTACTTTAATTGCCCCATAAGAACGCACTGTTGAAACATTTGACTTGCCCAGAACTAATTGTCTGTCAAAAAGATATTTTGCAGCCAAGCAAATCGCTTAATTGGACATCTAATTTAACTGAAACCATTTTTTTCCCTGCTTATTTCATGCTTTCTTCCCTTGTTTTTACGAAATTCTAGATGCTGGGCACTGCTTTCAAAACTAATTTATCTTGTGTGGTTTTTTTTTTTTTCCTATTATAAAAGAAACACATATTCATTATAGAAAAATTGAAAAAATACAAAAGGAAGAAAAACAATTGACCCTAGATTCTGCCCAGAGAAATACTACCAACATTTGAGCAGATTTCCTTCTCAAGTTTTTCTATAATACATGGTTCTACATAACTAATAAAAATGTATATTCAATTTTTGCAGGGTGATTTTTTTTTCACTGCACATTTTAAATTGAACGTTTCCACTTGTCATTCCAGGATCTTCAAAAATAGCAGGCCATTCCAGCAACAGCCTGTCTAACCTCTTCTCTTAATGTAGGACCTTGGTTGCTTTATGAATAAATGTTTTGCATGTGTTTCAGATATAGTTTCCTTAGGCAAGATTTTGTATATCAGGCAACAATTCTCCATGTGTCTCTCGAATTTTGGCACATCTTATATCAGCTTTGACTGAGTAGCTGTTTCAAACAATCTTTACAAGGATGTTTGTACAGTTAACAGCATTAGAAGACAGAGGTAATAAGGCAGAAGACAGATTTATTTGCTGACCAGAATTATAAAGATAATGTCTCCCTCCAGAGAAAATGTTGGGCAGCCCTTTTATGAAAAGCTTGGAATTCCTAAACTCAGCTGTGATTTAGATCTACTGCATACTCAGCATATATACATGTTCACCTCTCTATTCACCCTTCAGGAACCTGGGGGTCAAGGGGAACTGACACAAACATGAAGCTCATGCTCCCAGTTGTGCCATGGAAAATACGATCCTTATCTCTGAACCAGGAGTCTCATGTCTTCTGCCAATGTCTATGAAATTTTGATTCATTACCTTGTTAGCTCGCATGTAGAAAAATACCTTAGACCCTTCAGAGTTCTTGACATTCTAGAAGTAAAATAGTTGGGTCAAAGGAAGTAAATAATTGCTAAGACTCATATGTATTGTCAATTAGCTATTCAAACTTAAATGTGAGTCACTATCTGACATTTGCTTTGCCTTCAGAAAGGAATGTACTTGCCTGACTTTGGTCTCCTGGGTGGCCTTGGGCTATAATGTCTTCTTTCCATCCATGCTCAGGTCATCCTAAACAACATCCCTAACTAAGACACTGTAAGAAGCTTTTTCTCACTACTCAAGTCCCTCAATTGAGCTGACTTTTTTTAGATTACTCTTTAGGTTGGGAATGGTCTACCAGCATGACTTCAGTTACCCCTGCTGCTCATCCACACTCCTACCCTTCCTGGATTTGGTCAGGATACTCAATAAATTTCCCTTTTTATCACTTAAATTACTTCCAATGAATGTCTGTCCCTTGCAACCTCCATTAGGTCATTGGGAAAGTCATGATGTGTTTTTGCATAGAAAAACATATCATGACTTTCCTAAAAACCCAAGAGAAGGTGGACATGAGGGTTAGAAATAAAGGGTAAAGGAGAATTTCATTTCTACCAAGCACCAAGCAGAGTACAAAGGACAGTTAAGTAAGATATGAAGTATTAATTACTTTTACATAACCAGAAGCCCCTGCTCTTCCTATGTAGCTTTAAAGTACCAGCACTTCAAGCCCTGATCTGGCTGTATGAATGGTCATGTGACCTGAGCTGGCCCATCAGAGTCCTTCCCTTAGATTTCTTACACTGTAACCATGTGAGATCTCCCATTATGAAATGAGGCATTGTGGGAGGAGTTGTTGGTAGCCTTGGTTCTAAATGAGAATGAGAAACCAATCTAAAAAAAAAAAAATTAAAACCACCATGGTGAAAACAGATATGATAAACATGGAAATGGTCTACAGCATGGCTTCAGTTGCCCATGCTGCTCAACCACATTCCTACCCTTCCTGGATTTGTCATGATAGTCAATAAATTTCCCTTTATATTATTTAAATTACTTTCAGTTAGTGTCTGTCCCTTGCAACCAACATAATCATGACTATTAATAGTAGCGAGCACTCAATGAGCGTTCATTATGTTATGCCCATTAACCCTCCTAATCCTCTCTACACTTTGAGAGATTAGGTACTCTGAGTAAACTCCAATTTGCAAAAGGGGGAACTGAGATTTAGTAGAGTGAAATGACTTGACCAGAGTAATTCAGCTAATAAGCAGCAGAGTGTAAACCCAGAGCCCACCTTCTTCACTACATCATAACACAGATAAATGGTTACTTTCCCCAGTGCTGGGGAAGGCAGAGAATTAAAGATTACAGGAGAAGGAGCTCAGATGAACACTATCAGATGGTCCTTCACAAGGTAAAAGGAGTGGTGAGCAGTGGCCCCATTCAAGTGTAGCCAGCACTTGGCATAGTAGGAGCAGAGTAGTGCTCTCTCCAGCTAGCCATGTGTGTTGAAGTACTAACACCCAGTACCTCAGAATGTGGCTGTATTTGGAAATAAGGTATTTACGGAGGTAATTAAGTTAAATAGAGAAAATTAGCAAAGACCCTAATCCAGTCTGACAGGTGTCCTCATTAGGAGATGGGGCCAAGCAGTGGTACAGCAGTAACACAAATGGACCCACATAAAAAGACCTGGGTTTGCATTCTAGGACCTCCTTGAGCTCAGCAGGTGTGCATATGCTGAGACTGGGGATAGATCATGGTCTAAAGATCCTGTTGAGGGGCACTCCCACGAAATAAGTAAATTAACTTTTCCTCAATTCAGAGAGAGAGGAAGGGAGAAAGAAATGGATGTGAATGGGACAGGGTCATACTGTGATCCTTTTTTCTCCATTTCTCTATCCTATCAGGATTTTGGACATGCATTCACATGAGCTCTCATGTTTTTCAAGCTGATGGGGCTGAGACTCCAACCACAATGGCCATGTGGGATCCAGATCCCAAAGCACTGTGCTATGGGGCTGATCCATAAACAAACTTTAATAAAAGAAAGTACAGATGGATGGATGGATGGATGGGTGGAAGGAAGGAAGGAAGGGAAAAAGATCTCATAGCCTAGTGGCTAAGGGAAGCCAGATCCCACATGGTCAACCACATGGTTCAAATCTTGGCCCTAGTGGTTTGAAAAACACCCCAAGTATATGTACATGCATGTCCCAAATCCCTACTAGAAAAAAGGAGAAGAGGGGACTGACCATACCAAATTGGGATGTGCTTCATCCCCCTGTCTGGTGAACATCTGTGCCCCCTTGAAATAAGACAGAGAGAAAAAGGAAGGGGAGGGTGGGAAAAGGAAAAGAACGAAATAAGAATAGGACATGGAGAGATGCCAGGACTGTGTGTGCCCAGCAGGAAGGCCATGTGAGGATACTGCCAGAAGACAGCCACCTGCAAGCCAAGAAGAGAGGTCTCAGGAGAAACTAAACCTGCCAACACCTTAATCTCAGACTCACAGCCTACAGAACTGTTAGAAATAAACATTTGTTGTATAAGCCAACCAGTCTGTGTGATGTCATAGTGGCAGCCCAAGTAAGTGCATGTATAGTAACTTGTCACCTGTAACAGCAGTCCCTGGCACACAGTGGGGAGCACACATGCACACAAACAGTTTTAAAGTACAGAATCAGTGAATCCCACTCTCACACTGATAGCAATTCATGAATAATTAATGTCCAGTCCATCAAGTAGTTTGTTTTCCTGGTTTCCATTCCATCAGGCTCTTTCCCACCCACTGGGAAAACATTTTGCATGAATACCTTGCCCCTTTAACAATGCATATCGGACAGTCAAAAGATGCTTAGAATCTAATATAGATGAGTTGTAGAAACCTGGCACCCTATTATATTCTGTTAATGAAAAAAATCTATATCATTTTTTTAATTTGCGGAAGAGTAGGCACACTCACCAGAAAAAGACAGAGACAGAGAGGGGGAAAGCAAGAAAGCACCCCCTACCCCCATGAGAGATAGTCACGCCACAATCCCTTCTCCATTTCTCCTTCCATTTGGGATTCTGGGCACATATGCACAAACATTTGGTATGTTTCTCAAGCTGCTGAGTCCAGGATTTGGACCGCATGATTAGCCATGTGGAATCTAGCCACCTTAACCACTATGCCACAGGCTGGCCACCTACGTCATATTTTAAATAGAATCGTGGCAATGGAAATAAAAAAGAGGAAATCAGCCTAGAAATGGAAAAGATGTCAAATAATGAAGAGACCTAGACTAACTCACTAGTAGAGAATTTGCCAAGGATTGATCCCTTGGGAGCTGGCCACCTTCTGATGGGAGGGTGATTGGGTAGGGGTGAGTATGTGTCAAAATACAAGATGACACACCTTGGGTAAGGTCAGGCATGATTACTGGGGCAAAAGTTGGGACCAAATAGGCTAATATTACCTGAAAGAGAGCAACCCAAAATTTCAAGATCAACTCAAAGGAAATCTGAAAGAGAGCAACCCAAAATTTCAAGATCAACTCAAAGGAAATCTGCGTTGGGCTCTCATGCACCCACCTTGGATTTCATGAGCATGCACACAAACACACCCTTCTCCTCATACTCAGAAGAGGGCTCTGATATCCACTTCTCTGGAGAGCAGAGGTGAATTTACCACCAAACTAGTGAAGCTTAGGCTTCAGGGTCTCCCCCTTGCACCAGTCTCTTTAAATTCCAGGCTCGTGGAGGGCGCTATGTAAGAAGAGGAAGCCAGGTTGCAAGAATGAAGCACCTCTTCAATTTCTCTCTCTGTCCCTTCTGTCTCTCTCTTGTCAAATTAAAAATAATAATAATTAATAAAGATTAAATACTTTTTTTAAATAACCGAAGCACCTCAAGATTCACATTTCTGACTAACTGCGGAACAGAGATCTCAGAAAGGAATGTGCACGTCCAAATGCTCTAGGAATGTTTTAATTTACTCTCACATTCCAAATAAATATTCCCTGTAGTGTCTAATTTTATATTCATAATTTGGTTATTCTTCTTCTTAAACAGATCCCCAAATTATATATACTCTGGGCTCCACAAAAACAGGATCTGGTTCTGCCTTATACCATTTGTAGAGACATCCTGGTTGTTTCTGAGCACCTAGACTTTCTGGAACCAAGACAGGTTCGATTTTGAATATCCTGCTGTCTAACTTTAAAAACCTTAGGGGAAGCCAGGTCCTTATCAGGGTCATAAAAGTACCAGGCTTGATGGATACTGGGGGAGTGGGTTAGCAGAGATGTCCTGAAATAATTAATTACACTAAAGGGAAGAACAAAAGGTAAGCCTATGTGCAGATGTCTCAGTCCTCAAGCGAGTCAGACTTCAGTCAAATCCCCTGGTGTAAAGAGGAAGCGGAGAAGAATTAAAACACGTTGTTGACAGGGATGACTTAATTAAGCCACTCTACCCTTAATTGATAGAGCAGGTTTTTTAATAATAGCCAACGTAATGTACACTTCACTACATAATAGCATAACTAATAGCTAACATTCATCAGCACCTACTGTGTTACACCCTTGATGGGGTTTACTATTTTAATACTCGAAGTTATCCCATGAAGCAGTTTTTATGGCTCTAATTTCATTAGCAAGAATACAAAGTGAGGCTCAGCAAGATCAAGACACTCCCCCAAGATCACAGCTAGTGAGTGGAGACTCCAAAGCCCATCCCTTTAGTGTTTTATTTATTTATTTATTTATTTTTGGAGAGGTTTTCGCTATAGGGCACGTGCGCTTGCCAGACAGAGAGAGACAGAGAGACAGAAAGCAAGAAATCACCCCCAGGGGGAATGGCCATGCCGCAATCCCTTCTCCTCCTGGGATCTTGGGCATGCACGCACACGCGCCCGGCATGAGTTTTAAGCCTCTGGGTCCGGGACGCGAATCACAGTCGACTACGTGGGAGTCCAATGACATAGCCA
This sequence comes from Tupaia tana, assembly GCA_026018925.1. Taxonomy (NCBI): domain Eukaryota; kingdom Metazoa; phylum Chordata; class Mammalia; order Scandentia; family Tupaiidae; genus Tupaia; species Tupaia tana. The sequence continues at coordinate 71,664,991 of JAKSZU010000016.1, forward strand.
TTATGCTAACTGCTGGTCCCCCATCCCTTTAGTTTTAAACCTGTGCTCCTTCCTCTGCTCCTCACTTTCTAAACTGGATGAGTCTTTCTACACAAGTAAGGGCTTATAGCCAGGATGGTCGAGGCTATGCTGCACTAACAAGCAACTCTGAATCTCAGTAGGTTGAACTTATGTTCCATTTCTTACTCATACTACATGCCCAAGGATTACCTATGTCTGGGACCCAGGCTCACAGAGCAGCCACTACCTGGAATGTTTCCAGTCTCTGCAGTTGAGAAAAGAGTATGGTGGGTCATATGCACACTGGCTCTTTTTTAAATTTATTTATTTTACATTCTTTCACTGAACATCATCACAACATACGATCGATCGATCGATCGATTGATCTATCTATCTATCTATCTATCTATTCCCCCCACTTCTCACCCTCTGCCATTTCCCACCCTCCTCCCACACTGTCTCTGGTATCTGCAGTTGCTTTCCTTCTTTTTTAATTTTTTTCTCCCATCTCATTGATTCACAAAATATCATAATTAATCTAAATACTTTCAATAGCGAGTTCAGCTGATATTTATGTATCTGTGAACACATGTTGACGTTAGGCATGAAACTCTGTGGGTAGAATGAATATACTATAAAGTAGCACCTAGCTGAGGCTGTATAGCTTACTGTGGTCTTTAAATAGGTATTTTTTAAATATATTTTTTTTAATTTTAAGAAAGGTAGTTTTAGCTTTAATAAATCAAAATCAAGAAATGTTAAGAGAACTTTGCTTAAGATGTAAAGCCAGGAAACAGGTTAGAAACCTGTTCAAATAGTATGTACATGGACCTGTCCATAACTCAAGAGAAGATAAAAATCCTTAACTCTGGAAAACAAAGCATAGAAGACGATCAGCGATGTTTTAGTCAAAAGTAATAAAATTCTATTTCACCAGTTCAGACTCATGTACTTTATCTTCTGTTGCAGTCTGATCTTTCCACTTGAATTTTAGAAAATAAAGTTCAACTCTGGACTTGTCCTTACCATTAAGCTGGCCATTTTCTTAGTTGCTTTTGAGCTCTTATTTATGTGTGTCTGACTAGTTTTCCTGAGATAGCACTTCCTTCAGAACTTCTTGGAGAACTGGTCTGGTGTTGGTAAATTCTTTCAGGTTTTGTCTCCCCTTCCCATATGAAAGATAATCTTGCCAGATATAGTAGTCTTGGTTGATATTATTTTTCACTCAACACTTTGAATATATTTTCCCATTCTTTCCTTGTGTACATTGTTTCTGATAAGAAGTCTGCTGTTAGTCTGATGGAATATCCTTTGTAGGTAACTTGACAATCTTAGTATCTTATCTTTGTGGTCAATTTGGCTACAACGTGTCTTGGAGAAGATCTTCGGTTGATTCTATTTGGGGTTCTTTGTATTTCTTGGGTCTGGATCTTTGAATACCTCTCTAGGTTTGAAAAGTTTTCTTGTAGGATTTCATGGAATAGATTATCAATGCCCTTCACCTTCTGGGATAGCGATTATCCAAATGTCCAGACGTTTAATGGTATCTAGTATTTCTCATATATTATTCTCATTTGGGGGGGCTATTTTCTGTCTTCGTGGTGGATTTTACTAGTCTAGCAATTCTGTCTTCTACATCTGAGAGTTGATTTTCTGTGTGAGCTAGTCTCCAACAGTTCCATCTGATTCTTTTTTATGGTGTATATTTCCTCTTTAAGGTCTCACAAGAACTTCCTCATCTCCTGGAAACATTGGCTCTTTTCTTCTGGAGTTCATTGTCTCTCTTCTATTCCATCTCTGTTAGCTTTGTCACTATGAATCTAAATTCTTTATCAGACATTTCCGTGAGTTCCCTTGTACTGTCTGTGAACGAAAAGGAGTTATTCTTTTCCCTTGGGGGAGAAGTATTTTCTTGGTTTTTCATATTTCTTGTGCCTCTGCAGTGATTTCTAGTCATCTGATGGGCTATTCAATTCTTTCTCATTTCTAGAAGTTCAATCTGAGCGATCAGAGGCACACAGAAGGAGGTGATCTGCAAACTCTTTGCTGTTCTGTTTGTCTCCCTTTGTGTCACAGATTTGGTAGGAATAGAGGAAAATGTTGACCTTAATAGTATCCAGATGCTTGGCTACATTTCATGTAGCTCTGTCGAGACTCATAGCTAACATACTAATGAGAAGAGCTCAAAGCTTTTCCACTAAAAACTGGTACAAAACAAGGCCGCCCATTTTCTCCACTCCTTTTCAATATAGTACTAGAATAAAATAAAAGGCATTCAAATAGGGAAAGAAGAGGTGGGATTATCTCTATTTTCAGATGATATGATTACATACATAGAAGACCCAAAAGCACCCATGAAAAAAATCTTCGAAGTGATAAATGAATATAGTAAAGAGGCAGGATACAAAATCAAAATACAAAAATCTATAACATTTCTATACACTAACAACAAGCAGACTGAGGTAGAACTGAAGAAAGTAATCACATTTACCATAGCCACAAAAAGTATAAGATAACTAGGAATAAATCTAACCAAAGAAGTCAAAGACCTTTACAAGGAAAATTATGAAAATCTAAAAAAAGAATTGAAAATCACACAAGAAAGTGTAAATACATCCCATGTTCATGAATTGGAATAATTAATATAAGTAAAATGGCAATTCTACACAGTGTGGTTTTCAAGCCTCTGGAGTCAGGATTTGAACTGTGTGGTCAGCTATGTAGGATCTCGTGCCCTTAACTACTAATCCACAGAGTTGGCCCATTATTTTTTTAATGTATTTATTTCCTCCATGAGTAAGAGACAAATATAGAGTCAGACAAATAATACTCCCAACAGGTTCCAATACATGACCCACCCAAGCCTCAGCCAGCCTGGATCACAAGCACACACATGCCCAGCATCCTCAAGAAGGTCTCTGGACTTGAACCAGAAACCTTCCCATGTGAGGCTGCCTCACAGAGCAGCTGACCCCTCATTTCATTCCCACCCAGATAATATCAAGCCTTGGTAATTGATTTTTTATTACTAAAGTGAGGAGCAGAAATTTATAACTTCCCTGTAACATTCTAGAAAGATACATAATGAACTCTGGGTTGGGGGTATTTTCCTTCAAAATGTTTCCCATTTGTCAAACCTCATTTGTTCAGCAGATAATCCTGTTAAGACTTCTTGAAACCCAGGCTAAGACCTGTCTATCCAGGGTCACCAAATTCCTGATTCAATAGGAAAATAATTCTAGAAATGTCTCCAGCCTCATTTTCTTGATTATGACTTATCCTTACCTGCCAGGACTCCTCTGGTCAGGGCTGAATATGCTGAATCCTGCAAATGGGAGGTGCCAGTACCCAAAACTAATGGGATACAGGAAAAGAGGCTGCCCACATGGATATCACCATTACTAGTCATTGAATACTCGGTGTCTGGCAAGTTCTATCATTATTCACATATTCATTCACTTAATCCACAGCTATCTACTAAATTAATATAGCACCATGATCATGAGCACAGACTCTGGAGAAAGTAGACCTACGTTCAAGTCCCAGCCCCTCTACTTACTGGCTATCTGATGTTTCAGTGCCTCAATTTCCCTATCTAGAAAAATGGGGATCATAATGAATATTTTCTAACTTACTGGGTTGAGAGGATTAAATAAGGATTACTATGTACAGAGCACTTAGAACAATGCTATACTTGTACAAAGTATTATGCAATCTTTGTTATTATTATTACTATGTGCAGGAAATGGCTCTATAGAACAGAGGATGCAGCAATGAACAGGATCCTAATAGACAAGGTCCCTGTCTTTGTGGAGCTTATATTCTAGTGAAAGAAAGAAAGACTTTATTAGCAAGTAGCTTCTGATCCAGCCATTCCTAAAGTTAATTCCACATCCTTGAACTTTCTAATTTCTTGAAGCATTAAGTTTTTTTTCTGTTCTACATGGGCCAGCTTGAACAGAGTTTCTCTCCCTTGTGAACAAAAGTGCCCTGATACAATGCTCCAAAGCCTAAACTCTTTCCACCTGCCCTTCTGCCTCTTTTGAGCTGAGGATCTATTAGTTTGCACCTAACACCTCTCTGAGGGTCTACTCTATTTGCCCTAAGTCAGTCAGTATGTCAAATCTGTTAAACCACCTGGTGAGGCCTTTGAATATTCAAACCAGCCTTAAACAGAGAGTGAGAAACCATAAACAGTAAATTGTAACAAGCATGAAATGGAAGCATGATCTGGATCATTACACAAGAGGGTAATGCAATCTGGGTGTCTACATGTTTTATGGAAACCAAGGCTGTGTTTTAGAATTTTTTTAATATAAAGAATTTACTAAGTAAATTAGATTTCATCATGTTTTATCTAATTAATCCAGCCCTTAACATAACTTAACTGGCAGTTAATTTCATCAAGATAATGCATTTGCCTCACTCCTTAGAGGTCCCTTTATGTCAAGAGGACTTCCTGTCATCCCGACAGGCAAAGAACAAGGCAGGCATGAGAGGAAATGAAGTGTTAGTACAGGTAAAACATCCCTAATCTGAAAACCCAAGATCTGAAATACTCCAAAATCTCAAACTTTTTGAGCTCCAACGTGACCCCATAGGAGGAAATTTCCACACCTGACTTCACGTGATGGATCACAGGCAAAACAAAGTATAAAATTACCTTCATACTGGGGACCAGCAGTTGGCATAATGGCTACATTGCTAGAATCCCATGTAGTCGACCACGGTTCCAGTCCCAGACCCGGCGACTTAAACTCACACTGGGCGTGTGTGCGTGCATGCCCAAGATCCCTAGAGGAGAATGAAGGAGAACGGACTGCGGTGTGTCCATCCCCCCTGGGGAGTGATTTCTCGCTTTCTGTCTCTCTGTCTGTCTCTGTCTTTCTGGCAAGCGCACACGCCCTGTAGCAAAAACCTCTCCAAAACTAAATAATAATTACCTTCAGGCTATGTACATAAGGCATAAATGAAACATAAATAAATTTAACACGTAGGCTTGGGTCTCACCCCAAAGATATCTTACTATGGATTTGCAAATATTCCAAAATCTAAAACAACTTGATCTGAAACGCTTCTAATCTCAAGCATTTTGGATAAAGGATATGCAACCAGTAAATATACACAGATTTAGAGTGAGACAGGCCTAGTTTTAAATCTTGGCTCATTTACCAGTTGCATGCCTTAGTTTGGGTTCCCCAAGAAGCAGATACTGAAATAAGAATCTGAGTACAAGCAGTTCATTTGGGTAGAAAATAAAGCGTGATAGAGAAAATGAGACAGGTGAAGGAGGCAACAAATCAAGGGCATACTGTCAAAGAAGTTACCACTTTGGACAAAAGAAGCTTAAGCCTACTGGGAAACTCTAGGAGACAATTTAGAACACATCCAATAGTGTGATGATAAGTAGTCAATGAGTTAGTTTGCAGAAAAAGGTATCTCATCTGCCCATTTCCATGGTGTAAATATTCCCCCATGGCTGATTTCACACTACTAACATGACATTCTTGAGCAAGGATTTGGGAAGTGATGCACACAACCAGTTCTTGCAAGTTGGTATGAGGTAGTTCTAACACACTACTGACATTGTCTCATAGTTATTTCACCCAAGGGGTGAGGGAACTGGTATAGCTATCTACCAATTCCCATTTGTCCCTGATGGAGGGAAGCTCCTGGGAGGAGGTATGTAACAGCACTTCCATGCTGTTACACAAGTGGAAAAAATGAGTTTACAACCAGAAAAAGTTCTCAGAAATGCATTTGGTTGGGCCAGCAACTACTTAAGAGTTAAGAATTAGGAGATATGTAATGTAATTGTGAAAAGGTCATTCATTTTTCTACGCCTCTAATTCCTCGCTGGTAAGATGAGGACTCATTAACAAATATTAACAAATATTTATGGAACACTTAGTATGTACAAGGCACTATTCAGGCCACAGGAAGATACAATGTTGAGCAAGAAAGAGAAAGTCACAGTCACAGAGGTGACATTTTAGTGGTGGAAACAGCATCTAAACATGCAAACCAGTAAGTAACCAAGATCATTCAAAGATGACAAAGACAATGATGTTTGAGAGTGATGGAGGGAGAGTGACTTAAGAGTAGGGAGCATGAATGGGAAAACTTTCTGAAAGGGTAACATTCAAAGGCCCAACAGATGAGAGTAGGTTTGTTGTGCAAAGATCTGGGAAACAGCCTTCCAGCCAGAAGGAACTACAAATGCAAAACTCTGAGGTGGGAAAGAGCTTGACTCACTCATGGAAAAGAATGGAGGCCAGTGACTATCATAATGGATACAGCAGAAGGTAATAGGCAATGAAATTGAAAGATATGACACGTAGGCAGGCCAGTGTACTCCGTGGCTGGTCAGCCATCATAAGGGGCTTGGCTAACAATACAACCTTGGAGATTTGTTATGAGGATTAAATGAGCCCTCATATGTATAATAGGTATAATCCATTTTATTAACCCAAGAAACAGTTATGTCTCTTACTTTTCTAATTAAAATGTCCATCCTCTTTGCTGATAAGAGCAAGTCTAGTATTTTCCTCTAGATCTCCCTTCTTAGGGTCCAAAAATTCTGAAGATTTAGTTAATCCCAAGGTCACTTCCAAACTCTAGACAGACAGAAAGCTGAGAAGTCTGTCTATTCATGGACATCCCACTTTCACCTTCCTGTTCCTAAAGCAGCCATGAGGTACTGCTGTGAAAGTCAGTCCTATGCTCTTGGAGTTTCTTTGCCTACTGCTGTGCCGATGCCCACATTGTCCAGTCCCTACACAGGACATGATAATCCTTTCTCCACCTCTCAGGCCCTCGGGGTCCTCCTATTGGGACCTTATTGGGACTATTCCAATCTATTCTTAGTCTGTGTTAAGTCAATGTCCAGATGCCTCTTCTCCTTTGGGCTAATTTTACTTCTGGAGTTTCCTTTCTATTTCCTCCCATTAGGCATCAGCTGGGAATATTCTCATCCATCCAAAGAAAGCTCTACATCTCATAAAGAAAGCACTGGGAGAGGAATGAAGAATAATTGCTTTTAAAGACTCTATTTATCTGGGACCAGCAGTTGGCATAATGGCTATGTGGCTGGACTCACATGTAATCGACCGCAGTTGGAGTCCCAAACTCGATGGCTTAAACTCACGAATGCCCAAGACCCTGAGAGGAGAATGGAGGAGAAGGGATTGTGGCATGGCCATCCCCTGCGGGGGTGATTTTTCACTTTTTGTCTCTCTGTTTCTCCCTGTCTTTCTGGCGAGCACACGCGCCCTACAGAAAAATCCTCTCCAAAAAAAAAAGAAAAAGACTATTTATCAAGCTCTCACTCCACTCCTGGCCCTAAGCTGAGCAACATATATACATACAGTCAGCTCTCCATATCCGTGGATTCCATATCTGCAGATTTAACCAATCCCAGATCAAAACTATTTTAAGAAATAAAAATTAAAAATAATAATACAAATAATAAAAAGCAGTATAAATGAAAAATACAGTACAGCAACTATTTTTAAAGATTTATTTTTAATTTTATTTATTCATTCATTTATTTTTTAATTTGAGCAGAAAGAGACACACACACAGAGAGGGGGAGAGAGAGAGGGAGAGAGAGAGAGAGAGAGAGAGAAAGTGAGAAAGCAAGCCACCAGGTCCAGGACTCAAACTGTGGTCTGCCATGTGGGAGTGTCCAGAGCCTTAACCGCCATGCCACCTGCTGGTGCCATAATTACAACTATTTAAATTCATTTACATTTCATTAGATATTACTTGTAATATCCAGATGAGTAAAAGTATACAAGAGGATAGGATCTGCAGATGGCATAATGGTTACAGCCCTGGACTCTCACATGGCCAACCATGGTTTGAGTCCCAGACCTGGAAGCTTGAAACACACCATGTGCATACATGCTCAAAGTTGCAAGAGGAGAATGGAGGAGAAGGGATTACAGTGTTGCCATCCCCCCCCCCCCAGGGAGTGATTTCTAGCTTTCTCTCTTTTTCTGTCTCTCTAGTGAGCACATGTGCCCTATAGCAAAAATCTCTCTCAAAAAAGAAAAAATAAAGAATACAGGAGGATATGTATAGGTCATATGCAACTACAACACCATTTTATAGACAAGAGTTCAGCATCCATGGATCTCTGCAGCCCTGAAGGTTCCTGGGACAAATTCCCATAGGCACTGAGGGACAACTGTGTGTATGTGTATGTATGTATGTATATATATATACACACATATATATATATGCATTTACGTACATAGACATATTTTTAATCATCACCGCATCACCCCACTTTATAGATGAGAACACTTAGACTCAGGTTACGTATACTCCCCAAGATTCCATGCACAGAAGTAGGATTTGAAACTAAGCAGTCTGCCCACATTTTTAACCCTACGTTCCACGGTCTCTCCAACTGCTTTCTACCCGGAAATGATCTGAGTGCTTTATGCAAACTGCTGTACCTTCTTCCAAGAAACCCCTTTGGGCACTAGAGATCTTGAATTGGCAGGCTTGGGTCCAAAAGGCTCTTGTTGCACCCTGTTTCCAGGACCACCTGCAAACACTTGTGTAGGCAAGTGACTGACCAGGAGATGAATGCAATGTGAAGCATGTTTTTCGTCAAACATGCAAATCCAATTAATGAAATGTAAATCCAATGAATGAATGAAAATCAATTTCTTGCAGCTTTCTGTTTTTTAAAATCTTGACTGACCTTGTCTATTATGACACTGGATCGTTGCATACTCAGAGAAGATGGACAGCAGTCAGTTTTCTCTATGTCAGTGGGGCCCTGGCACAAGGGCCAGCCAATCTTGATTAGTACAAACCGAAACTCTTCCTAATGTCCTTGCAAATCTGAAGTTACAAAGACCAGCTCAGTGTGTCACAGGAACCACTGAAACACCTTCATAATTGCCTCCATTTTTTCCCTCACTTTTTGATAACTCTCAGTTTGAGAGAATGACTGAGATTCCATTTTCTGCTTTGGGGAATTGTTTTATTAGACCTCCCTCTCCTTCAAGCAGCCAGTTCACTCTAGACTAAGCCTCTGCCATGACTGGGTTGTGGATCAGCAACATAACACCACCAGCAGGACAGACAGACTCACAAGTCAATCAAGTTAAACTCCCTAATCCACTGAGCCTCCACTCTCCATCTGGGAAATGGCTCTCACAGTGCCAGGCTGGAGTTTTGCTTCTAAGCAGCTAAGAGCCTAGACAAAAGGGCACCTTTTTCAAAGGTACAGGATTGCATGGTAGAAAAAAAGCATTCCATAAGGCTCCAAAAATCATAATTTTATCTCACTCTGCCATTTATTGTCTGGGTCACCTTGAGCATATCCAAAATCTTTCTAGTCCTTAGTACCCTCATCTTCAATAGGGGGATCACACTGTCCTTCCTACCTGCTCTACAGAGCTGTTGTGAGATCTAGAATGTAAATGTTTGTTGTACACTACAAACAGAACAGGGATAAAATCCTCTAGGCATGAGGTGCTAGAAGTCAACATAGCATGGTGGTTAAGAGGTTAAGCTCTCAGGGGCCAGGAGGTAGCAAAGTGGTTAAGGCACAGGACTCCCATATGGCCTGGACCTGGTTTCTTGCTTTCTCACTTTCCCTCTCTGTGTGTCTCTCTCTAGTCAGATTTTAAAATAATAATAATAATAATAATAATAATAATAATAATAAACAGAATTTTTTTAAAAGAGCTTAAGCTCTCCTTTTCTTTAAGTTTATTTACTTATTTCTTCCATGAGAGAGAGAGAGCCCTAACAGGATCTTCACGCCATGATCCAAAGCCAGCCTCACCCAGCCCAGATTGCAGGCACACGTGCACCCAGCATGTACAGGGAGCCCCCAGTACACAAACTCAGGATCATCCCATGTGGGACCAGCATTGCAGAGCATGACATTACTGCAGCACCACAGCAGCTGGGCCAAGAGCTTGAGCTCTTAAATAAGACTACAGAGGTTGCAATGTAACCTGAGACCATTTAACTTCTCTTAGCCTCATTTTCCTCATTCATACAATGGACCCGGTAATAATGCCTTCCTTATTAGTTGTTTTATGAATAGGATAAAGTGATGTATGTTAACTATAAATGGATAAACCAGGGTTAGGGCTCATTTAGGGGGAAAAAATATCTAGAAGACTCCCCACACGAAGAGTAGACTAGCTAAAGATCTTTAGAAAGGTTTAGTCCTCATGCTCTCGTGTAGAATAAGATTCAGTCATTTGTATCAATGCCTACCGCCCAGCCAATGCAGGCCCTAGAGCTCAGTCTCCACACCATCTGACATGGTCAGTCCTCAGGCAACATAAAGCATGACTGGCATTGAAAAGGAGCAAGATGCTAAAGATCTCCTTCAACCACCTTTCCAAGCAGCAGAATCATGATTTGACCCTCTGTCTACTGTCTCAATGTTGACATCTGTTTCCAACCCCGATGACCTTAGAGAACATCGCTGAATATCTATTGGGTACCTCCAATACAACCTGTCCAAAATGGATTAATCCTGTTTCTCAGATACTTGTACCTGTAATGCTGGGCCCTGTTTCTCAATGAATATCACCATCGTTCACACAGTTATCTAACCCAAGGGCCTGAACATGATCTTTGAATCCCTTTTCCCTTACTGCCCACATTTAATCAATTGCCATGTTCTCTTTCATTTATCTCCTTAAGCAAAGACCTTAATTTGAGAACCATCAACTTTCACTTGGACTTATTTTCATGGTCAAATATGACATCTACAGACCAAGCTATTGCATCCTAATGATCAGGAATAAGAAAAATGGGCAAAGAAAGGGATACTCTTCCCTCTGAGAAAATGTTCATATTTCACTGGACAAAACTATATCACATGGCCATAGTTAGCTTATGAGATATTGGGAGAAGTGAAGTTTTTTAGCTGGATCTATGTCACCCTAAATAAAATCAGGCTTTAGCTTCCTTACTTACTTACTTCCTCTGAAATGTAGTATTACAGTCATTAAATGTAGGCTAGATGGCAGTACAGCAGTATAACTCCATACTCTGTGAGGATGACACACACGGGAAGGTTCCAGGTTTGCATCCAGAGACCTCCCTGAGTGTGGCAGTCAGGTGCAGGCCTATGGTCTGGGGCTGGCTGAAGCTGGGAATGGATCATGGCATTGGGATCCTGTTGGAGGTGCTGTCTCTCTATTTCCCTGTGACTCATGGAAGAAATAAATAAACTCTTACTAAAAGTCAGTAAATGAAACTAAACAAGGTAAGGATCCATGGCAAGGGATGGGACAGAGAGCCCACCAAGGGGATTGAAACGTAAAATAGGTATATAACCTGAATCTAGTTATGAGAAAACATCAGATTATCTCAAAATAAGAGAGTTGATATTTTAAAAAGAAGAAGAAGAAAAGAAAAAGAAAAGGGAAAAAAAAAAAAAAAAACCAGCCTGTACTCTTCAAAAAAAAACTAACAAGAAATTAACAAAGAGATTAGAGAACCCTTCCAGGGTAAAATATGACAACTAAGTGCTATGTATAGATCCTTTATTAAGAACATTATTAGGAGAACCAGCAGGTGGCATAGCAGTTAAGGCGCTGGACTCCCACATAGTTGACCACAGTTCAAGTCTCAGACCCAGTGGCGTAAAACTCACACCAGGCATGTGTGCGTGTGTGCCCAAAATCCCAAGAGGAGAATGGAGAAGAAACTGCAGCATGGCCATTCCCCTGGGGGATGATTTCTCACTTTGTCTTTCCATCTCTCTGGCGAGTGCACATGCCCTATAGCAAAAAATCTCTTTAAAAAAAAAAAAAAAGGCAGCTAACTCCAAAGGAACCCAATTCATTTAGGAAGATGGAAGATCTCTGCTTCTGCACAGGGTGAATGGTGTGGGCTTACTGTTCAGCAGAGCTCTCCATCTCATTCACAAAGCCATTCAGTCTATATCTACTCCATTTGTATGGCAAATAAAAATGTCACCTTCCAATCTTGGCTCATTTCATCTTATATGAAAAGTCTCCCCTCCCAATGCCTTGCCATCATTTCCCTGTTGTGATTAAAAATTTTTTAAGAAGTGGGTAATAAAAGTTAGCCTCGCAGTTGGTCCTCCAAGGACCATGATATGATTGAAAGAGCAATAACTTACTCCGATGCCCCGAGGAAAGTTTTCTTCAGAATGGAACAGAACTATGGTTAATAGTGACAGACTGAGTTTCACTGATAGTGCACCATGAACTGCTCATTTAATTAGTTATATATACGTATTAAAGGGAGTCAACGTATATTTACAGCAATCACTTACATGAACACAAGTTGTCACAAAAATTTAACTTTCTGCCCCATCTGCTGATTTGGCAACTTGGAAATAATCAACAATCACAGATGAGATTCTAGAAAAGTAATTAATGCTAATCTCTATGGTGGTCACGTATCAAGCTCCTACTCTTTGCCAAGCACTTTATGTATGTAAATGCAATAGTGTGTGTTCTGAATGATGTTATATTTATGTTACTTACGATCCCCACCACCTACTTCAGCACCTGGAACATGTTAGCCACTCAGGAAATACTCACTGAGTGAATAAATGAGTTGATGGCTCCAAGGCCCTGCCTTCCAGGTTATCAGCACTGTGAGCCCATTTTAGAGGTCTCTACACTCTGCCCCTTCCTTCTTGGTGAGTGACAGGGGATGTCTCACATGGAACTGCCCCATCAGTCCATGCTTCTGTTTGCACCATGACTGCACCATGGTCATTTCTTCCAAAGGCCACTGTTCTCACTTTAATCAGATACTTTGTAGTTTTGGGACTCCCAGCATCTTGGAGCAATGCTAGTATCCCACCAGGTCTGATGGGTGAACATACTTGCATTCTTGTACATTTTCTATCATGGTACATTTGCTAATTAGAAAAAAAAACAGGTCAGAATACATTATAAATAAAACACACACAAAAACACAAATATATTTTAAAAGAATCAGAAACATATGCACCAAAATATCAATATCTTCCAGTGGTGGAAATGGTGGTTAATTTTTGTTTACATTTTTCTATTCTTTTATGTTTTTTCTGGAACTGTCTATCAAAAGCAAAGTGTTGCATTGGGATAATAAATGTTTGGTTTATCTAAAACATGCTCTTGATAGGTCAGGAAATTAGGAGGTGAGAGCTGTTGTCCTGAAACCCTGTAAGAAGCCTAAGGTAGCTTAGGCCACCCATTAACTAACACCCTATTTACAAGAGATGAGCAAGGTGGAGAAAACCACCTTACCTTCAGCAGCCCTATCCTCAAACACAGTCATGTGGTGCCCAGTAATATTTCAGTCAATGACTGACTACATATTCAAAGGAACGCCAAAAAGTTAGTGGGAAAATGGAATTGAAGTACAAGTTAATTTTTGTGCCCCAATTTTTTAAGTCCTTATATAGTTTTTTTTTATAATAAGCATCTCCCATGAACATTATGAAGACACTCTTGTACAACCATGATTGCAAAACTCAGTCCTAGTTAGAAGCCAAATTTAACCAAGGAGCAGAAGTTCATCAACTGAGACCAAACATGTTCTCTTCCTTTACAAACTCCTCCTGAGGGCCCATTTCCCAGATGCCAGGAGAAACCCAGCTTTCCATGTGGTATCTTCTGTCTTCCAATAACTTACCTCTTGGTTCTTCTTTCTTAAAGAGTAAGACTTCATTGTTCCAAGAAAACATGTTGACTGTACATATTCTTAAAATACTGAGTTATTTACTCATCTATGCATTCATTAAGTTAGTATTCAGCAAATGCTCCTCAAAGGTAGCTGCTATGCTAGGTGCTAGAGACACCATGGCCCACAGATTTGTTCTCATCCTCACAGGGCTCATAATCCAGTGAAGGAATTAGATATTAATCAAATAAACACAATAATGAGTTTATAACCAAAAACCAGAGCAAGTGCTCTGTAGAAAAGGAATATGGTTCAGTCCTGGGGGAGTCAAAGGAAGGCTTCCAAAGGAAGTGCTGGGGCGCTGAAGAATGAATAGGCGTCAAATAGGTCAGAAATGTGGATGAAGGCAGTGTTCAGCAGAGGTAACAGAATGTGCAAGGGTCCTGTGGTAACGCCAGAATATAGGGAGTGAAGAGAAGTGTGCTATGAGGCTGGAGAGAAGAGCAAGATCCGGTCATGAAGAAAGGACCTGCTAGGCCAAATTGAGGGTATTGATTGATTTGGCCTAAAATCAATATTAAATTATCTTGATTAACCAAAAACTTCTAAATCCTTCTCTGAACTTGCCTTCTAGGGAAAGGGAGCCTAGAAATCAAAACATAAGGTGATATGATTCTAGTGACAAGGTTTCCAGGGTCCCTTGGGTCAGCTATCTTTAGATTCATCTCACACACTGTATGAGTCTTTCTCATCATTCATTATGTGTCAGGCATTGTGATGCTGAATATTCTATACCCAGGTCACATTTAATCCTTACTACCTCATCATGCCCATTATACAGGTAAGGAAATTGGGGTTTAGAGAGGTCCCTAACTTGTCACAAACGGAGTAGCTAGCAAGTGGCAGAGTCAGGACTCAAACTCATGTGATTTTCTCTCCAAAAGTCATTGTAATCCCCCCAAACCATGTTGGTCCATCTGGGGTCCTGGAAGCTATCATTTTCAGAATTATCAGACTCAAATGCTACAAGCTCCCTGATTGTCAAAGAAATTCTGGGAAGAGGAGAAGATGCTTGCAAGAAGCTACCTCAGGAGAGAGTCTTTTAGACAGAGAAGCAAGAAGGAGTAAATCTACACAGTACACCCCAGGAACTATAAATATGTCAGAGAGGGAATCACAGAAGGGGAGGAGATCCACAGAGAGGCAGGCCAGATTACAATGGGTCCTGGACGTGCCTTAAATAAAGCACAGTGACACAAGAGTTGGGCGTGGTAAGCAAGGCAAAGACACACACAATGATAAACGACCTCCATGTTTCCAAGGTGGAGTCTACTCACAAATCACAGCAAGAAGCTTCCTCTGCAGTATGAGCTTCAAAACACCACATCGTGGGAACCAGCAGTTAGCGTAATGGCTATGTCGCTGGACTCCCACGTAGTCGACCGCGGTTCGCGTCTCGGACCCGGTGGCTTACAACTCACGCCGGGCGCGTGTGCGTGCGTGCCCAAGATCCCGAGAGGAGAATGGAGGAGAAGGGATTGTGGCGTGACCATCCCTCCTAGGGGGTGATTTCTCGCTTTCTGTCTCTCTGTCTCTCTCTGTCTGTCTGGCGAGCGCACGCGCCCTATAGCAAAAAAACCTCTCCAAAAAAAAAAAAAAAAAAAAAACAGAAAAAAAAAAAAAAAAACAAAAAAAAAACACCACATCGTCATCCATCCACTTCTATTTCACTCACTTTTTAAAAAATGTGTTCTGATGGGACTAGCAGTTAGCATAATGGCTATGTCGCTGAACTCCCATGTAGTCGACCGCGGTTCAAGTCCCGGACCCAGTGGCTTAAACTCACACAGGGCGCTTGTGCATGTGTGCCCAAGATCCTGAGAGGAGAATGGAGGAGAAGGGATTAAAGTGTGGCCATCCCCCCTGGGGGGTGATTTCTCGCTTTCTGACTTTCTGTCTCTGTCTCTCTCTCTCTGTCTCTCTGGTGAGCGCATGTGCACTGTAGCAAAAAAAAAAAAAAAGTGTCCTGGAAAGAAAGTTGGCCAACACTGTATAGTCATCAAGATCTAGGACTTCACATCAGCATGGCTATGGAGACATTGGGACAGACAGGATCTCAGTTTGGAATAATGAGTTGCATCTTGTTCAAGCTAGAGGAATCATTTTTTTTCTTCCTTGTTGATTCTGGGTCCCTGGAGAAATGCCACAGGGATTCACAGAACAGTTTCAGGTAGACAATGCCTAAATATGATTTCTGCTAGCTCATTTTTGTTTGGCAAACATTTTGCATTTGCAAGTTGACATAGTTTAACAACTGTCAATGTCAATGATAAATGTCATGATGAAATGCATAAATACCCTTCTGGTCTTGAGGGCTGGAGTGTAGTAGAATCTGCCTTCCTCATCTCCTGTCCTTTCTGTTGTTATTAATAAAGGCTTTCCAAGAGCTTTCACCTACTGTTACAGTTGATCTCTCCACAATGTAGAGTATCTGTTTTGGCCCCTGCTGGAAGCCTAAAGTATGACATGGTCAGGAAAAGTCATATAATCCAGGGGTTTTATATATATATATATATATATATATGTATATGTATGTATGTATATGTATATATTTATATTTTTATTTGTGGTTCATTTTTTATTTTATATATTTATACATATATATAAATATATGTATTTATACATATATATGTTTTTATGTTATATATATGTATAAATACATATATTTATATATGTTACATATATGTTTTATGTTATATATATGTATAAATACATATATTTATATATGTTTGCATATATATGTTTTTATTTTATATATATGTATAAATACATATATTTATATATATATGTATAAATATATAAAATAAAAAATGGACCACAAATAAAAATGCCTGCTGAATACAGACATGTAGCATAAATGAAGAAAAGGGAAGGGGAAATGCAATAGAATATGGTGAGGTCTGTAGCAGATTGGAGCACATGTCCCATTGAAAGAGTGGACAGTTGCTTTTTATCCAGTGCCCACCAAATGCTTCCAAGTAGGAACCTGGGCCCAGTGCTGCCAGACCTTCCAATACACTAAGAAAAGCTAGTCATCAAATGCTATACATTTCCTAATTATTAAACAACTGTAACTGAATTTTTAAACTTCATACCAAAAAAAAAAGAAAGAAAAGAAAAAGAAAATACATCTGTGGGCTGGAAATAGCTCTTGTGTCCCCAGCTTGCAACCTCTAGAGTCACAGTTTAGAGGGATCCATTGAGTTAGAACCTTATAGAGATGACAAAAGGAGCTAAGTAAATCAACAAAGCCACATTCGAAAGAACAACTCTACAGTTTTATACATACTGACATCCACTTGGTTGCTACTGGCAAGAATCCAATTCAAACTTAAACAAAAGGGGATGGTATTAAAATGATAGCTAAAAGAAGGATTAAACAACAAAACTACGGGAAAGGTAGGGATAAGGATGGACTTCAGGAACAGCTGATCCAGGGCACGTCAAGTCACCAGCATTCTCAGGTCCCTGTCTTCATCTCTGTTTCCCCCTACATCAAATTCATCTCTGACACCGCAGACTGGCCTCCTCCTTAACCACGAACATTCTAGAGGCCCTGGGGGGGCCTCCCATTCTCAGAGAAGTGGCTGATTCATTTTCTCTGTTCCACACAGAAAACCCCTCAGGGAAGAATCCTGGTTGCACCAGTTTAGTGCAGGTGCCTTTTGCTGAAGCAACCATCTGAGGCCATAAAGACAGGTACCATGTGGGTTCAGCCTGAGGTGCCCTCCTAGGAGCCAACAACTTTGGCCAGGCAGTGGAGTCAGCATAGGAGAACATAGCAGCCCTTCCTGGAGCCGTGTGGATGGTGGGGCCGTTGTAGAAGGGAGGGGTACTGGGCGCACATGGATCCAGAGACCCAGCCCTAGTTCATTATATATATTCCCTCATGGGGTTCAGCCCCTTTGTCTGCAAAAAGAGGTTCCTTTAGGGGGCTGAATGGTGCCATGGCAGTAAAACGTGATGCTCTGCAAGGCTGGGAAGGTTCCTAATTCACATCCAGAAGCCTCCCTGAGTATGCTGGGCACATGTGTGTCCATGATCCGGGCCTTCAGCTGAGGCTGGTGATAGATCACAGCATGAAGACCCTGTTTGGGGTGCCTGTCTCTCTGTCTCTATCTCTCTTTCTCTCTTACTCTCTCTGCAAGGGAGGGTCTAGCTCAGGGAAAATGATAAATTTTAAAATAGAGGTGGGGGTTCTCTTTCAAACATGAAATTCCCTAAATCTAAGAATGGTAGGTGAGTGGACAAATGAATGGATGAAAAACCAATTGATCGTTGAATGAAGAGACAGGCTTGATGAGCCAATGGGATGGCCTTGGGGAGGAATAGGACCAACCAAGCCCTCTATGCACCCCCCACAGAGACACTACAGCACCCATGAAATAGTTCCAATCATGTCAGAGCCCCTGGAGAGGCACATAGGCCACAGAATGATTTCACTCAAGGCTCAGGTTGGGGACATAGCTCACTCCTGCTCAGAGAAGGAGTAGGGAAGGCTGCCACTGTGTGCCCATCAGCTTGCTCTGTCCAACCTAAAACTCTTCTATGGACTCTCAGCAGTTAGGGCAGGTCCAGGCACATGGCAGGCACTCAGATTTGGTTGAGTGTCTTCACTGATTTCAAAGCATTTTCTCATCCACTATCACCCAAGACCCTCCCAAGAGCCACATGAGGTGGAAAGGCCAGTGACCACCATCTCCAAATAAGGAACTTGAGTCTCTGGTGGATCCAGAATTCGGAACCCCACCCCTGGCTTTATCTTCTGCCCCTGTCCTCTCCCAGCACCCCCCCTCCGAGAAGAACAGGTGTAGGACTTGGGCTGCACTCACCAGGGAAACATGCCAGGTGTAGGAAATCACACGTGCACCTCTCCTGCCCCTTTCCTGGGCCCTTTAATGTTCCTTATATTTCCAACTCCACACATTCTTCAAGGTCCCATTAGAGTCTCACCTCTTTCTCTGACCTCTGATTACTAAAGGCCAGTTCAATGTTTTGCAGGGACCTGGATGAAATGACCTCTGCAGGGACACACACTCTGGGTATCTTAGTCTATTTGAGCTGCTTTAACAAAGAACTTCAGATGGGATAATACAAAAACAACAGAAAGTTATTGCTCACAGTTCTGTAGGCTGGGAAGTCCCAGGTCAAGGTCCCATTAGGTTCAGTGTCTGGTGAGGGCTTGCTCTGCTTCATAAGTAGCACCTGTTTGCTGTGCCTTCACAAGGCAGGAAAGACAGGGAGCTTGCTCAAGGCTCTATTATAAGGGCCAGCCCGTGGCCTGGTGGTTATGTGAGCTGGATCCCAAGGCTGACTATGTGGTTCAAGACCTGAACCCAGTGACTTAGAAAACATACCAGGCACATATGTGTGCATGCCCAAAATCTCAGAAGGGAAAAATGGAGAAGGGATTGTAGCATGACCATTCCCCATGGGGCGGGGGGTATACTTTCTCACTTTCTCTCTTTATCTCTCTCTAGCAAGTACACCCTCTATAAGATTTTTAAAGGGGGTGAAGGGCACAATCCCATTATTGAGGGTGGAGCCCACATAACTCAGTCACTTCTTTGTTTTTTTCTAGAGAGGTTTTGTTTTTGTTTTTGTTTTTGTTTTTGCTATAGGGAGCGTGCACTCGCCAGAAAGACAGAGAGAGACAGAGAGACAGAAAGCGAGAAATCACCCCCAGGGAGGATGGCCACGCCGCAATCCCTTTTCCTCCTTTCTCCTCTCAGGATCTTGGGCACACACACACACATGCACGCACACGGGCCCGGCCTGAGTTTAAGCCACTGGGTCCGGGACTCGAACCGCGGTCAACTACATGGGAGTCCAGTGACATAGCCATTACGTTAACTGCTGGTCCCTCAGTCACTTCTTAATACCTTCACACTGGGTATCAAGTTCTAAGATATGGATCTCGGGGGACACCATCACTCAGACCACAGCACTAGGTTATCTATTTTGGAGAGCTCCCTCATATTTCACCAAGGCCTTAGACCTCCTGGCAAGACTGGCAGCTCCTTGCACCAGAGGTAGGGCCAACTTTCAGGAACTGCCTTTCCCTCTCGGAAGATGCTGAGCCCAGCATCGTGCACACTGGACATCTAGGCTATGTGCAACAGTGCTTCCTGGCATCAGCCTGGTGGGAACTCCTGAGGCCAGGAAGGTGTGGTAGGGCTGATGGGGAATAAGGAGAAAGATTAGGCAGAGGCCGTCTAGACACAGCCTCCTGGCACAGTCTAGGAGCTCTGGGAGCAGTGGCTGATGCCTCCCTGGCACTCCCGCCATCTGCCCTGTCCCCATCAACTCCCTACCTGCCCCACCCTCCACCACCTCTCCCCAGACATCATCAAGGAGGGGGCCATTCCTTCATCCTTCCCTAGGGCAGCCAGATGGCACCTGCCAGCAGCTCTGGGGGCCAGAATACACCCACCTACACTCCAGGGGCTTTCTGATCTCAGCCAGCTCCACAAACTCGACCCTTAGGAGCCAAAGGAAAACTGAGATTCCCTGCCAGCTGGCCAAGTGACAGCCACTAGGAAGCTAGATGTCCCAAAACACAGGAAAGAGGCTGTGACTAGGGCTGTGAGCAGCCACAGGTGGGCTCTCTGTCCTTCATCATCTCCCATAAATAAGCCGGAGAAGGGCCCAAGATAAAGGAGGAATGAGAACAGAGTGCTGAGAAGAGTAACATGAGATGGATGACGAGAGGGAATTTAGGAATCACACCCACCTCACATGGTACTTACAATACGTACACACTCTCGCATTCACACCTTTCTACCTCTGCTCCTCTCCAGTCCTCCCCAGTCTCTTGGAGACCATCCTCAGCTTTAGGATCAGGTGGCTGTAGGAGAGGCCTTAGCATCTGAATCCTGGGTTCAGACCCCAGCTCTAACACATCCTGGCTATGTGGCCTGCTTAGATCACTTCCCTGAGCGTCCCAGAGTCTGGGGAAGAATGAATTAAATAGCAGATGTAAAACACCCAGCCTGATCTTTTCCGGCACACCATACAAGATCACTGGTATTAAATTAATAGCCTTGTTTTGTGGTAGTAGTAAACAATATGTCTACTACTCTTGGGGAGTTTCAATCCATGGCCCCACCATTCTCTGACATCAAGAGGTAGAGTCTATGTCACCTACCCTTGATTAGTCGTGTGATTGCTTGACCAACAAAATGGAGTAGAACACTATGTAATGTCCCAGGTTAGATCATAAAATGTGATAAAGCTTCCACTTGGTTCTCCTGAAACCCTTGGTCTTAGAACCCAGCCACCATGCTGTGAGGAAGCCCAAGAAGCCTGTCCCACCCCCACTCTGGCCCACAGCCTGGCTGAGCTCCCAGCCAGCAGCTAGCGCCAACTTAGCAGCCCTGTGAAGAGCCATCTCACAGTGGATGCTGCAGCCTGCCACTGAGCTGCTCAGCTGATGCCATGTGGAGCGGAAACAAGTTATCCTCTTGACAACTTGCCCAAAGTGCAGGCTTACAAGGAAATTAAATTACTGTATCTTAAGCCACTATATGTGGCATGGTTTGTTTGCAAGGCAATAGGTAGAGTGTGTGTACTGGGGGAGGGTGGGGGGAGACGGACGAATCAGGACCTGCTTCCTATAGGGCACAGCTGACCCCTTAGCCGCCCCTCCTACCAGCACAGCTGAAACATGGTCTCATGGTAACAAGATCTATTTCAGATGACTTGGGATAACAGGATGGAATTACAACATGGAAGCAATGCTTAACACTCAGTAATCTGTCCTCTGTGCATATTTAGTTCGTACCAGTAGCCGACTTTGAAGAAGAGGTCCAGGTTACCACGAGAGCATAGTAGAGGGGCTGGCATGGACTTCAGACCAGGCAGTCCTGGAGACTTGGAGACTGAAGGGCCGGAGTGGGAGGTGAGACAAGTGGACAGACAGTCCTGGGTTCAAATCCTCACTCTGTCACTTACTGTCTCTGACCTTAGACAAGTTTCTGAGCCTCAGCTTCCTCAATGGCAAAGCAGAGACAATAATCCCAGAGCGTCAAGGTACGAGCATATTCGCTTGTTGTACCAACCCAGGGACACATTTAAAGTAAATGCAAGGCTCTTTTCTGGCTGCAAAAAAATGACTTCTATGTGGGAAAGAAATATGGTGCTGCTTAGCCATGACAGAATATTGCTTTTTCTCATAACCTGACATGAGACAGAAACATCCAATGAAAAAGTCAGCGGGGATTGAAATGTCCATTATAAAATAATTATTAATCACTGCAGGTCCAGCCTGTTCCCAGGGAAGGATTTGCTTGGATGTCCTGGGCCTCCAAGACAGGCTCACAGAGTCCAGGCTCTCTCTCTGGCGGATGCTAGTGCTCTGTCTCCAGGGAAAGAAGTTTGATACTAGAAAGAACGTTCATTAGTTTTGCCCTGGAGCACCTGCAACTGCCTACAAAGAGCAGAGTGAGGAATGAAGGGCAGTAAGAAATAATTCACTGGGTCTTTTCCCTGATGGTTTGTCCATTTAGAAATGGGTAGATTCAGAGAAGTGGGTTTTTTTTTTTTTTCTTTTTTTGGAGAGGTTTTTGCTATAGGGCGCGTGCGCTCGCCAGACAGACAGAGAGAGACAGAGAGATAGAAAGCAGGAAATCACCCCCCAGGGGGGATGGCCACGCCGCAATCCCTTCTCCTCCATTCTTCTCTCGGGATCTTGGGCACGCATGTACTCGCGCCCGGCGTGAGTTTAAGCCACCGGGTCCAGGACTCGAACCGCGGTCGACTACGTGGGAGTCCAGCGACATAGCCATTACGCTAACTGCTGGTCCCATGAAGTGGGTTTTTTTTATCTGATCCCTAAACATGAACAGGCAACCAACCTTGATCACCACGTAATGGTCAGCCCCTTTTTGCAAGGAGTGAGGGAGCATAAGCTGCCTTGGACCAGTGCAAATGCAGGACCATGTCTCCACAGGCCTCCTACAGCCAGGGGAGCTGGGGGCTTGGGTGAATCCATTGGGAGGGAAAATGTTTCTCCACCTCCCGCTAACCGTGCAGTTTTCCAAGTCTATGACTAACTCTGGCATCTGCTGTAGCACATTTGCTCATTCACTCAGTCAATACTTACGGAGCACTTAGAATGTGCCAGGAACAGGCTGGGCTGAGAGGATTCAGAAGTGAACAAGGTGGCATGATCCCTGTTCTCAAAGAGTTCATCCTAACATGAGATTTCACAGCCTCAGCACCGTTGACCTTGCAGGCCAGATCATTCTGTGTTGCAGGGTGCCCAGTGCATCATAAGGTGTTTAGTAGCTTCCCTGGCCTCTGAACACTACATGCCAGCAGCACCCCCCCCCAATAATGACAAAAATGTCTCCAAATATTTCCAAGTGTCCTTGGGAGGTCCCCCCCACCCTCCCTCCACCTCCCTCGGCTGAAAACCTCTATTCTAATGGGAAAGGCACCACAGTGGAAAGGAGGCGAGCATTGGAGTTAAATGGTCTTGGAGTTCTTGCTTCCACCTTACTAGTTGAGTGACCTTGGGGGTAATTACTTACATCTCTGAGCCATAATCTCTTTATTTACAAATTATGGGTAGTAATCATAGTTTTACAAGGCTGTTGGCAGAACT
The DNA here is from genome assembly GCA_026018925.1 of Tupaia tana. Classification (NCBI taxonomy): domain Eukaryota; kingdom Metazoa; phylum Chordata; class Mammalia; order Scandentia; family Tupaiidae; genus Tupaia; species Tupaia tana. The sequence continues at coordinate 71,688,296 of JAKSZU010000016.1, forward strand.
AAAGATTGGATGTGTGAATGGCCACAGCAGACAATGTCAACAGCCAACCAAGAACAATCCTCCTTGCCTTAATTCTTCTTCCTAATGGAATCCCAGTTCTGGGACTAGCAGGTGGCATAGTGGCTAAGGCACTGGACTCCCACCCACATGGCCAATCATGGTCCAAGTCCTGGATCTGATGGCTTGAGAATCATGCCAGGCATGCATGCGTGCATGCCCCAAATCCTAGGAGGAGAATGGAGAAGGGACTGCAGTATGGCCATCTCCTTGGAGAGTGACTTCTCACCTTCCCTCTCACTGTCTCTCTCTGTCCTTTCTGGTGATCACATGTGCCCTATGACACAAACCTTTAAAAATTTTTAAAAAAAAAAGAAGAAGAAGAAGAAGAAGAAGAAGAAGTTGGACCCTGTGAGGGCTAAGCATGTGACCCAGGTTTAGCCAGTGAGCTAGCCAAGGGAGGGGACTCTCTGGGAAAGAACTTCCTCTCTGGTAAGAAGAAGGTTGATAAAGAGTTTGGTGATTTTAGAATATATCCACAAATTACTTGATAGTCCTTCCTTCAAAAGCCTGATTCAAGTATCAAGTAACCCACCTGGAGAGGCCCACATGGAAAGGAGCTGAGGCCTCCAACTGACAGCCAACATTACCTCACCAGTCATGTGAGCCATCCTGGAAGTGGATCCTCCAGCTCTGTTCAAGTCTTCAGATGTCTGCGCCCTGACCAACATCTGACCACAGCATCACAAAAGGCTGAGCCAAAACCCTCCAGCTAAGCTGCTCATGTATGCCTGGTCACATGTTATAAATGTTCATTGTGTTAAAGCTGCGAAGTTTCAGAGTAATTTTGTTATGCAGCAGTGGATAACTAATACAAGTAGAAACTATCTGAACTCACATGCACCCCCATCGCCTGCCGGTCCTGCCTTGGTCCCTTGTCAGAAGAGCCCAAAAGGTGAAAGCCATGGTGGCCATCTGGAGGGCCTGAGGGAAGCCAAGAGAGCCTCAGTGATGCTAACCAGAGATACAGCAATAACCCGAAAGCACCCCTAAGACATCTTGTTATAGGAGAAAAAACATCCCCTATTTGCTGATGCACCATGGTTTCCTGATACTTGTAGCTTTGTCTCAAGTACAGAAAGTTCTAAGAAAGACAGCTATTGTCTGACATTATTTTTATTATAACTTCCCAAGGCTCCTCCCAGAAATTCCAACCCATCCCAACCCCACACCAGCTGTACCCAACATCCTGAACTGGAGGAACTAGGGGTGATAAAAGCTAGAGAGGACCCTGAATCAAGAAACTTGGTTTCTGTTACCTTTTACCCTTTATTCTGAGAAATCTGATATTCTCCAAAGGCCAGGCCCAAACTCCTGTGCTATCTTAGCCCAGGTTGACCTAACAAAACACCATAGACTGGTGGCTTAAACCAGTCATTTGTGTTCCCATGGTTACAGGGTATAAGTTCAAGATCAAGGTGCCAGCACAGCTGGCTCTGGTGAGGGCTCTCTTCCAGGCTTGAAGGCAGCCACCTTCTGGCTGTATCCCCACGTGGTATATAAATATATTGAGAGAGAGCACTCTCTTTTTCTTTTAGAGAGAGATTTTTTGCTATAGGGCATGTACACTTACCAGAAAGACTGGGAGAGACAGAGACAGAAAGGGAGAAATCACCCCTCTGGAGAGATGGCCATGCCACAATCCCTTCTTCTCCATTCTCCTCTTGGGATTTTGGGCATGCATGTACACATATCCAGTGTGAGTTTGTTTTTGTTTTTGTTTTTGTTTTTGTTTTTTTTAGAGAGGTTTTCGCTATAGGGCGCGTGCACTCGCCAGACAGAGAGAGACAGAGAGACAAAAAGCGAGAAATTACCCCCCAGGGGGGATGGCCACACCGCAATCTCCCTTCTCCTCCATTCTCCTCTCGGGATCTTGGGCACGCACGCACACGCTCCCGGCGTGAGTTTTAAGCCACCGGGTCTGGGACGCGAACCGCAGTCGACTACGTGGGAGTCCAGTGACATAGCCATTACACTAACTGCTGGTTCCCAACTCTCAGTTCTTTAGAGCAGGGGGAGGAAAACAACACAGTATTCCCCTTCCCTGACTACTATTTGTTTATAGAGGATCATAGCTAGTTCCAAAATTTAAAGGTATATTTCTTTTAGCAGGAGTTTTAGACCTCGATCAGCCAGGCAGAAAGAAACAAAAGAAAAACAAAAGCCATTATGTTAATGTTCAAAAGATTCTGGGCAGGGGGTGGGAAGAATGGCAGAGTTAGTCTTTTGTGTATTTTGTTTTCCAATTGTACTTTACTTTTTTTATACCAGAGGGTGCATGCATGCACATGAAAAGAGAAGTACCTTCCTAATCCCCAATGGGGATTGGTCACACTGTGATTTTTTTCCCTTGAACTCTCCATTCTGTCAGGATCCTGGACACACACATGCATGGCCAGTGTATTTTTCAAGCTGTCAGGACTAGGATTCAAACCCTATTTGGCCCTATGGAATCTGGCTTCCTCTGTGCAGTGCTTAACCATTGTACTATGGGGCTGGCTTCAATTCTATTTTCATATAAAGCTTCCTTCTAGTAATGAATCAAGTTTGAGCTCTGGGGCTCAACAGCCTTGGTTCAAAACTTGGGTCAGCCACGCATTCACTAATGGTAACCCTGAGTTACTTCCCCTGTCAGTGCCTCCGTTTCTTCACCTAGAATATGGGGATAGTTAAGTTCAAGGTAGAAATATCTACAGTGTGCTTAGGATGGTGAGTGAAAGATATCCAGAACTCCATGCTCAGTAGCTATTTAGTATTGCTGAGGTCATGTCAGTATCAGTATTGTTATCCTCTACTGAAGCAAGAGGGAGCCAGCAGCCAAACTATAGGTCTGCAGACCACCACCCCCACCACCACTCTCTTCCCCCGCAGAGATCAGAGTACTGGCATAGAAGCCCAGAGTACTGGCATAAAGTCACAGAATCAGGAAGCTGCGATTGTAGCTTTAATATTGGTCTCTAACTTTTCTTATACTCAGTTGTTCAGTTTCCCCATCTACAAAGTAGCAGCAGGGATTCCTGTCTTAGAGGGTGACATGTATAATGTGCAGGAAGCCCAAAACAGTGTCCTAGACACTCTGTATCATTGCATTCCCATGTTCCAGTGCAACCTGGGAATTTGAGCTGGAGTTTCGGTAAAAGAACGGATTCTGTCCAGGCTCTTCAGGACAATGAAGACTATTTTCAGTAAAAATTTTTAAAAAAAGGCCTAAGAAATAAAGCTAAATCAGGACTTTAAAGGCAAGATATTAATAAGTTGACTCTTGTGTGGGGGCCCGTGTGGTAAGTGTTACAGGTGAACATACCACAGCCCCTTCTTCACTGCAAGTCAAATCCCAACTATCTGAAGGAATCAGGGCTTTCTGAGTTTCAAAGGGACTTGGGCTGCCTCCAGCTTTAGGAGATCAGTCATCACTGGGCTTGGCAAACCACAGTCCATCAACTGAACCCAGGTCTCCACCTGCTAGTGTATGGCCCAAGAGCTGAAGATGGCTTTCACATTTTTACGTGGTTAGAGAGATCGAAGTATAATAATATCTCTTAACATGTAAAAATTATACAAAACTTGGGGCCAGCATATGGCATAGCACGTCACTGGACTCCCACATGGCCAACCACAGTTCAAGTCTCAGACCTGGTGACTTGAAACTCATGCCAGGCATGTGTGTGTGCATGCCCAAGATCCTGGGAGGAGAATAGAAAAGAAGGGACTGTGCCATGGCCATGCCCCCTAGGGGATGATTTCTCACTTTCCCTCTCACTGTTTCAGTCTCTCTCTCTCTCTCTCTCTCTCTCTCTCTCTCTCTCTCTCTCTCTCTCTCTCTCGGTGAGTCCCTATGGCAAAAACCTTTAAAAAGAAAAAATTACGCAAAACTCAAGTCTCGGTCTCCATAAGAACCCATCATTTCTGCGTTAGCTCTTCTCACACTGCAGTAGCAGAGCCAAGCAGTTGCTACAGAGACCATAGAGCCACAAGGATGAGATATTTACTGCCTGGCTTTGTGCAGGAAAAGACCTTGCGCAGCCAGAGGTTCTCAGTCTCAGTGTCCACCAGGAAGGCTTACTCAAACACAGATTGTGGATTTCACCCTAGAGTTTCTGATTCCATATGTCCGGGCAGGAGCCTGAGAATCTGTATTTCTTTTTTTTAAAGAATTATTTATGTATTTAATTCAATTTGTTATTACTTTTTTTTATTTGACCAGACAGAGACACACACACACACGGAGAGAGAGAGAGAGAGAGAGAGAGAGAGAGAGAGAGAGAGAGAGAAAACAAGAAAGTAAGCCGCCAGGTCTGGGACTCAAACTGTAATCAGCCATGTGGGACTCCAGCACCTTTAACCACCATGCCACCTGCCAGCCCCGAGAATCTGTATTTCTAACAAGCTCCCACAGGATCCTGATGATGCTGGTCAGAGCATCACACTCTGAGATCCACCAGACGAAGCCACTTAGAGGCATTCTCTCTCCTTGCCAGTGACTGGCTTAGTAAGAGGTAGTTCTGACCAACGAGATTCAAGGGGAAGTCAGCGGGGCTTCTAGGAAAGTGATGATAAAAAGAGACAAAGGGGGGGAACCAGCAGTTAGCGTAATGGCTATGTCGATGGACTCCCACGTAGTCGACCGCGGTTCGCGTCTCGGACCCGGTGGCTTACAACTCACGCCGGGCACGTGTGCGTGCGTGCCCAAGATCCCGAGAGGAGAATGGAGGAGAAGGGATTGCGGCGTGACCATCACCCCTGGGGGGTGATTTCTCGCTTTCTGTCTCTATGTCTCTCTCTGTCTGTCTGGCGAGCGCACGCGCCCTATAGCGAAAAACCTCTCCAAAAAAAAAAAAAAAAAGAGACAAAGGGGGTGGTGTGTGACCAGAGCACCGTTCACCCTCCCAGGATGTGACTATGTGGTTCATGGAGCAGCCCTGCCTGTGCATCTGGGCAACCTCATCTCCTCCCTGAATCTTTTAATTTTTTCTTTCTTTTTTTTTTACTTTAAATTTATTTATTTTACATTCATTCACTGTATATCATTGCAGCATACAAAAATGAGTTTTCCATCCAGAATACACTGTATGTTGCCTCACTGTGAACCATTATTAACCACTAGAGCTAGCATTTGCCAAATCCTCCCAGGTTCGGTCATTGCTATGACCAACACCTATGTTATCCCTGACCCTCACGACTACCTGTGGGCAGGGGGGGCACCGTCATCTCCCCCACTAACAGCTCTAGAAATGGAGGCTCAGTGCCCAGATGGTAGCATAGCAGTGAAACACCACCCCTGCGAGGCTGGCCCTCATGCGAAGGTGCTGGTTGGTACACGCCAGGCATGCACATGCCCATGACCCAGGGCTGGCTGAGGCTGGGAGCAGGTCACAGCGTCACGACTCTGCTGAGTCTGTCTCTGTCCCTGCGTCTGTCTCTCTTTATCTTTCCTGCTCATGAAATAAATAAATGTAAAAGAGAGAGAGAAAAGGAAGGAAGGAAGGGAGGGAGGGAGGGAGGGAGGGAGGGAGGGAGGGAGGGAGGCTGTGAGCATTATGGTCACACGGCTTGCAAGTGTGGAGATAGAAGTCTGACACAGACATGCCTGGCCCAAGAACCACATATGTGAGGTTTACGCCATCCAACTAGGTTCCGACTCCACCCACCCACCCGCCCCACTGTGAGGACAATCCCAATCCCAGGGGCTGCAGATCAGGCATGTGCTCCCCACACCCCACCATCCTACAAGGGATAGGGCAGACCTGGGGTAGCAGGAGCTTTGTCTGGGGTAAGTATGTCTCATGCAATACTAGAAAATTATTCCATATTTATCTAAAATTCAAATGTAACCAAGCTCCCATTTTTGCCTGGTAACCCTATCTGAGGGTCAACTACACCCAGACACTGAATCATGCCCGGGTGACGAGAGAGTGTGTGCTGGGGCCTCGGCAACATCAGGGGCTCAGGACGCATTGTGGCATCTGAGTCTGAATCTAACGTGTGGTCTTGTTCCCCTCACCCACCACTCAGCCTACAAAAGGGGTCCAAGCATTGATTTCACTTTCAAAAGCTTGCCAGTTCTGGCCAGTCACCAGCGTGAAGCTGACTGAGCAACAGGGAAATATTTCAAGATAACTGGGGACGTAGACAACAGACCTGCCCCTGAGAGCTCTGGCAGCATCGAGGCTGCAGGAGTCCAGGCCGGCTCGGCCTTCCATCGGCCTGGGCTCCTGGGCTGCCTTCCCTGCCAGTCTCCACGCCTGGCTGGGCATCCCCCACTGCCCCACTGGCTTCCAGGTGTCTAATCAGCCCCGCCGATTCCACCCCAAAGAACCCGGCTGTTTGCCTTGCCCCTCTGGAGGGCAGGCCGAGGCAGCAGAATGGGCAGCCACTCCAGAGCCGTCACAACTCCTGGCTGAAACCAAACATGACAGATTTACCATTGGGCAGGCTGTTCCATTTATTATTTAACGCTCGCAATAAATATTTGCATGACCCAGCGCTGGAGGGAACGCTCTGTGATAACTCACTGCGTTTCCCTGCCAAACACCGCCGCCACTGGATTCCAGGGCTGCGGCAGAGTATGTTTTATGCTGTTCTAAGGACCCGGGTGACGGCCCTCTGTTAGAAAACATTTTCTTGTTCATCCCCAAAGAGGAACACGAAGCAGGAGACGGGTTCCAAGAAGCAACTAGAGGAGAATGAAGCAATGCCAGATGACATTTACCAAGCACCTACTATGTGCAAGACTCTATGCTAAGGGCTTCACACCCATTCATTCGACACATCTGTCCCCTCTCCCAAGGGCACGACGTCCAAGCTTAGCCAAGAAAAATGCACGACACCCTTGTAGATTTTAAGGTCAACAAGGAAGGCTATTTTAGTACAAGTGCGTCTTGCGCAATACTAGAAAATTATTCAATGTTTATCTAAAATGCAAATTTAACCTGTTTTGATCCAATAACCCTATTGGAGGGTCAACTGTATCCAGACACTGAATAACAAAGGAACTTTTTTTTTTAACTCTATCTATAAATCACTTCCATGAATGAGAGAGAAAAAAGGAGAGAGAGCACCCAACAGGGTCCCAGTGCTGGGGTCCACTCCCAGCTGCAGCCAACCCCAAATCGAAGGCACACGTGTGCCTGGCGTACTCAAGGAGATCTCCAGATACGAACCTGGAACCCTCCCATGAAGGTCAGCCTCGCAGACATCACATTTCACTGCTACGCCACCATCCCGTCCCCAAAGAGGATTTAATTTTGACTGGAAATGAGGGAACGGGCTGTCTATGAAGGTGTTACCTTTATCTATAATAAAAATGGAGAAATTAGAGTTCCAGGCACAGGTCAGGCAGAGACCTCGGGGCTGGAAAGAATGTGGGGCATTTGAGAAACAGAGAAAGCCACACTTTTGGAACAACAGGAGGAGACTGCACAGATCATGTTAAAAAATCTGGATGTTTGGGGCCAGCAGGTGGCATAATGGTTAGGGCGCTGGACTCCCATGTGGCCAGCTGTGGTTCAAGTTCCAGACTTGGCAGTTTGCTTTCTCTCTCTCTCTCTGGTTAAATTGAAGAAGAAGAAATAAAAAAAAAAATTAAATCTTAAAAAAATAATAATGATAATTTGAATGTTACTCTAAAGTGAAGGGAAGCCACTGGAGGGCTTTGCAGCTGGAAGTGACCAGACCAGGGTCCATTCCAGCTGTGTGTTTCTGAATCGAGATAAGGCACAGAGGTCCTGACTTGGGCAGGAAAAGAAACTGCTTTAGAAGGGAACTGGCCAGGTCTCAAGGGAAAAGTCCACACAACAGCTAACCAGCGCCCTCAACAGAAATCTCCATGTTTTTCCCGGAGCTGTACCCCAGCCAGGCCGCCAGAGGGAGGGGCTGCCGGCAGTGACAACGCCATCAATTTCCATTTTGCTTTTCCCAAATACAGAAAAGGACACTTCAAAGGCTTTTAAAAATAACTTTCAAACAACTCAAGGGTGGGAAAAAAAGAGAGAGGGAGAAATTACGATCTGCCTGCTCGAGGACAGCGATGATGACAATGAGTAATACAAATAAAAACCTCTGTGTTTTCACACGTCGTGTCTGCTCTGCAGCACTCTCTGAAGCCAGGAGGGCAGACGGTGGTATCCCCACTTCACAGATAAGGAAACTGAGGCTCGGAACAGTAGGATCCAATGGAGAGCGCCTCTCTGTAATACTATTCATGTACCTCAACGCATGTCAAACACGTGTCACAGCAGTGCACAGATCCCTCCCCCAGAGAATACAGTGGCAACCTGGAAGGAGCACAACTCTGGCATTAGAAGACCTGATTCAGGGGGCCAGATGGTGACACAGCAGCAAAAGCTAATGGTCTACATGGCAATCCCACAGGGGAAGCTTCCCAGCTCATGTCTGGCCCCCTCCCTGCCAGGCACATGCTTGCCCATGCTCCAGGGCTGGCTGACAGCTGGGGATGGATCGCAATATCGAGACCCGACTGGGGGTGCTGTCTCCTCCTCTCTCTCTCATGGAGAAAGAAACTTGGAAGAAAAAAAAAATAGAAAAGGAAGAGAGGGAGGGAGGAAGAAAACATACCTCAGTTTGAATCCCTGCTCAATCACTAATAGCTTGGACAGCCCTGAGCAAAGAACTGAACCTGGTTCTGTCCCAAGGAATGGGTTTTACAACCCGCCCCCATAGGATCGTGGTGGGAATTAAATGAGATGGGGTGTGTAAAACATCAGCGCAGAGCCTGGCATAGTCAGCACCTGATAAGTAGTAGCTATTAGTTCTAACAGTTACAGTGATAACACTCCGACTGTGGGATTGAGTGTCCATCCAATCAAATTTTTGTTGAACACCTACTGTGTGCTAGGCACCTGGAGTTATAACAAGACACAATTCTACCTTTATGAAACATGAAAATTAGGGGAAGAAATAAACTTATAATGAAAGCAACACACTGATCAACAGTCAAGTATTCCAAGTGTGGTGTTGTAAAAGAAGAAAGGTTTCTGTGAGAGAATCATCTATTTTATAATAGATGGAAGCATCAGAAGAGGCCTCAAAGACATTTCTGCTGAGACCCAGGGTGTGAAGAAGCAGTCGTGCAAAGACCAGAAAGGGAGAGGCCTCGTAAGCACGGAAAACAGCACCGGCCAAGGCACGAAGGCTGGGGAGGACAGGGCTTCTGCTGGGAGGTGAAGGGAAGCCAGTCCGCTGGAGGAAGAAGGAAGGAGAGATGGAGCTAAGGACAGGCAGACTCAGAGGATGCAGGCTCTGCGAAGCTACGCCTCAGTTATTCCGAAATCAAAGAGAAGCAGACACTCAAGCTAAGAATATAGCACATGGGCAGGTAGAGAATAAGAGTTCAAAAAAACGTAAGCTCCCTTACCTACTCTGGAACTGCCTGAATAAATAAAAATGCCCCTTTCTTTTGAATTTTGGGTTTTGATGTTACCTCAAAACTGATTCCTTGAAAAAATGACTATGGACTGGTGCAGTGAGAAGGAGGGATACAGTCCAAACACGTGCAAAATCAGACAAGCCAGAAACTCCCCGCTGGAAGTGTTCTCTCTCGATCTCTGCAGGAATGGCTGCATCAGTGGAACTGAGTCAGACGGCGAGGCAACAGACTCGGGGATGCTTTCTACAACCAAGATGCGGAGGCCAGCAGGCAGTGAGCCGCCCGGCCTACCTCAGTCCTCCCACTCTGTCTGAGGACAGCATCTGCCCGCCCTGTCCTAATGACTCCTTGTGGCCACAAGAGGCCGGGAGCCATCAACCTGGACCACTCTGATGCCAGGGAAGCAAAATGTATTGTTGACCAAAAGCAAAAAAAAAAAAAGTAATTGGTGAAGACAGTCACAGACTGGCTTGATGACAAAACCTTCAACGTGGAATTCTGTGTGACTCGAGCTTTTCTTAGACTTTAAAAATTCATTGCATTTTATTTATTTATTCACTACCAACATAGAACTTACAGTAGGCGCCAAGAAATATACATAACAAAATTATATAAACTTAAAATTGGAACTAGAGAAAAATAATTTAGAATAAGAGGTAAAGACGAAGAAATACAGCATGATGGGAGGCAGAATAAAGGTATGCAAGGCAGGTCACTTACTAGACTGGATCAAAGAACATGGCTCTGAGTTTCCTGGTGGCCAACTCAAAATGGGCAGTAGTCAATTTTCATGGCTTATAATGAGAAAGCCACCTGACTCTCTAGAACCAGTGCTATCCTGCCCCATGACCCCAGATAAGTGATTTAATCTATTGGTCTCATTTTCTCATCTCCAAAAAGAGATGAAAAACTACTGAATCGTTGTGACCCCTTCCTTAGGTGAAAAGTTGTCATAAAAATTAAATAATGGCTGATCTTTCCGTCTAAACTCTATGTCTATAAGAAAGAACTAGCCATTGGAACCAGCGGATGGCATAGCGGTTACATCGCTAGACTTCCACATAGTCGACTGTGGTTCAAGTCCTGGACCCAGCAGCTTGGGGCTTGCACCAGGGGCATGCACATGTGTGCCCAAGATCCTGAGGGGAGAATAGAGGAGAGGGGATTGTGGTGTGGACATCCCCACTAGGGGTGATTTCTCACTTTCTGTCTCTCTGGCAAGCCCATGTGCCCTATAGCAAAAATCTCTCTCAACGAATGAACCAGCCAGTAACAAAAATGAGAAAAGCAGTCCAAATACAACATGATAGGGAGTGGTGGGGATTGTGGTGAACTGGAGAACAGATTCTGTCTAAAGGGGGCAGCTGCTTCTCACCTCCAACTGATTTTTCCCTGCAAGAATGTGGGCTCTAGTTTTTTGGAGTTTGGTTGTAGGGGTTTTTTTGTTTGTTTGTTTGTTTTTTTAGAGAGAGATTTTTGCTATAGGGTGCATGCACCTGCTGGAAAGAAAGAAAGCAAGAAATCACACCCCAGGGGAGAGGGCCACACTGCAATCCTTTCTCCTCTTGGGATTTTGGACATGCATGCACACACATACACACACACACACACACACACACACACACCCATCTGACAGTTTCAAGCTGGCAAGTCTGGGACTTGAACTATGGTCAGCCATATGGGAGTCCAGCACCTTAACCACTATGCCACCTGCTGGCCCCAGGCTCTGATTTTTAAGAGAAGCTCAAGATCAGGATTTTTAATGTAAATACTTTTAACTTTCAAATATTTGTTTTTAACTCAAATTTACTTAAAACAATGTGCAGATTAAATGCAGCCTCATCGGAAGGCCAGACAGTGAAGCACACACCAGTGAGATAACAAGTCTCTACCACGTAGCCAGACAGGCCTGGGCAGGCCTGACCGTGTACTCCATCAGGGTGCTGGACCGCTCCCAGGACGTTCTCAAGGTTTGGTGATGTCTGCAGAAATCAGCCCTTTCATCTTCAACCCCAAGGCATACTGCTAGACTTATTTCTACTGGGAGCCAGCAAATACCCATTTCTCTCCAAGTCCTTTTTCCTCTGTCCAGCCCCCTGGATAAGGTCTTCATGGAGACCACACCATTCACCACTAGTTTAATTCAACAAATTGCCTAATGCCCATTGGATATGGGAACTATGCTAAGAGCTGGGGAGTCTCAAGGCTAATAAAATAGGGCTACTGCCTTCAGGAGCTTACTGGTCTACTTCCTGAGTAAGTCTGAGACGTGGGAAGCAACTAAATTCATGCTAGAAAGTATTTTAATTTACAGAGACAAAAGCGATATAATGGGGAATGAGTTCATCTCGCTGGGATTCAACTTAGAGTTCTCCCATCTACTAGCCGTGTGATCTTGGACAAGCCACCTACCCTATCTGTGCCTATTCCTTTTTATTGGGTCACTGGAAAAGTCATGACATGTTTTTCCTATGCAAAAATGCATCATGACTTTTCCGACGACCCAATATCTGAAACACAGAGCTATAACATCACCTAACAGGCAATTGGGTGAGGACACAAGTGGCCCATATTGCTGCGAAGGTTCTGCCCTACGCAATTCTGAAGGGGGCTGTTCACAGACTAGTGGTTTCCTCTGGAGTTCAGTACCCACCATGAACAGCCAACTATGGCAGCCTGGTTGGAAAGAGTAAATACATTTGAAAGAAACAAGCAGAGTGTAGAACATGTAGGAGGTGTTCAACAAATGAAACTGTTACCGGTACAGAAACTGCAAAGTAAAACCGTTTGGCTTTCTTACCTTCTCTTTTCCACCATCTTTTCCACCAGCTCACTGAATAAAGCAAAACACCCCTGAGCAATCAGGGTCCCTCCAACTCAGCTGCCTCCTTGTCATCTATCAGTCTTAGACTGTGCTGCACTTCCTCCTCCTAGGAAACACGCGTCCTGAGCCCTGATTTATGACTCTGCCATTCCTGACTGTCAGTCTGTGGAACATGCCCCTCCTTCCCCACCTGGGCCCCCACCCTGCCTCTGCACTGAGGTTGCTGCAGCTTGGCAATCCATACTCCTCCTTGGCCCAGAATGATTGTCTAGGACACCATGTGCCCAGAGCCCACAGCCCTGGGATTTTCATTTCCTTTTAAGCTTCAAATTGATTGTCTCAGAAGTTTAAATATAGCTGGCATCTGGCTGTTGCTCGATTATTCTGGAGGTAGTATTGGCCAGGTCCCTTTCTATTGCAAAGTGACAGAAACCCAGCTGGAATCAGTTAAGCCAACAGTGAATCCATCACTCCATGTATCTGAAGAGTTCAAGGGTAGGTTTGGCTTCCTTGGATCCAGGAGCTCACACAATAATTTGGGATCAACTTCTCTATCTCTTGATTCTGCTCATCCCCTGCCAGTGCCATGGGATGGCTTCTGGTGACTCCAGGTGTTAAAAGCAGAGAAGTCTCCAGTCAGAATAAAAAGCTAAAAGGAGCACAGTTACAGCAAAGTATGAGGAAAGATCCCAGGAGTTCTGCCTTCAGTCCCCACTCCCACTCCCTGCTCTGTTTAATTTGTCCATCAGCCTGCAATGAGGCACCCATTTCTCATTTTCTGGGTCTAGCTTATATGGGGTCTCCCAGTTTCACCTTCAAAACTCCCAAGAAGTCACTTTGTTTCCCTCCCATAGCTGAGACAGAAGCTCCACCCCTTCCTGTTTCCAAAGCCCTACTACCAAGTCTTCACTTCCTTTTCAAAGGGAGGCTGTTTATCCTCAGGTCGTTAGTGGAGTATATTCGACAGTCAGACCCACACGCAATGAATGACAGAGTTGGTTCCAGTATCAGCTCACCAACTTCTGGACTCTCAACTTTCAAGAAACTTTTGATGCATTTTGTTGTAAACAATAGAAGCCCAACTTACTGGAAGGAAGGATACTAAAGAATCTATATTCATTGTTCCTATTATCAGATTTAATAACATATTATTATTTTTATTAGAAACATTTATGAAGCATTCTCCACCCTCCAGGTATTGTTCCTAGCACTTTGCATGTATTTCATTTCATCCTCACAACCTCTCTATCAAGTGGGTATTCTTATTCTTATTTATCCCATTTTACAGATGTCAACTGCTGTTACAGAGCTACTCAGTGAGCCAGGATCAGAACCCAGATGGTCCGACTGCAGCCACCACCATTAGACTATAATCAAAAGATAATTGCAAGAACAAAAGTGTAAAGTGTACCTGGAGTCATGCACTTCAATTTCTTTTTCTTTTTCACTTTTTTTTTTTTTTTGAGAGGTTTTTGCTATAGGGCATGTGCACTAGCCAGAAAGACAGAGAGAGACAGAGAAACAGAAAGTGAGAAATTACCCCCCAGGGGGGGATAGCCACACCACAATCCCTTCTCCATTCTTCTCTCGGGATCTTAGGCACGCACGCATGCACATGCGCCCAGTGAGTTTAAGTTACCTGTCCGGGACTTGACCCACGGTCGACTACATGGGAGTCCAGCAACATAGCCATTACGCCATCTGCTGGTCCCACCACGCACTTCAATTTCAATAGGACTCAGTCTTCATCTTTGCTTCTCTCTGCTTTTTTCTTCACAATGGATGAGCTTCCCTCCTGTTGACAGGAGCTATGACTCCCAAAAGCCCCCAGCCTCATTTCTCACAGCCTTTGCCACAAAGATAAACTGACTTATACTTCCTTCATTTCCAAGTGCAAAATCCCAGAGAAGGGCTCTGATTGGGCCAGGGTGGGTCATGTGGCAACATCTGGGCCAATTACCTGTGGCCAGGGAGCCAGAGTGCTATAGCTTCAGAGTTCTAGGGTAAAATCGATCAATGGTAGGTGGAGACAAGGGGTCAAAGCAACAGGAAGGGAAAAGGGGTATAAGCCATTCTCATGACAAGGAGGACATGCTGGGGAACTGGCATTTATTTCATCTGAAAACAACAGAAATCTGCGAAGCAGTCTCACTGAGAAGCCAGTTGGCTGAGAATGGAGGCCCTCCCAGCTGTGGCCCTCCTGACATCCAGTCCAGATGCTGAACATTGTTCCTTCAGAAGTGCACATGCAGCTTTAATAAGGGACTAACGCAACAGTCCTCCCCCCGGACTCCCATGAAGGAATATTAGCATGCATTATCATCCTGCTCTGCCTGCCTGGATGAAATATGAAGGGGGTCTTTGAAGACACATCCAGAGTGTTTAGCAAATGCTCCAGAACAGCTCATCTGAAAATATCCCAAGCACAGGACTTGTTGTATAATCTGTTACATTTCACAGTTGCGGTTTTGGCAGGAGGTGGGCTAGATTTACATTTGCTTCCACTTCATCCTATTTGTCCGTTCTGCTGCCTTCTTCCTCCACCCGGTGATCCTCATTTACATCGCAAAAACCCCAGTGGAGAAGAAAGTGGATTTGCCACTGACAAGCTGGGTGACCTTGGGAAAGTTATTCAATCTCTCTTAACCTCAGTTTTTCACCTGCTAAGTGGGATACTAATACCTACATTTGTAAGACTGTTAAAAGAACTACAGATGATGTGGGAAGAGTGCTGTAGTGGTCAGGATAGGATGAGTGTTCTGCAGTACCAAATAAATCCTCAAATATCAGTGTCTCAGTGCAACATTCATTCTAAATTCCTTGCCACATGACAGTGCTTCTGTAGTAGGACAAAATGAGGCCAAGTCACAGAAAGATGCTGGTGGCAGCTGAGGTGACAGATGCATGGACATATAAAGCACCTTGGTGTGGTGGCATCACTGAGACCCTCGTTCCTGTCACAGGCCCTGTTCCATGCAGCTCCTCCCTCCATTCCATAAGTCATGAAAGCTCCATTTGCTTACGAGTGCTTGACATGGGTTTTGGTCACTTGTAGCTGAAGGAGATGCAGCCAATCAGATTAGCCATAAATCACACTGACACACCATGTGCTGAGCACTTACTCTATGCTAGACTATCAGCTGGGTTTTCTGAGCGTCTGAGTGTCCCCCTGGCACTGTTCTAGGCACTTTAAAGCCAACTCTGCTTCTGCACAGAATCAGCTGTACACTCCCACTATGTTCAGTTGACCTTCACCTCTGCCTGTGAGTCACCTATCTGACTCCAGTTCTAAATCAAGCAGCTGAGGCTCTGCGCGGTTAAGTCATATGCAGTCTTAGTTTGGGCTTACCCAGAAGCAGACATGAGGTGAGGATTCAAGGACAAGGATTCAAGTACAAGGAGTTGATGTTGAAGGTACAGAAAATACCTGTGGAGAAGTCGGGAAGTGAGACAGGAAAAGGAAGGCCAGTAGACTGCTCTCAAGGCATCTCTGGCTACAGGCAACCAGTCTGTTGTGAAACACTGTGAGTCAGTGTGAAACTCATACCTCAGAGTCATCTCAGCCAAAAGGCGAGGGAGCTGTGCTATTTATACACCTGTCAGTCATCGTTTAGGGGTGCTCTCGAGAGCACACTTCTAGTCTGCCCTGTACAAAGGCAGGACAGCATTCTACAGCTTTGGAGAAAGCCCTCAGACAGAGGCAGATACCACAGCTGGAACTAGCCACTTACTGATATAGTAAGGCCAGAGCAGTGGGGTGGTGGGAACTGATTAACAATGGGCTCTCCAGGGACCAGCAGAGGTTATAGCAGTTAAATTGCTGGATTCCCACATGGCCGATCGTGGTTTGAGGATCAGACTCAGTGGCTTGAAAATCACACCAGGTGCATGAGCATGTGTGTCCAAGATCCTGGGAGAATGGAGAAGAAGGGACTGTGGCATGGCCATCCTCCCAGTGGGTGACTTCTCACTTACTCTCTCACTCTGTCCCTCTCTCTCTCATGCACCCTAAGCCAAAAGCCTCTTTAAAAGGGGGGGAGGGGAGCTCCCTAGGTAGGGGGAGGGGAAGCCTTGATTTGTAACGTTTGCTGTTTCCTATGGTATATATACTCCCATGATGGCCACTTTCAAGCTGCCAACATGATGTCAACTGGCTTGCAAAATTCCTGAAAATGGAACAGTTGGCTTAGTACTAGCCGAGTAGCACATCACACAGAGGGATATGAGCAGAACAGCAGGAGCATCTGCTACACATGCACAAGATCATGCAACTAGCGAGAAACATCTAGGATAGTTCAACAGGCATGTATGACTGCAAAATTCATGATCTTTATTCTCCACCACGTTATTAGCCATCCTAATTCCTTCTCAGCCTGGGGCTGGACATAGATTGCATGATGACCAGGCATTGGGCAGGAGAAAGGAGACACTGACATTACGAAGAGAGGGGCAGAGTCCCTTATGAGTATTAAGAGGGAACTCCAAAATCATTCAGAATGGCCCCAAGTTAAATGCTGAAATAATGCTCTCCTGAAAGCATCCCAACCAAGTGAAATCCAGCCTCTACTTGCCCAGTTCTATGACAGGAAGCTCCCCTCTCCTCCAGTAGAGGATCAGCCTCTGGAGAGTCTCACATCACCAGCCCCAGATGGGATCCAAACAGCCAACTGTCTGTTAAGAAGAAGTCATTTCACTGTGTCCAAGGCAATGGATGGATTCAGAGCCGGAGGACGGCACTTGAAGAATGAGCAAGCTGCTGGATCAGACACATGGAGCAGATGAAGTGCCTGGTCCCAGACCAACTTCAGCAATGGCTCCTTTTGTCAAAGCCACTCACCAAAAGCAAGACTACTACATGATAAATGTTGGTCTGGGTCAGACCAATGAAGCATCGCATGCAGGGTTCTCTCTTTGACAGGGCTTCGTGACTTCCCCCAGGCTGAAAAAGCAGACAGAGCTCAAACTTCCCTGTGCACAAGAATCACCAGGAAGCCTCCTGGGCCCCATCCCAGAGATAGGCCCACTCATTAGATCTGAGGCCAGCCTGAGTCTGCATAACTCCCAAGGTGGAGCCCTTGCTGCCAGTGGTGGGGCCAGCTCCTTTGCACTTGGCTTCGTGCTGTGTTACCACCTTCACATTCTTAGTAATTTTTTAGCAAGGGACCTGTATTTTCATTTTGCACTGAGCCTCACAGATTATATCGCCGATCCTGGCTGCCAGTCCTTAAAGCAGCAATGGGTTAAGGAATGGTTTCAGCCATCAAACTTCTCTTTAGTGTAATTGTGAACACACTTCAGATAGTTCAGTTCACATTTATGGAGCACTCAGTGTGTGCTGGGCACCTGACCAGGTGCTGAGATTAACACAGAGGGGACATGATGGTGGCTTGGACCAGAGTGGCATAAGCGGAGGTGCACAGCAGCAGTTGGACATGGATGTGCTTTGGAGGTTGAGTCAATGTGACCTGCTCTGCCTGGGAGAGCCGTCTGCCTCTCAGGAAGGTCCTGAGTGTTACAGCCTGCAGGGAGGTAGGTCCAAGTGAAGCCTGTTGGTCAAGGCTTAGAATTTGGCCACTCTGCCCCATGGAGACTAAAGAGCTTGTCTGACTCCTGCAGCTGAAGGGTGATGAAGTCAGGATTTGACCTCAGTAGAGGCTCTGAGGCCCCAGATCACAACCACGATGCTATACCACCTCCAGGAACCAGTGCAGACTCTAAATGCACTCAGCCCAAGCCCACAGGATGCTCGGGCATTAGGAATGACATGAATACAATGGTCACTGAGTCCAACAACTGCCCTTGAGGAGTTCACAGGCCAATGGAGGACCTTATACTTTACTCCTTCAACCTTTATGTGCCTGGCTTCATGTTGGGGACTGGGTATGCTGTGTGGGACAAAATACCAGGCTCCATTCTGGATTTTGGAAACCTCACAAAGGAGAAAGATTCCTCTGTCACCACCAAAAACTGGGAGATAGTCCAAGCCATGGGTTCCAGTGGTATGGAGCCACCACGTGATGTTGGAGCCATGTAAGAAGGTCCTGGATTTGGCTCCTGGGACACCTTGAACACGTGGAGCACAGCTGCAGATGCACCTGTGGTTCTGGCTAGCTGGGAGGTCAGCAGGAGGATCGCGGCTTAGCGACCCTGTCTAGGGTACCTGTTTC
Source organism: Tupaia tana (assembly GCA_026018925.1). NCBI lineage: Eukaryota > Metazoa > Chordata > Mammalia > Scandentia > Tupaiidae > Tupaia > Tupaia tana. The sequence goes on from JAKSZU010000016.1 coordinate 71,706,729, forward strand.
TCTCACTCTCTTTTCTTCTCATGAAGGAAGAAGGAAGCTTTCTGAAACTAGGAAATTACACTGAATTGAGAGTTGGCAATAAAAAATAAATACCTAATGGATCAGAATAAAGATATTCACAAATCAGAAAAAGGCTCTTTGAAGGCATGAGACAGTCAGATGGAGCTGTGAGCTCTGAAGGACAGACATCGTTAAGAGCGTCAGTAAGAAGCATTCTTAGCCCTGAGAGCTGCTGGTTCGTAAGCACAGGCTAATGCTGGGCTCAAGTGAGGACAAGGACAAATGAGCTGCCCAAACAGTGGACCTTCAGTCCTCCCAACAACCCCAGGAAATGGGACCCTCTGTTGACTAGCTTATCATTGAGTACACTGAGGCTCAGAGATAACAGTGACATGCCAGGTCACATGGCCAGTACGTGGTGGGGCCCAGGGTTCTCTGGCCCCTAAACACACACTTTCACACATTAGCACACATTTTAACATCAAGAGCTGTGTCAGGGAAGAGGAGAAAACTCGAAGAGGTGAGTCCCCCATTCTGGGGCCATTTCTTCAAAGGCTCACACCCCCGGCAGAGGCGCTGTAGAGGAAACCTGAGCATCCAGGAGGCTTTACCGAGTCCTCACTGGTTCCCAGAGGTGGTACGGCATCGCAGTTGTGACTAGGGGCGCCAGAGCCTCAGAGCCTCTACTGAGGACAAATCAGGACTTCATCATCCCTTAGCCAGGACTCAGACAAATCGTTTAGTCTCTATGGGGCAAAGCGGCCAAAGTCCAAGCATTCGACCAACAGGGAACACTTGGACCTGCCCCCAGAGGCTGTGAGGTTAAAACTCTCAGCACCTGCCTGAGAAACACTGTTGAGAGGCAGATGGCTCCCCAGGCACAGAAAGTCACGTGGGCTCAACCTCCAAAGCGCACCCATGTCCATCTGCTCCTGTGCACCTCCACTCTTCCCTCTGGGCCAACTCACCATCGTGTCCCCTCTGGATTAATTCATGACCTGCTAGCTGTCTCCCTATTTGGGCTATTTTTTTTTAAGATCTATTTATTTAATTTTGTTATTATTACCTATATTTTTAATTTTACCAGAGAGAGACAGAGAGAAAAGGAAAGTGAGAAAACAAGCAGTTGGCCATGTGGGAGTCCAGCACCTTAACCGTCATGCCACCTGCCAGCCCTTCTATTTGGGCTCTTAATCTCCTACTGAAAATCCAGCCAGCACCTGTTTCCATAAATAAAGTTTTATTAGAACATAGCCCTGCCCATACATATATGTGTCATCTGTGGCACTTTCCCACTACAGTGGCAGAGTGGAATAGAGTCTGGTACATGGTTCACAGCAACCGAAGTATCCACTATCCTGCCTTAATTTATTTTTATTTTTTTATACTTTTTTAAATGTACATTTAATCACTGCACATCTTTACAGTGTACAAAATTTTTTTCCAGCATGAATAAGTACACAGCAATCAAGTCAAAAATATTACTATATATTATCATCAACAGATAACATCATTTGTGTGCCTGTTAAATGATTTTTTGTTTGTCTTGCAAGAAATTTTTTCTTTTAACTTTATTTATTTTTTTAAATTTGATCAGAGAGGGGAAGAGTGAAAGAGAGAGAGAGACAGACAGGGAAAGTGAGAAAGCAAGCTGCCAGGTCCAGGATTCGAACCGTGGTCAACCATGTGGGAGTCCAGTGCCCCTTAACCACCACGCCACTTGCCAGCCCCAGTGAGAAATGTTTTCTAACCTTTACCCTCTGTGTAAATATGACTTTCCATAGTCATCTTTCTGAAATGACAATTATTCTCCTTTCCTGCTTAAAGCCCTCAGGGGCTTATAGACATGGTTATAAAACATCTCAAGTCATCATCCCAGCTGGCAAAGTCCGATGTGGTCTTTCCTGTTCACCTCCCTTGCTCACTGTGCCTCTGCCACTGTTTGCAACTTCCTGAACCCACTGCTGTCCTGTTTGCTACTTCCTGGGCCCATTCTTACATATTCCTTCCTCAGGGCCTCTGCACATGCTGTTCCCTCAACCTGATTGCTTATCCCTCTGTTCCTCAAGCAGCTGGTCTTTCTTGTCACACAGGGCCTTGGGCTTGAGAGGTATGATCTCAGAAAGGTTTTCCTTGCCCATCTCAATTAAAATGCCCCCCTCAAGTCACCATACCATCCCCCAATTCTATTTTCCCCTTGGCATTTGTCACTAAGATCAGCTCATTTATTCATGTGCTTGTTTAACCAAGGCCTGTCTTCCCACTGAAAAGGGAAGTTCCAGGAGGGCAAGGAGTTCATCAGTTTTTATTCACTGGATCCCCAGAGCCTATACCACTGCCTGCCAAGTAACAGATACTCCATAAATTCTTGTTGAGTGAATAAATGATTCTGTCAGACACATGCACACCCTACAGACAAAAGGAGGCTTAACTGTAACAGATATGACTTAAGTCAGATATACACATATGAACATTTCCTACCATAAAAGGATGACACCTTTAAAAAGCTATTATAATTAACTAAGGAGACCAGCCACAGAGGCACAGTGTTAACATTCAGCAATGCTGAGGCCACATGAAAAGGTTCCAGGTTCATGTCACAAGGTCTCCTGTACACACCAGCTGTGTACCCATGACCCAGGCTGCCTAGCAGTGGGTTGTGGTGTGAAGACCTGCTGTGGGTGCCTATCTACCTGTGTTTCTCTGTATGTGTGTGTCTCTCATGGAAGAAATAAATTTTTAAGATACATAAAAACTTAAAAAGAATTAAAAATAAACTAAGGAACCACTTTATAACTAAATTATTAAAAAGCCATAGTGCCCCATGCTGGCAACACCAGGAGTGTCATTGTAGATGGCTACAGACTGGGGAAAGCAGTAGGAAGCGTCAGGAGCTGTAAAAACATTCCCTCATTAGATGTGGCATTCCTGCTCCTGATCATTTAAAGGAACCATTCGATAATAGCAAAAGTTTTTTGCACAAAGCTGTATATTGTTTTGTTATCTGAAAAAACTGGGACAAGTGAGTGTCCGACAGTTGGCGTACACAGCCTGTAACTATGATCATTATGAAAACCCAGTTGAGCCACACAAGAAAAAGATTATGATAGCTGAAAGGAATCAAATAAAAACTAGAATGTATACTATGGTTCCAAGTAGGAAAACTACTCACAAACAGGGGCCAGAGGAGAGAAAGAAAGAATGAATATACTTATTAGGTGTGAAGGAGACTGCACACTGCCCATCACATCTGGTCAGCCCCTTCTCCTGGACACTCAGCTCGACCAGATTTCCCAGCAGCCCTTCCATCTAGCTGGGGCCACAGGATTAGTTCAAATCGCTGGGATGGCAATGGAAGCAATGTGCCACTTCCTGTTCTGGCCCATAAATCCTTCCACACATGCTCCACAAAGCTATCTCTGGGGTGACCTTAGAAGCCACATGGTGAAGATGGCAGAGACTCTAGGAGTCTGAGCCCCAAATGACTATACAGAACACACCTACCCCTCCTCACCAGTGGGGACCACCTGGAACTGTGAGTAAGAAATAAACCAGTATTGTGTGCACCATTAGCTTTGGGTCTATTTGTTACAGAGTTTAACTAACCCTGACTAATATACTTATATAACGGAGGGAGTGGCTGGGATGACACAGGGTATGGTAGTCAAAAGCAAAGACCTGAGAACAGAAAAGACGTGAGTTCGTTCAAGTCCCAGAAACATCTACTGTCTGTGTGATGTTGGGAAGCCACTCAACTTCTCTAAGTCTCTGCTTCCTCATCAATTTGTTTTGAGAATCAAATGAGAAAATTATTATAAAATCTATAGCACTGGGTCTAAGATGAGGAAGTGTCTTGGTAAAGAGCTCCAAGTGTTCCTGAAGCCCACTTGCATCCTGGCCTTGCCATAGATTCTTAGATATTTGCCTAAGCTAGTTTGAGCTGGGTTCCTAAACAAGAGTGCTGAGTCATACCACACTGCTCCAGATACTGTTTTTTTCCCAACCCATCACACAGGGAGAAGGGGTCCAGGTTGGGAAGATCTAGGGGAAGTCTAGCTCTCCTCTAGGCAGGCTTCAGATGGAGCCAGTGGGTAATAACAGCTTCAGTGTACTTTGCATAATAATGGAGAGCCTGGTCCAAAAACTAGGCTGACCCTCAGCCAGCCTCTCCCAAAACATGGCCTCATCCCCATGCCCACTCAGGCAGGCTGGGATGTTTTCCTGGACAGAGAAGTCACAAGCAAACAGGCAGCGGTCAGTGAGCTGTGTCAGGCCAAGCAAGCATTCCCTGACCAAATGGTGTCTCTGGCAAGACCTTAGAGCCAGCAGACTCAGACCCTCAGAGCCAAGTCACACCCAAGAGGCCAAAAGGTCCAACATGACAGGGTTAGGCCAGAGTCCCCAAGAATAAAGCATACCAGTGCCCTCCTCCTTTGCTCCCTCTCTACCGCCCAAAGGGTCCAGAGCAGCAGGAGGGAAGGACTAGCCCAGGCAGGGACACTGGGTCAAAAAGTGGGTCCACAACCTTAGCTAGCTCACTTGCGCTTGCTCTCTCTCATACACACCCATGCACAGTCCCGTACACAAATGTAAGCACACACAGTTGCTTGTGTACATCACACACATGCAACAGCTTCATACACAAATGCATGCACACAGTTGCATTCTTGTGTCTCACACATAAAGACCCTATACACAAATGCATACACAAAAAATGAGATCAGACTCCAGGTACATGCAGTTGCATTTGCACATCACACACACACACACACACACACACACACACACACCACTCCTTCCCAACTCTACTCCTGCAGATAGCATGACAAACATCAGGGCCACAATGTGGTATAGAGGAAACCCTGGAGTCTGATCTCATTTTTTTGCATATATTAGAGGTATCGAGATTTTTATTTTAATTTTTGAGTTTCATCCCCTGCAGAGTCCCTGCCTGCCTACAGATCCCTTTTCCATGCAGCTCCACTGCCCCTTCAACTTGCATCACTGGATCCCCAGAGATTGACCCTTGACTTGGTGGTTACAGAAACATCCAGATCTGTAACAACCAGATCCAAATGGCCTTTGGCCAGCCTTCCTGACAAGACATCTCCAGAGTGGAGACAAGAACTTGGGTGGAATGTGGCTTTTCAATCAAGTGGTATGGGAAAAGGATGTGAGAGCTGCAGGATGCAGAAGGGTACTGAGCTGCATAAAAACGTGGTCCCAAAAGTTGAGCCTTGGCCTGAGCCTATAAGGAGCTCTGAAGGATATACCACACTAGGAAATGGTCTCCCCTATGGAGCAGGGGCCAGTCATTCATACTGCCCTATCAGTATAGGCCAGTACTGGGACATGGCATTCTCTCCCAGGCAAGGTGGTTCCCATCGGAGGGTGATCCTCCCAAGCAGGGGACAGCTGTGAACTCTTCCTAGCCAGCACTCATAGCTGCTAGGGAAAGGTGTTCTGGCCACATAAAGGTGATCAGGGTAAGGCTCCAGTGGCAACTACACCAGTGTCAACCTGAAGGGAAGCGGGAATTCATCTCCAATCAGGGGTGATTTTTCAAAATATTGAACACTTGACACTGCATGGGCACAAGCCAATCAGAGCAGGCACTGTGACAAACCCGAATGGCTGGCTATAACAAATGAGCACCGCACACCCATGAATGGACACCCGCTGAATGTCTCCTGCCTATGAAAATGGCTCATACCATAAACCAAGCTCTAGACCAGCTGCTCTGAGAGCACGATTTCACTGAATTCTCACCCTATAAAGTTGGCATCATCCCCACTTGCCTCTGAACAGCCTACAGCTCGGGGATATTAGCAGCCCTCCCAAAGTCACACGGCCTGGTCAATAACAGAGGCAGGACTTGCACCCAGCTCTGTATGGCTCCAAAGCCAATAAAAATTTTCCACTCTACCTCACTGGCTTGAAAGAGATTTAAAAAGAAAGGAAGCAAAAGAAGTCCTGCTTCCAAAAGACACAAAGGTCCCTTGGCGATGCTAGATCATGATTTTATCATGTTCAGAGGGGAATGAAAGGGACAGAAAACAAGTGATGTGTGATCTCCTGTCATGTCAGGAGACGCTCTTTTCAGAGAAATATACGTTCTGCAGAATCAATATGCTCTGAGGCCTCAGAAAGCCAATGAGGACATACGACCCTGACCCCTCCACATGGGAACCCCATCACAAGGCTCAGGGTGAAGAGAAATTAAATTGAGTCATCTGGAACAGTAGGTTGTAAGCATTCAATATTAATTATCCATTTCAGTCCAAAGAAGCCAGCCTGGGACTTTGTCCAGCTCTTTGTTCCACTGTCCTTAGATGGGGACTCCTCTTCCTACCACTAAGGGGTAGCATAATGGCAGAACTTGTGTCCCCTATACCAGGGGTCAGCAAACTTTTTCTGTAGAGTCGGACTGTAAATATCTTGCAAGCCATACAATCTGTGGTTCGGCTACCCATTTCTGCTGCTGGCAATTGGCATGAATAAATAGGTGCTGCTGTGTTCCAATAAAACTTTATTTACAAAAATGGCAGTGAGCCAGATTTGACCCATGGCCATATGATCTGGTGACCCCTGCTATTCTATCTGGTAGCTTTTTCAGATGCACCCATGCAGGCAGTCTTAGTGCTGGGCTGTTTTATGGCCAGCCTAATCCTAACTTGAGTTTTTTGTCTGTTATAATAAATCATTGGCTATGGTGAAACAGGGTTAGGTTAGGGTTAGGGTTAGGGTTAGGGTTAGGGTTAGGGTTTGGTTAGGATTAGAGTTAGGGTTAGGGTTAGGGTTAGGGTTAGGGTTAGGGGTTGGTTAGGGTTAGACCGTGCCTGCCAGGTTTCTCCATTGTGGTTACTCCTTCTCCCATTTTGCATACCGTACTCTTTGGAAGGACGCCTCTATGCACAGCCCACATCTGCAAAGTTGGGCTACATGTCCTTGTGACGGAGTAGCTATGTGAATTACTTGGAATTATCCTACATGAGACATTTGCTTCTGCTCCCCCACTGATTTAATCACTCATTTATATCAGTAGGGAATTAGGCATATTTATTTTATACTTTGGGTTCTAATCCAGTACTACTTCATTTTGTTGCTCAAATCATTCAGGCTCTTTTGGGTGGCTCCTGTGTCCCTGTAAGATATCCTCTTTACTATGGCACTTTGTTTTGTTTTGATTTGTTTTGGTTTGGTTTTGTTCAGCGCTTCCTTACTTTCTGGCTTCAGGCTCATCTTGTATATTTCCTACCTCAGTCCTGGAATTGACATTTCTTCACGGAATCCGGTTTCTTTTATTGGAGAATGATACTAGTTGTTCACTGCTACAAGGGTGCTTTTGCTTCTGGGCTCACTCAGCTGATAAGAGCATGGCTGTACAGGTGTTACTAGCCAACACACACACACACACACACACACACACACACACACACATATATATATATATATATCCATCTACAAAGATTTCTGTACACAATCATGTGTCTATATCAGGCTAAATCCATGTTCATTCTAACGTCTCCAACTCTAACCCATGACCATGTGGACCACGACAGCCTTCCTTCTCTTTTGTTCATCTACAGCTCCCACAATAATGGAGAGAAAAATCTGGCCCCCACCAGGCATCGTCCACTTCCTTAGTTGTTTAATTTCTGTATACAGGTATAGTGGTTGGTTATTCAAACATTTTTGACTTATGGAATGGCAGTGTCCTAGGTTTCTCCTCAATAGAAGTCGAATGTGAAGTGGAGACTTAGCCTCCCTGTGAGACATATGGATACATCAAAGCCATCAGTATCAAAGTCATGAGTATTCATGCACTTTTTATTCATCCATCCACTCCTCAATGACCATAATCCATGCACTGCACCATGCTCTACCAGGCTCCCCTCAACTCACTAACCACTTCTTCTCTGTCTCTCTGGGCGGTCCCTTCTCTCTGACCATCCTCAGGAGGTAAACCACCCTGGGGCTTGTTCCCCAACCCTCTTCCCTTCTCAGTCTTCAGAAGGATAGCTAAGAGTCAATCCTGTGGCTTCATCTACCACCTATAAACAGCCCTAGCCTTGTTTCTCACCTGGGCTCCAGATGCTCTGCCACTTGGGTGTCTGAAAAGCACCTCAGACCCAAAAAGAACTCTTGATTTCCTCACTCATTTAGAAACATAGGACTTTCTTATCATTGCTACCTCTCATCCCTCACCTCCTATATCAAATAATCAGCAAGACCTTTCCGTTTTACTCTGTACTGTAGCTCCAATCTGACCACTGACTGCCATTTTCACTTGCCTCACTCTAATCCAAGTCATTGGTGTTTCTCGCCTAGACCCATACAACATCCTCCTTATAGGTCTCCTGGCATTCACTCTTGCTCCCAGTAGTCCAATCTCCCCAAAACTTAAAAAAGCAATTGCTTAAAAATATAGTCAAATCATTTCTCTTTCCTCACCGCAGTGAGAATAAAATCCAGACTACCTCCCAGGGTCTCTGTATGGTCTGGTCCCTGCCCATTTTTCTGGTCTCTTCCTCCTGAGCACTTTGCTTTGGCAACACTGGCCTCTTCCGTTATTCCTCCTCAAGGCCTTTGCACTTACTGTCCCCTCAGCCTGGACAGCAACTCTCCAGAGTTTTGCAGACCCAGCCCCTTCTCTACTTTAGGACTCGGTTCAGATATCACCTCCTCAGAAGGGCCTTCCCTGACACCGAGCACCCTGTCATATTGCCTTGCTCTGTTTCTTTTTTCATAGAACTTGTCATTATCCAAGAAATTCTAATTTAAGTGTTCACTGTCCCTTGCCTCTATTAGCATTGTGCTTCACGAGAGAGGAAGCCTGGTCTGCCTCACCACTAAATCCCCAGTATATCAGCAGTGCCTAGGACAGGGCTGATCCTCAGTTGATAATTGTTGAATGAATTAATGACTCCCCCAAAACTAAGAGCACCCACTAGACTAGAGACCAGCAAATGTTTTCTGTAAAGGGTCTGATAGTAAATACTGCAGGCTTCATACACCACATGGTCTCTGCCACAATTATTTACCTCTGCCCTTGTAGGGCCACAGCAGCCATAGGTGATCTGTAAATGGAAAGGCAGGGCTGTGTTCCCAAATCACTTTACTTACAAAAACAGCAGCAGGTTAGTTGGGCCTGAGGGCCATAGTTTGATAACCCCTGCACTGGTCTAGTCTATGTCTTTGACATCACCCACATGAACAGCTCATATGTAGAGTTCTCGTTCTGCCATCACAATCTCATACTCAACCAAGGTGTGGTTGAGTATCAACAATCGCTCAGGTGAGGCATTCTTAAAACTGTGAGGCGAGAAGTGCATTTAGTAGGCTGCCAAATGGTCTTTCTCCACGTGCCTATCCACCAGTCTGTGAAATAGAAGCAAAAGAGGCAGATCCCAAGTTTGAGCACTCAGCACTGTTAGCACCTCATCCCCAGCAGTAACAGGATGAAATGCACAGCTGTCAGCTTCCGGCCTCTGGCCAGCCGCCTCCTTTGCAAAGACGAGACAGGGAGGGGCAACCGCCAGTCTCTGAAGGCTGGATTCTGCTCAGATCTGGGGACCGCTTGTTCCAGTGCATTCACTTTCTTTTAGAAAACCTTCAAATTCCAAAAAGCAAATGTAAGAGGGGCTGCTGTCGATGTCATCCACACAGTGAAATAGTGAAATAAATATGCACTCACCCAAAAGGATACGTAAATTGGTGGTGTCTTAAGGTACAGCAGAAGGGTGTAATTACCATGTTCATGATCCAACCCAGATGCCACCACTGTACCATGAGGCATGAACACTCACCCTGCACCAAGGGAAAAGGAAGGGTTACGTCATTCCTTCCCCTGCCCCTCCAAGTTCCAGTGCTGAAAAGGAATTTTCTGGCCTTAGCACAAGGTAGGCCCATAATAAAATTAGTTTCTTCCTTCTCTAGGCATATCACGGTCATAGTCACATGGTCACAGTTATCTGCTAAAGAAAGATGAAGCCCCAGATAGTGGGTGATTTCGACCAGGTCTTGTCATTGAGTTTCTAAAGGAAGTAAAGCAGACTTCTGCAGGTTTTGCCCATCTGAGACCCCTGTTCCTCTAGATACTACAAAGCCCTATCAGGTTCAGCTCCTGTGTGGCCAGGCCCCAGAGATTCTGCAGTTTGTCTGTCAGTTCTTTCCCCTCACCAGGATTGGCACATGGTACTGACATGGAAATTCTGCTACTGGGTCTGCAAATGGGTGACTTAAGGTCAACGCTGCCCAGTAACATCCAAATAGAACAAAGGCGAGAGTTACAAGCCAGCTTCTCAAAACTCCACCATCAGTTACCTGGCCTTGCCACTTTTGTGGATGTGTAGCCAGCAGAACTGGCACAGAGCTCTGATGGAGGAAAGGACAGAAACAGACCCAGAACAGGGAGACTGACCCTGTGTCCAGCCATGCTTAAAGCCAGAGACTCTTGGATCTGTCTGTTACGTGACCAGTGAGATGCCCCATTGCGCTCCAGCTACTTGGAGTTGGGTTTCTATTACTTGAAACCAAAAGTCTCGCCTAAGACACAAGTAGACATGCATTACTGGCAGTCAACATCGCTGTCTGTTCATGCAACTAACATTCAAAGAGTGCTGTCCCAGATATCTAATGTGCATGAGAGCCCAAAACTTAGAGAACTCAGACAACCATGTACCATATTCACAGATCCTGTGGGCCAAGATTTGGGAGGAACTCCACTGAGCAGTGCTGACTAGGGGTCTCTCAAGTGGTATAATCTGATGCTGGGTGGGGATGAAGTCTCTGGAAGGGTGACTGGGGCTGGAGGATGCACTCTGAAGGTGACGTCCACACAGGGCAGGTGAAGCTGTGCTGGCTGTTGGTGAGGGGCCTCGACCTCCCCAGGGGACTGCCTGAGCACCCTCACCAGGGCAGTTGGCTTCCCCAGAGCCAAAATGGGAAATGCAATGCCTTTTATGACCTACCCTGGGAAGTCACCCATCATCATTCACTTCTGCCATATTCCATTGGCCACACAGGACCAGCCCTGACTCAGTGTGGGAAGGGACCACACACAAGGGCAGTATGGAAAATTGGGATCACCTGGAGGCTACTTAATGGCCCCAGCAGCCACCATGTGCTAAGAACTAGAAATACAGGGACTAAGTGTTCACCCCTCAATGCGCACTCTGCCTAAAGAGAATGCAACCAAGCAAGCTATTCCCCAAACTCTCCCAACTCTTCTCTGAGGTCTGCTCTAGATTTTAAGGAAAGGAGAACTTACCTTGACTTTTTTTTTTTTTTTTTTTTTTTTAAAAAAGAGAGTTTTGTTTATTTTTGTTATGGAGTGTGTACGCTCACCAGAGACAGAGACAGAAAGTGAGAAATCACCCCCTGGGGGGGATAACCACACCACAATCCCTTCTCCACTTCAGATTTTGGGCACACATGCACACGTGCCCAGCGTGAGTTTTAAGCCACTAGGTCCAGGGCTCAAACCGCGGTCAACTACGTGGAAGCCCAGCGATGTAACCATTTTGCCATCTGCTGGTCCCGAGAAACCTGCCTTTTAGGAAACTGGGTTTCTGTATTTTTTCAGGTAACTCTTCAGTTCCAGAAACAATACTGATGGGATAATTAAATTTCCCATCACCCACAACCCTCCTAGGACCTTGCCTTTACTAATTCCACTGCAGCTATGCTCACATCTCCTGTACACACACGACGTCCACTTTTTAGACCTCTGAACTGTCCCCAGCAACACGACATGACCGACCATCTTATTTCACATAGCAGGGGCACTAGAACCTGGTGGTTAAGATCCCACATCTGCCATCCAATAGCTGCGGGATCTTTAAGTCTCAGTTTCCTTCTCTGTAAAATGGGCTGAAACATACCTATTGACTGAAGTCGTCAAGAATCCACACACCTGGAATGAAGGGCTCAGGGTAAGGCCAGCACTCAGTAATTCAAGACAGACCGGTGGCTCCCCAGTGTTCCTAGTCCAACAGTTCCTCACCCACCTCTTCCCTTCCTCCTCCTCGCAACCCCTCTCCAGGAACACGCACCTCCCATACCCCACTGCCACCTATAGTAGTTTAACTGTCCTCGCTGATTAGCAGATCAAATTCAAACCATGAAAACCCAGAGAAGACTGAAGTGAAGCCATCGCATTAAATGGCACTGCCCTAGTCTCTCTGGGGTGTCCTTGGTGAGGTTTATTATCATTGTATTTATGGTCACTTTGGTTTTTTTTTGTTTTTTTGTGTTTTTTTTTTTTTTTTTTTTTTTTTTTTTTGGAGAGGTTTTTCCCTATAGGGCGCGTGCGCTCGCCAGACAGACAGAGAGAGACATAGAGACAGAAAGCGAGAAATCACCCCCCGGGGGGATGGTCACGCCACAATCCCTTCTCCTCCATTCTCCTCTCGGGATCTTGGGCACGCACGCACACGCGCCCGGCGTGAGTTGTAAGCCACCGGGTCCGAGACGCAAACCGCGGTTGACTACGTGGGAGTCCAGCGACATAGCCATTACGCTAACTGCTGGTTCCCTGGTCACTTTGTTTTTAAACTTTATTTCTGCCATCAGACAAACAGGATAAGAGAGAAACAAAAAGCACACCCCGGGATCCTGACATCACAATCAACCTCCAGCTTTCAAACAAGCCAGACTGCACATGAAAGTCCAGTGTGCTTAGAAAAGTCTCCGGACTTGAACCCAGAACTTTTCCATGTAGGTCAGCCTCATGGGGTGTCACATTTTACCACTATGCCACAGCCATCCCCTTTAATAGGAAAAAACGGGAGAGAGACAGAATTCTCCATGAACCTGTCATTTTAGACAGTTTGTTAATTTTCTCAGGAAAAAACAAAACAACACAACCCTGTCTCATATAACTTTTGCCCCAAACTCCTCTAATAACATGAATGTTTACTTCCTCCTGGAGAATAAGAGGAGTTCTGTCCTGAGGTTGCCATAAAATTAAAAAATTAAAAAGAAAAAAAATCACATAAACAGAATAAGCCCAACTCCCAAAGGACTGAGACCTCAGTGAAGTTCCACCCACACTAGGGTGACCTGCGGACAGCGGCAGGAAAGGCTACCACCTACTGGCCACATCTGGAAATGGACGGAGCACACTGACATTTGGTTGTCTTTCACAAGCTCTTAACCTTTACACCATGTCAATAAAAAGCCCCATTAACATTTAAAAGGGATGTTTCTGGGTGTCCACTTGGAGTAAGAGTCAGAAAACACTTGAAGAAATGGATTATGAATCACATCTGTCCGGGATCGCCTCGCCCATACACCTTCCTTCTGCAGCAAAAAAGCAAGCCCACCAAACAGCCAGCGTCTCAAGAATTGCTGGATGGAAATCCAGAACTCTTCAGGTGGCCCCCAAGAGCCAGGGGCCTCTTCAGGCTGGCCTGAGACTCTGCATTGGGCAGAGTATTGAACAGGACTCTGTCTCAGTTTTCTTCTCTCTGCTCTGTGTCCTCCCACACTCAGCTCAAGCATCAGCCCTAGGAAGTTCCCTAAGTCGGCAGGTGGAGTTAGACCTTGGCTCCCGGCTCCCAGGGGTCCCGGAGCTTCCTCCACCAGGAGGCCCTCGGCTTAGTGCATTGCCCTGTCTATTACTGGCTTGTCTTCCAGCCAACACCGGGTCATGCACTATGCAAAAGCTGGTGTCACATGCCCTGCTATTCGTGCCTGCGTGTGGGAGGTCATCCGAGAACTGGGGACACAACGAGGAACACAGAGCACAGGCCACCCTCTTCCAACTCCTTTTACAGTGTTAGTTGTCAGCGACTCCACCCTTCATATCCCCAGTGCCGGTCGCATGGACCCGATAAATGCTGGATGGATGAAAGTGCTCCCTCCTTCAGCATAACTTTTACTTCCGGTAAGAATGACGCTCCTGCTGTTAAAATGCTGTGAATTCCCGTGATCTCATGCACACTGGCAGCCTTCAAGCCTCACCCACCCTACCTGTGCATTTTGTCTAGCCAAAAATGCGTAGTTAAAAAACAAACAAAAAAATCTGTCACCAAGGCTTGTACATAAGATTTCGCATAAAGCTTTGCCTTTGGCTTCTCTAGAATTCGCTGAGCCGCAGCGAGCACGCGGGCCGCTCCGCCACCTCACACGAGGCCGCTCGGCACAGACCGCCGCGCCATGGCGGTCCTCGCTGAGCTGCTGCACAGAAGTACCTGAGGCCAAGGCCTGGGCGAGACAGAGACCCCGGGGGCTGGACAGCCGACGGGTCTGAGATGGCGTGACAGCGACGGGCTGGAAGGCCGGGGAGCACGCACCAGCGAAGCCTGCCGGCAGCCATGTTGCTTTGATAACCACCCGTTCTCGTGGGAATTGACCCATTCTCGCGAGAGGGACTCACTGTCTCCCGGGACATTAATCCAAAAGATGAAGCCCGCCCGGGTGAGCCAGCACCACCCTGCAGGCCGCACTTCCTGAAAGTCCCACCCTCACATAGGACCAAGCTTCAAGCACAGGGACCGTGGGGGTCTGGCGTTTATCCCACAGGCCTGCTTCCCTCAGGAGTCCTCCCTGCTTTGTGAGCACCTCGAAGTGTGTCCCCAGCATTGCCAGTGTCACCCAAGAAGTATGTGAGATGAGCTACAACACAAATGAATGGGCAGTTTTATTGATTTTTACCTCCTATAAATCCTCCTAGTAGTGGATACAGGTTGCCCCTGTTTCCAGCTGGGATCTCAGGGACAAGGGGGAGTTAAGGAAAAGGACAGATCCCAAAGGTACTTCACTATGGAATCGAACACCATGTGCACCGGAACTCTTCTTGCAAATGGATGCTGAAGATTAAGAATTATATTCTCACACCACCAGCACAGCTTAAATACTTCTTTGACAAAAATAATAATAATAAATTATCTTCAACTCAGAAAATAAATTGTGTTCAGCAGAATGACAGGAGGGTCCATTCATTGCATTGCACCAAGGGGCCACTGGAAGAGGAAGGATGGTACAGGCCACCATGCCAACAAGGGAACATGGGGGAGTTAGTCACTGCATGCTTTTATCCCATGGGTGGGTGGTGGGCCCCAGGCTGTGGCCTGTCCTGATGAAACTTGACTACCCACTGTTCCTCCTCACGTCCGCCTTGTCTTCTGTTTCTTGGCTTGTCTCTTCGCATCTTCAGGGCCGCTATTGTCAGAGGCTGCTTGGCCAAGGGCTCGGACTCCCTGCAGTCGACTTGTCAACTGCAACAGCAAGGGAATGAGCTGGAAAGAGAGAGAGTGTGAGAGAGACACCAGGAGAAGAGTTCTGCCCAGATGGACAGTGGACTCTCACACGACACCCCTTCTCAGACACAGTCAGCAGCCACCATGTGGGTTCAATTAAGGCAGGCCTTTTCGATAGAGGGCAGCCACAGATGGCTGGCCTTTCTCTGGAAGCAAGATATCCCTGGAAGTATTCCAGACTCAGGATTAGGAGGTTTATGACCTTGAAGTGGGCATAGGAAACGAACTTGAGGCCTTTATGGACCCTTCCAACCTAAATTCTTCTAACTCTAACACTGGCTAGGGTTCTGCTGTCACTCCCACAGCTGTATGTTGCTTGCCCTGACACATCTGCTTTCACTTGTGGTTTCTGGACTTCCTACCTTGTCGTGGTTGTATCCAGCCAGCAGAACAAGCAAGGTCAGTGGCAGGGCGATGTACGATCCTTGCGCGATGTCTTGCTCAGGCAGCTTCCTCTGCAGACACCACGGGCACCGTTAGTCCTCCCTGAGTTCTCACATTTCTCCCTCCTCTGCTATTACACAGCCGTGACCCACCCCATTTTCCAATGGGCGGCCCAAAGGGCTCAGCCTCGGTGGCATGCACTGTAAAGACACTGTGCTCTACAAACTGGAGTCACAAGGGGATCTCAGGTTCGACTCTCAGTCCAACCTCAAGGCTGGGTGCAGTGGCATGTGCCTGTAATCCCAGGATTCAGGGAGGCTTGGGCAGGAGGGCTACTACACAGGACTCTGCCTTAAAATCAACTGATTGATTTAATTAGATAAACAATAATAGCTACCCAGAGATCCCTCACAATCTGAATTCTTCCTTTGCAAGGAAGAAAATGAAGCAATTCAGATAAATTTTCACATAACATTCTGCTATCCAAACTCTCAGAAACTCAAGGAAAAAGTGATACCAATAACAACATATTTGTCATCCTCTGGAGGTTCACTATCCACACTGAGGAGATTGAGAGGTATCCTTGCAGTTGAGTCCCAGCTACACAGAGGGACTTCGTCCTCCAAAGGTGTATGAAGAACCTGCTATTCGAGGCCAAGGGCACATAGCAATGAACAAGCTGGTCCCAGAGGTTATTCCCGAGTGATAAAGCAAAGTACAGACTGCTACTCATTCCAGTAGCCATTCTCCCTTTCTTCCAATAGAATCCCAACTTTTGGGGACTAGCAGTTGACGTAATGGCTATGACACTAGACTCCCATGTAGTCAACCACAGTTTGAGTCCCGGACCCAGTGGCTTAAACTCACGCCGGGCGCGTGTGTGTGCATGCCCAAGATCCCGGGAGGAGAATAGAGGAGAAGGGATTGTGGTGTGGCCATCCCCCCTGGGGGGTGATTTCTCACTTTCTGTCTCTCTGTCTGTCTTTCTGGTGAGTGCACACACCCTATAGCAAAAACCTCTCTAAAAAAATAAAAAATAAAAAAATGAAAGAACCCCAACTTTTGTCTGGGCCAGTCAGAATACAGACCACATTTCCCAGCCTCCCCTTTCCAGCCCTGGTATATGAACGCAGCAACAGGCCCAACAGCCAGGCTGTATCCTAACAGAGAAAATCGGCCTCTCTCCTTGCTGGCTGGGAAGCATTTGGTCAAGTGTCCAGTTTTAAAGACCAGTGTGCTAGAACAGAGCAGCAAGACAGAAGGGGTCTGGGTCTCCAACACCCTCGAGCTACCACACGGTCTCAGCTTTAATTTCTAATATGGATAGATGTAATCCATATAAATGAAGCTCTTTACGATCTACAATTTTTAAGAGTGTAAAGGTGTCCTGAGACCAAGACATCTGAGAACTGCCAGGCTACATAGTAAAGTACCTTTTAGAACCACCAGCTCTCATGGGAACTAGCCCATTCTCATGAGAGGGACTAACAAGAGGGACTCTTATGCAGACTGGCAGCTTTGGGGACCACTATGCCTGAGACGGCTGGGACAGGACAGTTCCATCTCCAACTAACTACTCTTGTACTTTTTGGCATGTCTTGGATCACAACCTATTTTCCATTGACATAAACTCTCAATCCAAAGTTTGGTTGAGTGGGAAATAGTATCCTGATTATGAGACTAAGCTTTGAGGACGATCGGTCAATGTTCAATGCCCAGGTCTTATTAGGTAACCTCAGGCAACTGCTTTAAGACTCAGTTTATCCACTTCATAAAATGAAGATAATATGAACAGCACCGACTGCAGGGAGACATGAAAATTCAATGAAATGAGATCCATGAAGTGCTCGGCGGGGCACAAAACACAGAGAGTCAGCCAGCAGGGCTCTGGGTAGTCACAGTGACAAAGGAGCAAACCAGGTACTTGAGTCTCCCGTGCATGTGACACTGAGGCACTCATCACATGGAAGGTTGGAAAGAGGTGGAAACCGCGTGCTTGAAGTCTTGGCCCTGCTGAGGAACCCTAGGTAAGTGGCCTAATCTCTCTGGGCTTCTGTGAAAATGGGAGCAACCACGCTGCCACCTGCAGGTCTGTGATGAGGATCCGTGAGCAGAGGGCAGCTCTTCACTCTCACTTGGTTACCGGCTCACATTCCTCCACTGGCAGGTGCCACTTACCACATTCTCAAAAGTGACAGACTTGCCCTCTAAACTCTGGGCAGCAACTATGTGGCTGGGCTGCTCGGCCACCACTAAGCAGGTCACTATGTCCCACCACTATCTGCCCACATATGTCCCTGGACCAGGATGAATCTCCTGCTTGAGGGGCCCTGTAGCCATCAATGGCCTTCAGAGACACCCTCTCTCACTCTCCCTGGGGTCGTAATGTGTCTCCATGCAAACAGGTCCCCTACATGCATGACTCTCTGGCACTTTCTAACTGAGCCTGCAGTGTGGAGAACAAATAAGTCCTTCCTCCTGGGGTCATCAGAAAAACTCTGCTTCAGGTAAGATCATACCCACCAGTTCACTGAGCACAAGCCACTCCTTGGCACACCCGGAAATCAGCAGAAGAGCTGTTCCAGCCCTGGTTCTGCTGCCAGTGACCGGCTGCTCGGGTCTCCCGGGGCCCAGACCTTCTCTACACTTGGGATGATGGTTCCTACCACAACCCCTTACAGGATAGTGTCTGAACAGCCCTAAGTGGTAAGCCGGACAGCATGTAGGAAAGATAAAGTGGAAACCATTCTTCATACCCTCCGCCAGGAAAACTACATGGACAGAATGGATTTGAATATAAAAATATGAAACCAGTGTCATATTTTGGTGGTCATATGGTGGTTAAGGCATCTAGATCCCATATGGCAGAACACATTGTTAAAAGTCCTGGACCCAGCAGCCTGAAAAACACCCTGGGAAAATATGTGTGTGAGCCCAAAATCCCAAAATGAGGGAGAGACATGTTAAAATGCGATTTTAACATGACCATTCCCCATGGTGGGGGGAGGGTTGCTTTCTTATTCTCTGTCTCTCCAGTGAACACACATGCTCTCTGGTAAATTTTTACATATGTGTGTGTGTGTGTGTGTGAGAGTATAAAATACATTATATATGTGTGTATATATACACACACATATATGAAACCTATATATGTATGTGTGTGTGTGTGTGTGTGTGTCTGTATGAATATGAAAAACATATGAGTACCAGATGAAACATAATTTCTCGAAAAACCTAAAGTGGGGAAAAAGTCTTCTAAGTAGGACGTAAAATCCAGAAGCAGTATGGAAAGGATCAACACATTAAACATAAAAATAGAATGAGTTTTTACATAAGCAAAGTGAAAGCATAAATGATAAACTGGAAAAGTCTACTCAATACACATTACAGACAAAGAGTTACTACCCCTAATATACTAGGAGCTTCTAAAACAGATGAAAAAGACCAAAAGTCATTCAGAAAAATGGGTTACAGAAGTAAAAAGAGAGTTCACAGAAAAGGAAATACAAATGGCTCTTTAACCAAAGGAAAAGATAAGAGAAATGCAAATTAAAACTACACCAAGATACCACTTCTCATCTATTAGACTGTAAAATTTTTTTAATCTGACAGCATTCCCTGCTGGAGAAGAAGCACCCAGACATTGCTGGTGGGAATACAAAACAGTGCAACCCCATGGAGGGGAAGCGGCAACACCAAGCAAATGCATTTATTTACCTTCTGATCCGGCAGCTCCTCTTCTAGGGCTCTATTCCAAAGACAGACTGACTAACATTCAAATCATGCATAAGACAATCCATTAAAGGACTATTTGTAAAAGCAGAAAACTAGAAACAACTCAAATGCCATCAGCCAGGGACTAACGAAACACATTACGGCGTGACAATGTTTGTGTTCCCCCACTCCGAGGTCCGTATGGTGAACCCCAATCCCCAATGTGAAACCGTTAAGAGGTGTTATTTTGGGACACCTCCTCTGGGAGTGACTAAGTCATGAGGGCAGAGCTTCATGAATGGGATCAGTGCCCTTACAGAAGAGCCTGAACAGACTTGTCTCCCCCTGCCAACATGCGAGGACACAGCTGGAAGGTGCCATCCATCTGCGAAGCAGAGCGAGCCCTCACCAGACACCAAATTTGCTGACTGGCACCTTGATCTTGGGACTTCCCAGCCTCTAGAACTATAGAAATAAATATTTCAGCCAGCAGCTGGTGCAGAGGTTAAGGCAGTGGATCCCACGTGGCTGATGGCCAAGTCCCAGACCTAACGGCTTAAAAAACACACCACGTACATGTGCATGCAAGCCCAAAATCCCAAGAGGGAAATGAAAGAGATGGAATTGCAGCATGGTCAACCACCCAGGGGATGATTTGTCACTCTCCCCCACTCTGTCTCTCTCCAGTGAGTACAAACACCCAACAGCAAAACTAAAAGAAAGAAAGCTTTGTTGTTTATAAGTTGTCCAGTCTAATGTATTTTGTTATAGCAGCCTAAGCAGACTAAGACAAACGGTACATCCACAAAGGAGTACTACATAGCTATTAGAAAAAAAAGCTATATACATTGTTTCACATTTAGTATCTTCTTAAAAAATAAAATTCTTACTCTTCCCACTTGAAAAGGCTTACAATGACCAATGCAGCTGCTATGAAGGCCGATTTTTTTTTTTTTTTTTTTGAGAGATTTTTGCTATAGGGCGCATGCGCACCCCTGGAGTGGATGGCCACACCACAATCCCTTCTCTTCCATTCTCCTCTCCGGATCTTGGGCACGTACACACACATGCCCAGCGGTTAGTTTAAGTCAACAGGTCCAGGACTTGAACTGCAGTTGACTACACGGGAATCTGGCAACATAGCCATTACACCAACTGCTGGTCCCGTGGGCCAATTTTTGATGGTTAATGTAGATTCCTGGATGCCACTTTCCACCCCTACCAAGTTCAGAATCAGTAGTCTTGAGGTTGGGCCCTGGATCCTGGAACAATGGTTGTTGCCGTGTGTCTGTTGAATCCTTACATAACTCTTACATAATCCTCCTGAACTTTGAGAATCACTGATACAAAGAATTAGCTCACGAATATGAACGACACAAGCGTGTTTTTTGTTCTACTGCCCTTTACAGTCGTTGGATACAGGACCATTAAGAGCCACATGTTGCTGATAAATTGAGTAAGATTTTTTTTAATCTATAGGCATCCTGTCCATCAGTGTGTTTTTTTCGTCTTGCATGTATTTGTCAAATAAATCAGGTTTGCTGTGGTCCTGCATCCCTGTGATGTGACTTACATGACCCTGAGTCCTGTACAGTTCCTGCAAATTGGCAGCTGGTCTGGACACAAGCAGGGCAGGCACCTGTGCCTCCTGATGGAAGAACACAGCACCCCTAACTGATCATGGGGGGATCCCTCCTTCCCAAAGTCATGCTTGAGCCACTGACCAAAACAATTCCAGGTGCCAGTTTTCTCCTCAAAGGAAATAGCAGGCATTCATGCTCTGAAACACATCTGTGAACATCTGGAATTCAAAATCTGTTGGGTTGTCAGAAAAGTCACGATGTATTTTTCTATGCAAAAATGTGTCATGACTTTTCCAGCAACCCAACAGAACAGGAAGTGGCCCACTGCCAAGAACCCTAAACATCCGGCCTCCAACCTGCCACCTGGAGTACCATGGGGTGGCTTCTCTTCCTTGCGCTGTAGCTTTGACTCTCCCCCTTACGTACCGTGGGGTTAAAGATCAAGGTGATGTGCTTGTGGTAGCCCACCGCAGTGAAAGACACCTGAGGCAAGACATAGTCATACTGGGATCTGGGCAGCGTGGAGTCCAGGAGCACAACGTAGTTCTGTGCATGAGAGAGAAGTCGTTTTTGTAACAGATGGTTTGAGCAAAGCAAGACCTGATGGCATGTGACGTAAAGACTCCATTTTCAAAGAAACCCCCATTCTCTGTATCTCCAAGTCTGCTCCCTCCAGAGTGGGAACCTCAGCGATTGCCCCATCATGACAGCCAGTATCCCTAATGTCCCTGAGACTGTGTCCTCTGGTGAGGCTGCGCGGCCTGCAGCACTTCCTGGGTGAGCATATTCAGCTCAACCATTATGGCCCCTTAAGGACCTGCCTTCCAAAACGCAGAATTCCCAGGAGGCAATTCTGACGAGGGAGGCTCATGGTCAGACAGAAGAAGGCTGTTTCAACCCAAGATGAGGTGGGCTTCTCAGGGACGGTACTTGAGTGGCTTATAAGCTGGCAAGTTCTAAGAACACAGCATCTCGGAGCCAGCATCTCGGTATAGTGGTTATGGCACTGGACTCCCACATGGTCAACCACGGTTCCAGTCCTGGACCTGGCAGCCTGAAAACCACATCTGGCACAAGTGTGTGCATGCCCAAAATCCCAGGAGGAGAATGAAGAAGGGATTGCGGCATGGCCATCCCCCTAGGGGGTAATTTCTCAGTGTCCCTCTTACTGTCTCTCTTCTGTTTCTCTCCAGAACGTGCAAGTGCCCTATGGCAAAAAAGCTTAAAGATAAATAAATAAAAATACAGTATCTCTGGAAAGACACCAGTGACAGTCACAGCTCTGAGTGTTGAGCCCCAGCCCAGTGTAGGCACTGCACACACTGCATCAGGCCCAGGCCTGCTCCGCTCTCAACTACTGCCACAATCGTGATTATTGTCCCTGTTTTACAGTCAACAAGCATAAAGCCTGGAAAGGTTTAGAGTCTCTCAGGGGACACTCAGGGTCAGGGAGATCAGCAGGCTCTAAACCCAGGTGAATCTGATCCTAAAACCCAAGATATTTCTACCCTGCTGTGAAAAGTAACTATAACAAGAACCAGCAGATGGCGTAATGGTGACATCACTGGACTCCCACATAGTCAACCACAGTTCAAGTCCCGGACCCAGCAGCTAAAACATATGCATGTGTGTGTGCCCAAAATCCCAAGAGGAGAATAGATTGCAGCATGGCCATCACCCCTGGGGGGTAATTTCTTGCTTTTTGTCTCTCCATCTCTCTATTTCTCCAGCGAGTGCACATGCCCTATGGCAAAAATCTGTTAAGAAAAAAAAAGAAAGTGACTATATTAAAAGGTAATATCCATCTGAAAAAAAAATGGAAAGGGAACCCCCAAATTCCATGGCAACCAGATTCAGTATTTTACAACTCTATGGCAGAGGGATGGAGCCAGGAGAGGGAATGTCATATCAGAGGTTCACACCTGACAGCCTTAGGGTTAGGACCACCAGAAAAGAAACAAACTCTTTAGAGTCTGTTCCTAGGATGCCATCTACAATAATTGCTTCTAACTACTGTTAATAATAAAAACTTTAGGGGTCAGCAAGTGGCATGATGGTTAAGGTGCTGGATTCCCACGTGGTTGACCATGGTTTGAGTCTTGGACCTGGTGGCTAGCTTTCTGCTTTCTCACATCTCCCCGCTCTCTCTGTCTCTGGTGAGTGCATGTGCCCTGAAGCAAATTAAATAATAGTGATAAATAAAATTAAATATATAATTATTTTAAAAGTAATAATAATAACAAACATTTCATAATGCTGTCCAAATAATGGCTGAAAACTTTCCCATTCTGGAGAAAGAAATGGACACTCAGATCCATGAAGTCCAAGGACACTAAAGTAGTAGGACTAAAGTGATCTACAAGTGACACGTTACGATTAAATTGTCAAACACTGGAACCCCATTGTCATCAGTGGGTTTCTCAGCAGAAACCATGCAGGCCAGAAGAGACTAAGGTGACACACTTTGTCGAAGAGTAGAAGATGCCAACACTAGGGCCTCGGTTCAATAAATTCCGGTATTTCCTACATTAGGGAATACCATGCAGTCCTTCAAAAGTCCATTATCAAAGATTTGATGAGGAACAGACTTTGGAAAAAAGCACAGGTTGCAAAACAATGTATAGGTTAGTCCCAGTTTCAAATGATTAAAATAAATAAACGTGTGTACTTGTATTCATACACATATATGTACATGCAAATCAAAAAAAGACCCAAAGGATACTAATCAGCACATTCACAGTGACTGCTTCTGGAAGGTGGGATTATGTGTGACTATTTTCTTTTTTCCAATATCCCCTGCCATGAATGGGAAAACAGTTAATAACGACAGAGTAACCCCAACAAAGCCCAGCCACCTCTGACTCGGAGAGCACGTGTCTGCAGAGCGTTCTGTAGGGAGACAATGAGGGCTGTGTCTCCTTAAGCTAAAACGCAGAATTATGGCAACAAAGGCAGGAAGCTGACTGCCACCACATTACCTCGCCGTCTCTGAGCAGGGGCGGGAAGTGGAAGAAGAGAGACTGGCCGAGAGACACCGTCTGGATCGGATTATCGAGGTTCTCGCTTTTGTAAAGCTTTACCTGGAGAGCAAAAACAAGACAGGATGTGCTTTTGAAATTGAAACACGATAAACATTTCATTTCAGACATCCTCGGGAGAGCTTATCTCTTGGGGGAAGGGGGTCTTTGGAAACATGGATATTGGAAACAGAAACCGTCCTCCCCTGGCAGGCCATACATAATGCATCCCTCAATCATCTGAGACTCCAGTTTCATGCCATGCATTGAAATGTAAGATTTTAAAATAGATTCTGACTACCTCTGTTATCACTCAAAACAGCAATAATAGTTATTATAATAGTAACATTTAAAAAAAACTGCTTCAGACATTTTGACTATCTCTAACGTGTGGGGCCTGCAGCAGGCACTGACATGTCATCGCCAATCCTGACTACAAAATGGGAATCACGATTATCCTGACAGAGACCCAAACAGCCAAAGCCACTGACGGCCTGGCCCACCTGCTGCCTGGTGATATGATATAACCTTAATTCCTCAAGTATCTGTTCAACTGCAAACACATTCCGTTTTATACTCGATTCTCCAGGCTGCTCCCAGAAGCACTTAATGCTTTTTTCCTGGCTTTCCCTTCCAGGTTGCTACCTGTTCTCACCACCACGTGCAACAGGACACAAGGGAGGTAAAGGCCTGGGCCTGGCTGATGCTGAAGGCTGTGAGGCCCTGCCTGCACCCCCACAGCGGGATGCAGAGGCCACCTCCCTGGGACCCATACTGACAAGTGTCTAGATGACGCACACATCAGAGTTTTTCTAAAGCAAAAGCCACAGAATGGACCCCGTCCAAGACTGCACATGCATTCTTCTGTACAATGCTTTACATCAATCTGAACTCATTAGCTATATTTAAAAGCCAGGTGATTTCAAATAATCCTAATTTACAGCTTTTCCAGAAACCCTGCTGGTTACCAGAATTCACACAGCAACAATCAGATGGGACTGAGGAGGGGTGCTGTCCCCGCCTCTGCTCCTGCCGCCTTTTCCGATGGGGCCTGGGCTCTCCAGTTTGTCTCGCATCTACCAGCTCTGATAGGCCCTGCCTGCTCCCCAAAGGCTAGCATGCTTGGAACCCCTGGGCCGAGGTGTAGTTAAGAGGTGAGGCAAAACCTGAGCATACATCCTCACCTGAGCAGGTACTTATTAGCTGTATATAAAATTACAAGTACCTTGGGCCAGCTGCAGGGGGCACAGTGATAATGCAATGTGCCAAGATGCGGAACCCACAAGAGAGGGTCCTAGGTTCACGTCTTGAAACTTCCCTGTACACCCCTGTGCTCTTGGGCTGGGCTGGTTGACATTGGAAGTGGATCGTGGCATGAGGACTCTATTGAGGTGGCTGTCTCCCTCTTTCTTTTTTTTTTTTTTTTTTTTTTGGAGAGGTTTTTGCTATGGGGGCGTGTGCATTCGCCAGACAGAGAGAGACAGAGAAACAGAAAGCGAGAAATCACCCCCCAGGGGGGATGGCCACACCGCAATCCCTTCTCGTCCATTATCCTCTTAGGATCATGGGCACGCACGCATACGCGCCTGGCATGAGTTTAAGCTACCAGGTCCAGGACTCGAACTGCGGTCGGCTACGTGGAAGTCCAGCGACATAGCCATTACGCTAACTGCTGGTCCCTCCCTCTTTCTTTCCTATGATAGAAATAAATAAATGAATAAAAGCTCCAAGTGCTAGGGGTCAATTCAGCACTTGCAACTCTTTTAAAAAGATTAATTTATTTATTTCTTCTATGAGAGAGACTTTTCAATAAGCTTCCTCACTAAGCTTAATTTTATCTGGTTTTTGATTGAAAGGAAAAAAAAATGCAAGTGCCTCACTATACATCCCTACAGCAATTCATCAACATCTTGCAAAGGCTCGCAGAACATTTTACAAACATTTCTTGATAATCCAGACATGAAGATTTTGTTAGAACCAGGAGAGATCATAAGAGGTCACTGAGGATACCGAGGCACAAGGAAATGGAGGGATTAGCCAAGGTGGCAGGGTGAGCAACTAAGAGGGCCAGGAGGGAGCCCAGACTGCCAGGACCCTCAGCAGCTGAGGCAGCACCTCGGAGCCCCTCCAACTGTAGTGCACTAAAGCCAGAGTGAGACAGTCCCCTGCATCCTGCTCCCACCATCTCAAGGCCGAAAGGAACACACATTCCCATCCTTGAAGTGCCATCTTACCCATAGCGTAGGAAGATACTCGGAGGAAGTGATCACGTTTCCACTTAAGTCAAATTGATTAATCTGCCGGAAAACTATGATGTTTACATCGTCGATGTCATTATTCCCAACCTAGAGAGAGACAGGAATGCTGGTATTAAGAGAGTTGGAGGAAGAACTTCCGTGCTGCCTGTCTGAGGGCCTGGGGGCTGTTTCAGCAAACCCCACTTCCTACGTTGAGAGCAAAGTTTGCACTGACATACCTATGTCCACGGTCATAATTGGACAGTAGACACAGACGTATTTTGTTTAATGAGTATTATTTCTAAGTTTTCCTTATGTGCCAATATTTTGTAAAGCAAGATGTTTCATGTACAAAGGAAAATGTTCCAGCTTTTCTTGAAAAGAAAGAAAGATGCCCTGCCTGGCAGCCACCAACAGGCCCAGAATCACAGCTGTCCCCTCTGGGCGGGGTCTGTGCTGCTGGTTTGAAATCCCAGAGGACCCCTTCCCTTTCATGCCTACCCAGTCACAGTCCACATTACTGCTGCAACCCTGGCCTGTGTTCCCACAAGGAAATATAAAACTAAATGGGGCTGGCAGGTGGCGTGGTGGTTAAGGGCACTGTACTTCCACATAGCTGACTGTGGTTTGAGTCCCAGACCTGGTGGCTTTCTCTCTCTCTCTCTCTCTCTCTCTCACTCACTCACTCACTCACTCACTCTCACTCTGTCTCTCACTGGTCAAATTAAAATAAAGAAAGAAATTAAACAAAACAAAAAAACTAAAGCTCATTGGTAGGTGATGCAGCTGTCCCAGCCACTTAAGTACCGGGTGCCACAGAGATGTGGAAAAGACCTATTTGTCCGGCCACCATCCTACGTGGTTCACCACCTCCATCAGACCCCTTACAATCTTCATGGCTAGTGAAACCACCTCAGGAGAGCCACCAAGCTCCCTCCTGCCCCGCCCAAGCCTGCTGCTCTCCAGCCAATGAGAGGTATTCGTGAGAGGAAAGCTTTCCTTCAAACGACCCAGCCTCGTCCTGTGACCTGGAGGGCTGCCTCTTCAGGAATCGCTTTAGCTAAGCCATGATCCTGAATATCTGGATACTGCCCTCCACCAAATTTATGGAGAAAGGGCATTTTGATCTAAGAAAACTGGGTGGCCCAGCTGCCAGTTAAGCCCATGTTCTCTTTAATACTGTCCCTTGATCTGAAATGCTCCTTCTGCTTACTATTCAGCCATAAAAAAAACAAGACCCTGGAATTTGATAGAAAGTGGATGAATATGGAAGATTTGCTGCTGAGTGAAGCAAGTCAGGCTATGAAAGAGAGACATTGTATGTCTCCACTTAACATATACCGACTGCCTGCACTCTATGGTAGAGACTGAAAGACTGCAGAACATAAAAGTATTAAAAATTGTACTGGACAGGGACCAGCAGTTAGCGTAATGGCTATGTTGCTGAACTCCCATGAACTCCGCGATTGGAGTCCTGGACCCAGTGGCTTAAACTCAAGCCAGGCACGTGTGCATGCATGCCCAAGATCCTGAGAGGAGAATGGAGGAGAAGGGATTGTGGCATGGCCATCCCCCCTGGGGGGTGATTTCTCGCTTTCTATCTCTCTGTCTCTCTCTGTCTTTCTGGCGAGCGCACGTGCCCTATAGCAAAAACCTCATAAAAAAAAAAAAAAAAAAAAAAAAAAAAAAACTGGGCACCAGCAGTTAGCGTAATGGCTATGTCGCTGGACTCCCACGCAGTCGACCGCAGTTCGAGTCCCGGACCCGGTGGCTTAAACTCATGCCGGGCGCATGTGCGTGCGTGCCCAAGATCCCAAGAGGAGAATGGAGGAGAAGGGACTGTGGCGTAGCCATCCCCCCGGGGGGTGATTTCTCACTTTCTATCTCTCTCTCTCTGTCTGTCTGGCATGCGCACGCGCCCTATAGCAAAAACCTCTCAAAAAAAAAAAAAAAAACTGTACTGGACACTAGAGACAAAGTGGAAAGACTGTGGGAGGGGAAGAGCATAGGAAATTTGGGGGAGGAATGGAGAGAAAAGACACAGATAAGGTTTATTATCAGGTGATGAGGATGTGCATGGTGGATTCAACTGGGCTGGACTGAGGTTTATATCATGCTGGGTAAAGTCTCTTCACAATCTAAATGATGTATAGCAATTTAATGTATGAATAATAATAGAAAAAAAAAGTCTTAACTTGCAGAAGAATCCTCAGAGCTTGCAGGAGTGGGGGTGAGGACACAGCAGCTCCCCTTCCTGTGCTGGATGTGTGACAGCAGCATTGCTCAGTGAAAACCCCACACACGATGTGGCTTGTGAAGATGATACTATTCTCAGAGGACCTTTAATCAAGGCTTAAAGTTCCCCCACTATGGATGAAAGGCAGACGGCCAAGGAGCATTGGAGGACTCTGGATCGGGGACACCGTCAGCCAGAGACGCGGAGTCTAACGCCTTACCTCAATGACCCGGTGGGGCGGGAGCGCCCGCTCAATGTGGTCGTTGCCTTCTGCCTTCAGCTGAACGTGGTATACACAGCCCGGCTGCAAACAAAGCAGGGAGTCACTTCTCCACAAAGGGCTCAGTGTAAATGGACTGCATGTGGTCACAACAGGAGCCCTCTGTCCCCTCCGTTCCCAATCTGCGGCCTGTTAACCTTAAGAGTTCCTCTAAAGCTAGCTGTGTGGCCTGGTGATTCAGAGAAGCCAGATCCCATGTGGCCAAACCTGGTTTGAATCCTGGCTCCTGCAGCTTAAAAACACATGCTGGGCACATGTGTGTGCATGCCCCAAATCCCAAAAAGGTGGAGAAATCAAGATGAAGGAACTTTGACGTGACCACACACCACTGGGGGTAGTTTTCTCCCTCTTCTCCTGTCTCTTTTTCTGTCTCAATCTCTTTCTCACTGGTGAGTGCACGTGCCTGCTAGCAATTTTTTTTAAAAAAAGAGTTTCTTTAAAAAGCACCCGTGGTGACAGAACACGTGCAGTTATGCAATTCTTTCCCTCCTGATTCAGCTTCATTTTCTTCTACCCAAGGAAAACTAAATTTGGTCTCTAATTTCAAAATTACAAGCATAACATGCTCCGTTTTGCCAAATGATTCTTTCCTCGCTGTCCACCCCACTCCCTCTCCGTATCTGTGTGTAAAGTGATACCTGGAATGACATTCCCAAATATTTATGATGGATATTACTTCTGCAGAGTGGTACTTGAAGTTTCTCCTTATTTTTTCAATTTTCCTTATGCTCTTCATTCTATTGCTCAAATTTATGACACCTAATAAGCATGTTAAT